>WAAE01018507.1:0-27851 GCA_013400495.1 Nicator chloris | reverse complement strand
AGCTACTACATAAGAAACCAAAGGTGGAAGGCTTTTTCCGAAGGTGGGAGAAACCTTCAGGAGAGGTGAGGTGAAGACAAAAGGGCAGAAAAGAGTAGAAACTGTGAAGCAAAATTTTTATACACATTCTTATTTTCCCCATCAGTAATAATTCTCTTAAGCACAACAAAATTACTCATGCAGAAGTTAACTAAATATATTTGTACTTGTTGCACTAAAATATTTTGAAAAATATAGAATAGGGTAGGTTTCAAAATAAAGACTGACTTCTGTACTTGCCAACAAAGTTTATCTTTGGTGGAGATATTTTCTTTACAGCTATATTAGCAGCGGTTGAAGATGTTTTGTTGTTGGACACAGTGTTAAGTGGTGCATTTGCCATGGGAGTAAGAATTTTCACTGCAGAGGATGCAACAGAGGAGTTCACAGTACTGCTGCTAGTTGCTATATTTGAAGCAGAGGCAGTTGGTTTACAAGCAGATGTCGATGTTGAAGTAGCAGCTTGGGTAACCACATTTGGTTCAGTTGAAGGAATAGGTTTGCCAAGTTTTGTGTGCAACTTTACTACCTATAAAAATGACAAGAAATTAATAATATTATCTCCCTGGGGTAGCAATAAAAAATTGAACTTGTTATAGATTATTGAAGCTTTAACAGAAACATATCACCAGTGATATTGATATTTTTATTTTATTTTTAAGTTATTGCCTCTTTACTAAAAGTGATCTTAGGAGGAAAAAAAAGGGACATGCAAAAGTTCTTATCTGTAATGAGGAAATAGTTAATAGTTATCTCAGGTTGCTTATTTCCCCTAGAAATTCAGACATTTACTCCAAAAGCTGTGTAGATGAGAACAGAAAGTCAATAAACTCACACGCGGGTCTCAGCCTGCAAGCCTGGGAACGGCTGAAAGCAACAGTGAGACCTGTGAGAACAGATAAGACTTTCCCACAAACATACGCTGAGAAATTGTTATAAAGAATGTAAATATCTTTTGCACCTGGAAATTTTTTACACAGAAGTGTTGATTCTAATTAGCCAATCACGGTAATAGGGTGGTAACCAATTAACCAATCATGTCCAGCTGTGTGAAAACCTATAAATAGAGTTTCATTTGTTTTAACAAATTTAGACTTCTTCAGTCTGGAGAGAGTAGAGTTCTTGTAGTCTGTTATCATAGCAACAACAACACTCACAAGCCAGCAAAACTCAAGAAACAGTTTAAACAAAATGTTTCACACGTGACAGCTTTGTTGCCTGGTTTCTTTTTATTCTCTCTCCAAAAATTGTAGTACGTGGAACTATTTTATTTCCAAATAATATTTGTAAATAAATTATTTCATTCAGATTCAGCACTGTCTCTTTTCATCACTACATTTTAAGAATATTTATACTGACTTTCCAGGTTACCTAGCAAAACCAAAAATATTCCTTAGACAAAGGCTTTCTTTTCTTTTTGTTAAAGCACATCTGCAGAAAGATTTAAGGAGGATGCAAAAGGTATATTTCAGAGCTCTTTATCTCCTTGAAAGTTAAGAGGTATGTCCTTATTCTTAGAAGTAATAAGCAGAGGCCTTTTTACAATACACTTGAGATAGAATAATACTTCTTTTTGGTGACAGCTGACCATCACCTGAAAAAGCAACGCATGTAGTCCATATGAACAAAACATGCCAAATGAAAACTAGAGGCTGGGTTTGAAAGTAGCGGTAAAAAAAATACAAATCTGCTAGATATATCTTTAATGCAAATACATGTACACAATCAGGTTCAACAAAGTGAAGTACCAGGTCCTGCTCTTGGGTCACAACAACCCCCTGCAGCGCTACAGGCGTGGGGAAGAACAGGTGGAAAGATGCCCGGTGGAAAAGGACCAAGGAGTGTTGGCCAACAGCCAGCTGAACATGAGCCAGCATGTGCCCAGGTGGTCAAGAAGGCCAATGACATCCTGGCCTGTAAGAGAAATAGTGTAGCCAGCAGGACTAGGGAAGTGACCGTCCCTTTGTACTTGGCACTGGTGAGGCCACACCTTGAATCCTGTGTTCAGTTTTGGGCCCCTCAAAACAAGACAGATGTTGAGGTGGTAGAGTGCATCCAAATAAGGGCAATAAAGTTGGTAAAAGGTCTAAAGCACACGTCCTATGAGGAGCAGCTGAGGGAGCTGGGGTTGTTTAGCCTGGCGAAAAGGAGGCTCAGGGGAGACCTTATCACTCTACAACTACCTGAAAGGATGCTGTAGCCAGGTGAGTGTTGGTCTCTTCTCCCATGTAGCAAGAGATAGGACAAGAGGAAAGGGCCTCAAGTTGTGCCGGGGGAGGTTTAAATTGGATAGGAAAAATTTATTCACTGAAAGGGTTGTCAAGCATTGGAAGAGGCTACCCAGGGAAGTGGCTGAGTCACCATCCCTGGAGGGATTTAAGAGTCATGAAAGACATGTAGATGTGGTGCTTAGGGACATGGTTTAGTGGTGGACTTGGCAGTGTTAGTTTAATGGTTTGAGTTGATGATCTTAGAGGGCTTTTACACCCTAAATAATTCTATGATATGCACATAGTGTATACATACACTTCTTAGCTTTTTATTCTTATTTTAAGCATGTTTCTCATCAGAAGAGACATATTAATGTCACATAATATTACAAATTAAAGTTCAAGCGACTCTTCCAGATTACTGTTTTCCCACTAGAATGCACAAGATTCTTCAGTGTACCAAAGAAAGAGTCCTTTGAGATTTCATTTTTACACTGATGACAACCTAACTTAGCATTAGTTAGCAACTATCTATGAGGAAAAGGACATCCAAATATACAGAGATAATATCGTACTCCATATACCTATGGAGTTACTGGGCACAACCCAAAAATTTAATGACTCAACTTCATTAATGAAAGAACAAACACTAGGCAAATCTATGTAAATTATATTTTTTTGTTATTCTACTAACAAAAAATAATATTTGGAAAATTATTTTAAATTTGCTATGAGATTTATTTACTTGAATAGGAATGATATTACTGATGCCACTTTGTACAGCGTTCTGAGATACAAAGGGCTATAAAAGCTGAATATTAATACTTTGTTATTTACATGAATAATTCCATAGCTTTGAGGAAAATCTGTAATAGCTAAACACACATTCTACAATGCGCCAATCCATTTATTGTCATATGACCAAATTTAGAACACAGGTCACAGGGATTCACAGTACAGCTTGCAGTCTTTATTGTAAAATGCTCACCTAACTGCACACAGACAATAGGGAAAGCATGCTTACCAAAACTCTTTAAACATACTCATAAAATCTACTACAGGACATTGTTCATTGTTTCCATATGCCCTTTTTTTTTGCAAGAAATACCAAAAAGTGACGCATAATAATCCCATCCCTTGGCATCAACTCAGTTTACAGTGTTTCAAAGCACAGAGAGCTTCACGGTGCCAAATAAGAATGTCAGGAGAAGTCTTGAAAAGTGTTAGGGGGCACAAGCATGCTACTGCATGTCCTCATTGACACTTTTCCCCATCTTACTCTATACCTTCTTCCTACAATTTACAAACCTTTCCCAATACATCCTCTTCTCCTTGATCCTGTGGCAATATGTTTTCCCCCTTTCTCCCAACAAGGCCATTCTAATAGTGAGCTTAAAGATAATTTTGAAACAAAAAAGCAGAACTAAATGTCTTTAAACAAAATTCTAATTATATTGTTTCTGCATATTTTCTCCTAAGATGAGAAAAATGATGGGAAGAAATATATGACTGACTTGTATAATATAGACAAGAGAAAGTTCTTACTTTCTGATGTTTGGCTCCACGGATATGGGCAGCGTAAGCATCTGCTCCTGTACAAGACACATCACAAAGCTCACAGCGCAACTGATTCTGGATTCCACGAGCAGAAGTACTGCTGTTATTGGTGTTCTGGGAAGCTTTTAATGCCGCTTCTTTCTTTTTGTGTTTCTGGCCTTCTAAGTGTTCTTTATAAGTCTGTTTAAATAAAAAATACACACAGCTGGTTTTGTACTGTTCGTTCATCATTCGTGTGTATACATGTAATATAGAGCATAGCATAAAACACATGCTTTGTATGAAAAATACTTCCTACACTGAACATTGCTTCCCTATGACATGTTTAAAGGCATAAGCAGGCCACTTCTAAAACCAAGATATTTTCTTCACCACCAGGATTCCACTTTTAGGTAATACAATATGGTCTTTACTCCTCTACCTTCTCACTTCTTCAGTCAAGTACTGGTCAACATATATTACCATTGAAAGCCTGATAAGATCAGAAAACTGTCTCAGTTGCATTTTCCTACATTGCATTGAATTATTCCTGATTTTGAATTTTCCTCAAACTGCAAGACCACAGTTATTAAATGTATCCAGATAACTAAAAAAATAAATTCAAAAAAAGGTAGCGCATAAATAAAACTGTGCTTAAAATAAAATACAGAAGTTGCTATTTGTTCCTATACTAACACTGGCAATCTATGGAGCAGACAGGGTGGGAAATAATGACAAATTTACTTAAAGAGTAAGAACTGTTTTGCCAAACACACACACAAACACTTCATGCATCGATATCTACTTTTTATGCACTTGTATCCCCTTTGAAATTAAACTGGGATGCTGGAATAAAATCAATACATTTTCAGGATTATCATTGTGTTAGTTTAACACAACATGGCTTTTAGTGGGGGCGGAGGAAGCCACAGAGGCTGCCTCTGAGAGAGAAGCTCCTCAAAACTCCTATGTCCAGCGGAGCCAATCCCTGAAGGCTCTGACAATGGACGTATTGGCTGGCCCAATTAGAGAAGTTAGTAACGCCTCTGTGATGACATATTTAAGTACAAAAAAACACACGCAAGCTCTCTTTCTTCCTCCCTTCTGAGGGGTGGTGAGGGGGCCACTGGGCCCCTTCACGGTGCATCCGGTGCCTTTTCTGGCGCCGCAAGCAGCCATGCAGCCTTAAACCATGCAGCCAGGGCCAGCGCCGGGAGTGCTCATGTGGCTGGGGGCAGCCTCATGGCTGGGATCGGCACAGTTGGGGTGGCGCGACGTGGCTGCTGCCATCTCGGCAGGGCTCACAATGAGCTTTACTTGCTTAGCCACTTTTAGCCAGCCATGCTGCAAACAGAAGGGCAGAAGCAGCAGCAGCAGTTTTTCCTTTTCAGCGCCCCACATGAGGAGAGGCTCTGACTGGAGCTGGCAGCCGGCATGGCTCGTGCGGTGCCAGCGGGGACCACATGACCAACAGTGAGAGGCATGGAGAGCAATTCCCTGATGCGGAGCCTGGATGGGATCAACCTTTCAGCTCTGCAGAACTCTATAAAAACTTTTCAGTTGATAGAACTTGAGAACAAATGAACCTATGGACACCAATTTTCTCCCATGTCAGAGAAAAGGAAAAGGTGAAGACACATGAGGAGAGCATGTGGCGACACTAAGGTCGGTGAAAAAGGAGGGAGCGTGAGGAGGAGGTTCTCTGGGCATTGGAGCTGAGATTCTTCTGCAAGCCGTGGTGAGGACTATAATACAACAAACTGGTTTTTTTCCCTGTAATTCATCAAGTGCATGGGGGAATGTAGAAGTCTACCCACAGCCCATGAGAAAAGATATGCTGGAGCATGTGGATACTGAAAAGCTGTAATTTAGTGAGAAACTTGAACAGAGAGAGAAGACCCTTGCTTCCAGAAATAGAGGAAGAGGACCCTTGCTTCCAAACTAGAACAGCTCATCCTTAAAAGACTATACCCTATGAACTAATTGACCCACGCAAACAGTTGTGGGAAGACTGTTTACCCGTGGGAAGGACTCACGTTGCAGCAGGTTGAGTGGGACTGCTACTCGTGAAAATTAGAACCATGTTGGAGAAATTCACAGAGAACTGTCTCCCGTGGGAAGGACCTCACAGCATAGCAGAAGACACTCCTCTCCCTAAGCAAACTGAAGGAAGATTTTTAGAAGTGATAAAACTGTCTAAAAACCCCATGTTTTGTCTCCCAGTGCTGTTGGTGGGAAGGAAAGAAGGGCTGGGGGGGGGAAGGTGCTCTAAAGGTTTATTTTAGTTCTCATTATCCTCTTTTAATTCTGTTAATAAATTTTTCTTTATACCTTTACAGTTTGGAGCCTGTTTTGCCCTTAGAGTGTATTTTCCTAATTCTTATCTCACCCCACGAGCCTTTTAGTTTTTCTTTCTCCCTCCTCTGCTCAGCTATAGCAGAGGAGAATGAGTGAATGGTTCTTCGTGGGTGCCTGGCTTCCAGACATTGCCAAACCCTGACAACCATTCACAAAGTTTTGAAAAAAGTATTTTCTAAGAAGTTTGCTATGTTAAAAAGAAAATAAAATTCAAAGTTTAGAATACTTCTGGAGTCTAAAGCACAGCTGAAGCTTCTCTGTACAAGCTAAGGGGATGCATCTTTTTGTCTTCTCATATGGCCTCTTTCTATCACAGCATACATTTTCATTTAATTATTCCTTTAGTATAAGTGTAGAATTAGGTCTTTAAAAATTAACAAATATTCTTAAAGAGGCCATTTTTTTAGCTGAAAAAATTATGACTAAAGCATATAGCAGGATATTACATAATACAGGTACCTGTGGTCCAGCACAGCTGATCTTGCAAACGTCACAGTAGTGGATCTGGGGTGGTTTGGGAGGCTGTTTTGGTTTCAGTTGCTTATTTTGGAATGGTGCCTTTTTAGTAAAGGTGGTCCCTGTCCAAGCAGCTGTTGCAGCAGCGGCAGCAGCTGCTGCCGCTGCCTGTTTCTGCTGCTGCTGGTGGTAATAGGATGATGCAGCTGAATATACTGCAGCTTCATAGCCAGAATAAGAAGTACCTCAAAGATCAAAATAAAATAAATGTTACATCACTGTACATCATGTATCAATTACATAATGCACTAATTCCAAGCATCTTGCATAATAGAGTAGGATATAAATGATTTATTAAGATCTTGTCAGGCAGTCTGAATTTTTCTTGATGTTTCACAGTACACAAATACATAGCATGCCATTTGTATCAGGAGTATATTTGATTTTAGACAAAACTTTGCAGACATGCTGTTCTGTTAAATATATCAAAGCATCCCTAAATAATATGTGAAATTTCCTGGTACATCTGGTAAGACTGAGTATGACACAACAAGAATTTTAATAAAAGATTTATCAAAGGTCACTTGAAATAAGCAGTCTTCCAGAGCTAGATTTACTGTTCAAGTTCCAAACAGAAAAGGACAGATATTATGTAGACTAAGGAAAAAAAAAATTAAAGATAAAAGATAGAATGCAATAGCATTAGCCATTCTATTTCAAGTGGGTTGCAGCACACCCTGTCTAGACACTCCTTGATTTCAAGTATCAAACTTTAGTAAATCAAGGAAACTGGGCTTTCATACCTTTTGAGCCAGTTTTCCCATAAACTTTATACATCTACTTGTTCAACTATTTTAATCCTCAAATCAAGCTCTGTTTCAATGAAGTCTTACAATCTATTTTTAAACTGAAGACAAATCAAAACAAATAGTTCAAGTTAGCTAAAATATGCCAGTTGATTACCATCTGGCCATAAAATTAACATCTCACCTTTAACTACTTTTTGGATTTCTAGTGTTTGAAGGAAAGTCTTTCTTTGTAGCACCCACTCTCCATCCATCTTAGGTCGAGACAAACCAAACTTACAAGATTTATATTTGACTGCTCCTCCTTGTCTCTGTAATTGCTGCTTGATGGCAGCATGCTCCAAATTTCCCTGGGTTATATTTGTGTTTCCTTATTTTTTCTATCTCCCATCTTTTCTCTCCAAACTTTACAGTAAGTCACAAAACACTTGTGCACGTAGCAATGCCAACACTTTGTATATTCTCACATGTAACAAAATAGGCACATACAAGCATTAAACCTCTTTTAAACATACATAAAAATATTTTGTCATTATGATTTAACTGGTTGATATTTCTCAGTAGACTGTGATGTAATTGAACATAAACTGCTAAAATGCTGAGTATTTAAATCCTCTCCTGTAACAAATGCAAAGATCCCAGCAATATAATATGCAACATTCTTACCAGAGTAAGTAACTGCTGTTGTACTGTATGTTGCACTTTGAGTATAGGATGGAACAACAGTAGCTGCAGCTGCTACCGGCTGCACAGTAGAGGATACTGGATATATGGAAAATGTAGTTGTTGCTGGACTTGGGGTTGCAGGTTTTATAGCTGTCACTTGTCGTGTTTGCTGGGCTTGGGTATATTGAGTTGCCCCTTGGCTATATCCTGCTTTTGCAGCTAATTAGGAGAGAAAATAGAAGTGTACAAACATTGATATGCTTTAGTTGAATGAAATGCAAACTATATTAAGCGATACTTAATGATATGCTATGGAATAAACACATTAACAAGTGTCTTTTGTTTTAGTTTGGGTTTTTTTTGCCTTTTTTTGATTGGGTTTTGTTTGTTTTTTAACAGTAATTTTTATGCTTCAGCTACCATATATCCCACAATGGTTTAATCACATTGAAGCTCACACTAGCAAGCCTCAGATTTATTTACGTTTTAACTGTGCTGCCATGTTTTTAAACAACCACCTCCTTCAATGGTTTTACTAGAGTACACACTAAACCAAAGTACATCTAAACTTTGCTATTATTTCTAATTATAGTAAAAAAAAGTAAATAGGATTTATGTTTTGTAGCATTTATGATACCAATAATTAAAGAACTATATATGTTAACTAAAGAATTTTTTTTAAAAGTCTTTCTAACCAAGTTAGCATCTGAACCCACCACTGACTTTTTCAACCTACTTCAGCAAAAATGTTTGCCTAGAAGTACATTTTGAGTGTATTAATAACAGTCCAAACCTCAAAAATAGTTACTTATGGCAACATCACAATAATGTTCAAGTTCTAGGAGCATTGAGTTTTTTCTACACATTGACAGGGATTACATGTCAAAAAAATAAATAAATCTGATAATGTGAAATATTCAAAGGTATATTTTTAAGCTATTAAAATAGTATACAGACTGTATATAACAACAGGAGTTTTAATCATGCCATATACCTGTCTGGTAGTATGACTCAGCCACTGAAGGTTGCGGCTGGGCAGCAGCAGCCACAGCTGCAGCAGTTGCTGTTGATTGTTGATAGTACTGTTTGCTGTCATAAGCTACAGCTGGGGCAGTAGATCGAACATAAGAATAGGAATCCTAAAAATTCAAAAAAGAAAACCCATCAAATTTCTCCTTAAGTATATATCTGGAATAATAAAAATCATTAGCAGAGTCAAAGATTTTTCTTCTACTCTACTTAAGTAGATTTTATAAATATTTACAGACACATTATATACCAATATATGCATTAAAGAAATTAAATTTATGTTTACAGATACTTCAGGCCTGAAGACAACCCTGAATGGTCTTTTTCAGACATAATATAGGAATTAATCTCATGCTATTAAACTACTTTTTCCCTTCCAAATTATTTTCGTTACCAAAAAGCAACTCAATGCACACTAATTTTTCATAATGACTATATCAGACTGCATTCCTGTAAAATTTGAAGGAAAAAAACACCAGATATCTCCACAAACCACAATATATTCACAAGTTTAAAAACATGGAACCATGGCTTGGCCCTCCCTAAGACAGGAAGAGCCACCAGAAAAAAAAACAATATCAAGGGGGTCCTATATTTTTCCCTTTGAGTAGGTAGAAGGCAGTAGCTCAAAGAACAGGGGTGAATGGAGGCAAGTCCTCGCTCAGGGCAGCAGTTGAATCCCCTCCTTGCCCACCTCACCCGCCCAGGTGCCTCTGTACAGCAGGTACGAAGATGTAGAAGGCCAGTCAAAGGATGATGAGGATGGAGGTCCATCTACACCAGAGGTGTTGCCAGAGTCAGAAAGGCCTACCCTCTGTATAACGACCACCTCCACGAGGAAAAGACAGGTTGCAGCTGTAGGCAGTCACCTTCTAAGGTGAACAGAGGGTACGATATGCTGGATGGACCCTCCTCTTAGGGAAGTGTGCTGCCTCCCTGGGGCTCAGGTTAAAGACATGACTGGGAAAGTTCTCTAGCCTGGTACAGCCCTCAGACTACTACCCATTATTGGTCTTCCATATGGGTGGTGATGAAATCACAATACGTAGTTCAAGGGCTATCAAAAGAGACTTCAGGGCCTTGGGATAGCTGGTAAGGGAATCTGGAGCACAGGTTTTTCTCTTCTATCCTCCCAGTTGTGGGCAGAGACATTGGAAGAAACAGATGAGCCCAGTCTAATACATGGCTCCGTGGCTGGTGTCACTGCCACAATTTCACGTGTTTGTATAATGGGATGGCCTACATGACATCAGGTATGCTGGAATGAGATGGGATTCCCCCTTCTCAAAAGGGGAAGAGGGTCTTTGCTCAGGAGCTAGCAGCACTCATTGATATAGAGCTTTAAACCAGACATGATGGGGGAGGGAGATAATATCAGGCTTGTCCTTGACAAGCTGTGGGACAACACATCAAGATTAAAGGGATGGAGTGGTAGCAAGGGTCTTCAGCCACTGACTGAGATGTGCTAGCCACACTGAAGCACACTTGAAGACTTCGAGATGAGCCAGGGCTTCCTGAGTGTAGGAGAAGGGATTACAGGTGACCTTGCCCTAATGAGTCACAGCTATATCCAATAAAGATAAGTGTGATAAAAAGAGTGGGTTGGCTGGTTGGGTCAGGACCTTGAGGAAGGAGATACTGAAGGAACAATCCAGAAGGACTGGCCAAACAGGAGAATCACTGCTGTGGGGTCAGTCTGGGTCTGCAGTTAGAGCCTGTTGTTGGAACCTGCAGTCATAGTCTGCAAGGGAAACCTACAGTGGGAGCTTGCTGTAGTCAGTCAGTGAGCAGTTAGAGTCATGATAACTGAATTGTGAAGAGGAATAAACCAGGACCCTTTTCATGCTGTGACAAACAAGAAGTCTGTGTCTTGGCTCATTTCTACCCTCTAATGAGAGGGCTGCTACAACACCTGAGGTAATAAAAGCCACCAGGGAAACACCTCAAGGGAGGGATGTTCCTCTAAAAAAGGTGACATGCTGACAGCCCAGTTGAGATGCCTTTACACCAATGTACGCAGCATGGGCAACAAACAGGAGGAGTTGGAAGTCTCCGTGCTGCTACAAAGCTACAACCTTGTTGCCATTACTGAAACTTGGTGGGATAAATCCCCTGACTGGAGTGTGGTTATCGATGGCTAAAGGCTGTTCAGAAGGGGCAGAGGAAAAAAAGATGGGTAGAGCGGTTGTCCCCTTTGTCAATAAATGGATAGATTATGAAGAGCTGTTTCTGAAGAACAGCCATGAGAAGATTGAAAGCTTGAGAGTGAGCTAGAAAAGGGAACCCTGTGGTTGGTGTTTACTACAGGCCGCTCAATCAGGAGAAACCTATTGATGAAGCTTTCTTGCTCCAGCTACAGGAGACATCGCACTTGCAGGTTCTTGTCCTGCTGGGGGGCTTCAACCACCCCAACATCTCCTGGGAAAGTAGCACAGGGAGCTGTAGGCAATCCAGGAGACTCCTGGAATGCATGGAGATAACTTCTTGAGCCAGGTAATAGATAGTACTACCAGAGGGGATGCAATACTGGACCTGACGGTCACCAATGTAAGTGAGCTACTGAGGGTCATCAAGACTGGAGGCAGCCTGGGCTGCAGTGATCATGCACTGGTGGAGTTTGCGGTCCTGAGGAATATGGGTCAGGCAGAGTCAAGACCCAGAATTTTAGGGAAGTAAGTTTCCAGCTGTTCAAGGAGTTAATCAATAGGATCCCCCTGAGAAACTGCCCTCAGGGACAAGAAGCAGAACAGAGCTGACAGATCTTTAAGGAAGACTTCCATTGAGCAAAGAGAGCTTGCGATCCCCAGGCACAAGAAATCAGGCAAAGAAGGCAAGAGACCAGCATGGCTGAGTCAAACTAAAAGGCAAGAGGGAAATGCACAGGCAGTGGAATCAAGGACAGGTGTCCTGGAAAACATATAGGGACACCGATTGTGTCAGGATGATGTGTGGAAGGCCAAGGTGCAGCAGGAGCTGAACTTGACAAAGGAGGAAAAGACTAACAGGAAGGACTCCTACAGGTATGTCAGCCAGAAAAGGAAGGTCGAAGATGTACCACTCCTGATAAGCAAGACTGGCAAACTCTCAATAATAACGAGGAAAAAGCTGAGGTACTCAACAGCTTTTTTGACTCAGTCTTCAATGGCAACCTCTCTTCCCACACTTCTTGAGTGGATAGACTGCAAGACAGACCGGGAGAGCAAAGTCCCTCCCACTGTAAGAGAAGATCAGGTTTATGACCACCTGAGGAACCTGAACATACATAAGTCTATAGGACCTGATGAGATGAATCAGAGTCCTGAGGGAATTGGCTGATGTAGTTGCCAAGCCATTCTCCATCATATTTGAAAAGTCATGGCAGTCACGTGAAGTCCCAGGTGACTGGAAAAAGGGAAACATTGCACCCATCTTTAAAAAGGGTAGAAAGGAAGACCCTGGGAACTACTGCCTTGTCAGCATCACATCTGTGCCCGGGAAGATCCTGGAACAGATCCTCCTAGAAGCTCTGCTAAGGCATATGGAGGACAGGGAGATGATTCAGGACAATCAGCACAGCTTCACCAAGGGCAAGTCTGACCAACCTAGTGGCCATCTACGATGGAGTGACTCCATCAGTGGACAAGGGAAGGGCTACAGATGTCCTTTATTTAGACTTCTATAAAGCCTTTGACATGGTCCCCCACAATATCCTTCTCTCTCAGTTGGAGAGAGGATTCAATGGGTGGGCTGTTCAGTGGATAAGGAATTGCTTGGATGGTTGCATCCAGAGTGTAGCTGTCAATGGCTCAATGTCCCAATGGACATTGGTGACAAGTGGTGTCTCGCAGGGGTTCGTATTAGGACCAAGTGTTATTCAATGTCTTCATCAATGACATAGATGAA
This sequence comes from Nicator chloris, assembly GCA_013400495.1. NCBI lineage: Eukaryota > Metazoa > Chordata > Aves > Passeriformes > Pycnonotidae > Nicator > Nicator chloris. Next base: position 14,869 of record WAAE01018507.1, on the reverse strand, counting down.
AGGATCGAGTGCACCCTCAGCAAGTTTGCAGATGACACCAAGCTGAGCAGTACAGTCGACACTCCTGAAGGATGGGATGCCATCCAGAGTAACCTGGACAAGCCCAAGATGTGGCCAATGGGAAACTCATGAGGTTCAACAAGACTAAGTGGAAGGTGCTGCACCTGGGTCTGAGCAATCTCTTGTATCAATACAGGGTGGGGAATGAAGAAATTGAGAGCAGCCTAGCCAAGGACTTGGGGGTGCTGGTGAATAAAATCATAGAATCATTATGGTTAGAAAAGACCTTTAAGATCACCAGGTCCAACAGTCAACCTAGCACTACCAACATGTTCACTACTAAACCATATCCACACATTTTTTGAACATTTCTAGTAATGGTGACTCCACCACTTCCCTGGGCAGCCTGTTCCAATGCTTTAGAGCCCTTCCTGTAAAGAAATTTTTCCTAATATCCAAACCAAACCTCCCCTGGTGCAACTTGAGGCCATTTGCTTTTGTGTTGTCACTTGTTACTTGTGAAATGAGACTGAGACCCACCTCACTACAAACCCTTTTCAGAGCAGTAAGATCTCCTCTCAGCCTCTTCTTCTCCAGGCTACACAAACCTAGCTCCCTCAGCCACCCTTCAGAAGACTTATGTTCCAGACCCTTCCCTATCTTCACTGCTCTTCTTTGGACATGCTCCAGTGCTTCAATGTCTTTCTTGTAGTATTTTTCTTTAATTTAGGGAACTCTTTTCTATCTGAATGCATCTAGTAACTGACTAGTTTAACAACCTTGTAACTATGTGTAAGCATGCTACTGGAAAGACTCCTACATTTCAGTTCATAACAAAGCCATACAAAGGAATTCATAACATACAGCAACACGATAGTAGCTTTAAACAAATAAAAATGCAAATTAGAGTCTAGATAATGTGTAAAAAAGCTGATAAAATACAAATAAAGCTCACATTTCCAATAGGAAACTACCTGGCCATGTAAAACCACTCATCTTTCTTCATCTTAGCTGTCTGATTGAAACCAATAGGCTAGGGTTACTAATGTGTATATACCCTTGCACTGTGTCAATCTAGACAGACAGAAAAGACTGCAACTTCTCGCTCTTTGGAGTAAACACTTATCTTAAATAAGTCCCAAGATAACCACTACATACTGAAATCTTCCAACTGCAAAACTGATGCAGCACTGATTTGTACTGCTAAGTTTCTTTATTTCTGAAGAGGAATACCAGTCACTGACAGGATGTTGTTTCATAAGACATTTAAACCAGTGTAAGAATGGGAAGTTGTCTGAGGTACCATCACATCTCTCCTCACCCTACATGATCCCACATCCATCTCTTGCATTGGTACCACAACTGTGCAGAACCAAGGAAATTCTGCAGAAGCCTGTCAATCCCATGGAAAGACGCTGTTCCTTTTTTAGTTGGTTAACCTTCTGTGGAATCCTTATCCTGAACTGACCCACCCAAATGCTGACAACTATGGGTCTCATTTTGGTTTTTTCCTAGAGGCTGCAGCTGATTTTCTCAGCTGCAGTAATGTTCAAGCAATAATTTTTCTCAAAACAACCTGAAGAAAGAATTTAAACAAATCTGCACAGCTGGTGTTTGTTATCTTGTTTACATGTAGAGAAGTGTTGATTTTAATTAGCCAATCATAGTAATGGTGTGTTAATCAAGGACCAATTAGGTCCAGCTCTGTCCTATCACTCTATAAGAGAGACTTCATTTGTTGTAATAAATCATTATTCAGCCTTCTACATCTTAGAGTTTGTCTCAGTCTTTTCATGTCCAACAGTGACAGACAACTGCTAGATTCAATGCAAAGAAGTGTCAGTAAAGGTCAGAGCGAGATGAAAAGAGACAACAGTTTCCTTTTGTAAAAGCCTGTAGCCACACAAGAGTAGGCAGTAGTCTCACAAAGGGTACCCAAAATCTACTCAAAAGACAGTTCCTCTCCTAGAGTAATCTTCTATCCTCCTACATTTGGTGCTAGAGCTCCTGTGGCAACCAGGAATCTGACAAGGGAACTACTTCTATCTCCCACTGAAATTTTTTATTGGAACAGTTTTTTCATCTAAATCAGTTCCATAACCCATTTAACTGCATGCCACTTGGACAGTTAGGCTAGCCAAGACAAGAATTTCAGCAGTAGTTCACAAAATCATTTGGAGATAAATGTCAATACATTGTTTATTGTGTGAATGTCTAAATCTTAGCAGTATTACTGCTGATAATCCTCTATACGCACCATACGGGACAGCAGTCACTTCACATTCTATCACAGTTTTAGCTGTGAGCCATGGAAGAAAAAATATAAATATCACCACATTCTCTTATCCAAACAGGCCTCCTCCTTTTAACATATCATTTAAAATTTACACAATTTTTTTTTTAAACACACCTGGTAATTCTGCGTAGTGACAGGAGGTGGTGGTGGTGGTGCTTCTTGTTGTCTCTGTGTATAACCATAATCTGTAGCTGTGTGCGCTGTAGGATAGCCTCCATAAGCAGCAGCTGTTGCAGCAGCTGCAACAGCTACTGGAGCAGGCCTGGCTACTGCAACTGTAGCTGCTGCTGGAGCATAGGCTGCAGTGACAGTGTGCGCAGCAACTGGTGCCTGGTGGACAGTGTAGCTGGCAACTGTAGTTGGATGGGAATAAGCTACACCCGAAGCTGGCTGCTGGCTACATTGGAAAAAGACAGTAAGTAAATAATTAGATTAATCCAACATACTCATCTAATGCCTAAACATTTCCAACTCCCAGATTTGATTCATACTTTTCTGTTCTACAAACAGACCTGGAACAGCTATCATACACTGTAATTACTTTTATTACCTCTTATCCACCCCATTAAAAAGGCTGTATCATTTTGAAGTTTCTGTGAATGCAAATATATCATGCAGGCAATGACTTTCTTCTTAGCAAGGAGTGGTGGTAGCTGTGTTCCACTGCTTGAAAAGAACCCAAGCCTTTCATTCAAACTAATACAGAAGTCTTACACAGTTATCTTTTCATGACCAATAAGTTTTTAAGTGTTTTAGTGGTTCTTCAATAAAACTGATATACCTGTCAAATTAAGAAAAATATTGCTTTTCTGTGAGAGCTCATTACTGATATGCACTTGCATGATGTTTTTCAGTAAATCATATTAAAGTAATGAGATGTGAAGACTTCTGTGAAAAATAGCTCAGAACTCTTAAATTTAACCAAGAGACACTTTAAATGTTTCTGATGTGGGAGTTTTCCCACAAAAATTGAAAATTATGACAGCTGGCCCCCACTCACTCATACAGAAGTCCACTGCCTCACAACATGAAGCATCAAAAGAACGGACAGTCAAATCAAGCAAGACAACTGCTACCAGAGGTCTGGCAATCTTCCAGGCACATGCTGAGACTAATTTGCTTCTCTTTATTGTGCAGGTAAAACATTACTATGTAGCTATTTAATAAGAATAAATAAATATTAATAGTGGAAATAATGGCTTCTAAGACTTAATTATTTGAATGAAAACTAATACTGTTGTCCTATAATGATTTATAACTTTGCATTATTATTAAAATCCTATAATAGCTGTTTTTAAACAAATAAAGTGAACTGGGCAAAATATCACTATCTGGAACAATTATATGAAATAGGGGATTGAGTGATTATTATGAAATTTTTAGCACACTTCCTGTACTGATTTTCAGTATTTTAGAGTCTCTATAGAGTTTCATATCTCCATAGCACTATTAAAAGAGTATTCAAAAACAAGTCCATGCCTATCAAGGAGGTAGTATCCTCTAATTAAAAAAAAAATAGAAAAATGAAATCTTGTTGGAAGCAAACATACTCAGTGTCAAAGTGGAATTTCAGCATGATTATGCTCAAAACCAAAAGGAACGAGTTACGGTATTTCTTTCCTAAAGACTGCAATATTCTCTCTGACATAGCTATCAGAAACCAAGCACCTTTTAACTATAGTTACTATTATTTTTGCAAAAGACATTTCCATAACTCCCTTTTGTTTAATAACCTTTAAGAAAAACTGATTTTGTAATTTTAATTACAGCAGAACCCATTAACTTCAATATATTTTTAAAAAATTCTTACAGCAGAAACACAGAGAAAATGTTATTATTATTGGACTTACACACCTGGACTCCACCTTCTTCCCATCTTAGGCCCATTTGCTTAAAAACCACTTGCATTTAATCCAAACAATTAAGTTGTGAGTTGTACTCACAATTATGTTTCATTTCATTTTCAACTTCTTAGGATAACAGTGGAAGGAAAAGACCTGACACTCTGGTGTAGCTCCCACCACTGCTTGATGTATATAAAAAGTTTATCTAAATTGTCATTTAAAGTGAGAAATCAAACTCCATCAGAAAATTCAGGAAGACTATTTTATGATGGTAAAAGTGAATGACAATCTATAAAATTATGCTGTATTATCTACATAACTAACAGTACAGAAGTGTAAAATATTCATACGTTCTGAGGTAATTCACATTATCATATGTACCCACTAAAAATACATTACATTGGGAAACAGGCAGCAGACTTTATCTCAAACTGCACTTGAACACATCAACAGTCTAATACTGCCAACAAGGCAAAGTCTTCCTCCCCACTCTTATTCCTCCTTTCTCCCATATACCAAACCTGGCTATGCCATCCTATTTCATTCCTAGTACTAGTTCTGCTACTTGTCAAGCTATTCATTGCACTGGTTTAACTCATTAATCTAGCAGAAAACGATGATTTTTAAATATTTTTTTTCCTGAGCTCATTTTATAACGTGGTAGAAATGTTAGAAACATTCTAGCTCACAAAACAGTCTGCTGAGTGCTAGAACCCACATAAGTTATACATATGGAAGCAGAGGAAAATAATCAAATAATGAGAGAGAGAGAGAGAAAGAACAGGGACCTGCCCAGGAAGCATTAATCTGTCTCAAGTTTAATGAAACCGTGGTTAAGTTACTATTACAAAATACAATACAGTGTTAACAACACACTATGAGGTAACAGTATCAGTCTATCAACAAAAATGCTTTTGTTCTCAAAAAAAAAAAAAATATGTTTAAAGCTGCCTGACAGTTTTCAGTGTTTAATATTGTGAAGAGATTGTGATCATTATGAGCAGGACTATTAACAAGATTCTGCTAATAGTTTAATTTCTTCTGTGCTATTTTTGTACCAAACTTCCTGATCATGGTATAGAATTAGCAGCTCAAATAATTTGATTTCTAAGCATAATATAATTCTATGACCATGTTTATTTTAGAAAATCTGTTCCCCTTGCTTCTGCAACACCATGCAGAGCTAGTGGCCAAGTTTGCAAGACCACAAGAAAAATATTCTAGAACTGACTGCTACTTCATTTTTAAAAGTTGTTATGCTATGTTACAGAAATTCATATCAACATCTTTCCTAAATTTATGTTTCTTTTTCTCCCCATGGTCTTACTGAGAACTTTTTAACATAAAGATGACCAGATACTTTCAGGTAATTAATTTATAATCAAAATATTTTTGTGTCACTGTCATTTAACTCACAAGAGTTTTTAATTCTTGTTTGGTGATTAGTGCCTCATCACATTTGCCAAGATGAACTTACCTCCCTCCAAACTATTTTGCTAGCTCCCTCTTCCACCAATCTTTCTTGCAATTTTTCATTGCACATATCCTAGTGTTATCTATTCTTTCATTACTACAGATGGCAAGAACTGTATGGATCATTTGAGATGAAGTTTCAGTTGTGCCACTCACTCTGCTCCAGACTTTCTTTCCAAAGAATCTAGCTTCCTCAGAGCAGCTTCTTGTAAAGTTACCTGTGTATTGACAATATTTCCCTTGCATCAAATATCACAACACACCATAAATAAGACTCAAGACCAATCCCTAGAGTACTCCACTGCAACTATTCCTCTTTGACAATCACTCTTCTAATTCTACTAACCACCTCTACCATCTCATTCTCTACAATTCTTTTACTAATCTCTAACTTAAGTAATCATTTTCCATATTGCACCACATCAAGTATTTCAACTCAGTCCTAATAAATAAGACTCAAAAAACATAGGCACTTGATCAAGTTATTAGAGCAACAATGAAATATGGTATGTAAGCTGAGCTATGGTAACAAACCACGTGTGCTCTTTACTGCAACAAAGAAAGTAATTCAGTTTAGCTTAATCCCCTAATATAGTGGGGAAAAAGTTGAACCAAATTACAAGCAGACAGAGAAGCTAACTGATTGACCTGGTACCTTTGTGAGTTTTCTTTGTAGATCAATTCTTCTCTTTCCCCAAATAAATTCTAATATCCTTAATAGCATCTTTGAGTTCAAAGAATTCTAGTGCTCTTCATATGAAAAGATATGTAGTCCAACTGGCTTTACTAACTAGACAGAACTTAAAAATGACAGAATAATTTAGGCTGAAACAAAGATTATGAGGTCATCTGTTCTAACCCTGTGCCCAAAGCACAGCTAATAACAGTTACATTAGTTTTCCCAGGGCTTTGTGTCCAGTCAGGTTCCAATCATCTCCAAGAATGGAGAATCCAAGACTGCTCTAGACAACCTGTTCCAATGTCTGAGCACCCTCACTGTCAAAAATTTTTTTCTTAGTTTATGAAAGATTGTTTCAAAAGCAAATGAGTTCTAAACCAACATTTGCTTAAAGCAAACCCAGCTTGTGAACATTCAATTCAAGATAACTTCACATTACAATTCTTACAGTATTTTAACTTACTATCAAAATAAACATCACTTTGACTCAAGTTACAGGCAAAGGACTCAGCTTCAAATCTTACTCTGCTGCATTGCTTTAATAATACCTCTTCTGCCAGAGATTTTCATTCAAAATGAATCTATTTTATTCATACCACACCTATTTCTTTAGCTGATCATAATAGTAACAGTGCTTCCCCACCAAGCTCACTTTAATTTCTATTTTCTAGGAACAACGCATATTCTTCAATACTCATCTTCTATCTTGGATTTCTATTTCACTGTGTTTTCACTATCACAGTCACAGCCAGTGTAGAGGCTACATGTTGCACTCAATTGTTCTTCTCCATGTTCTGTAGATGTATGTTTTAGTCAATGACAGGTCATTTCCAGCACCTTACCTAATGTTTTTCATCTCTCCCTACCTGCCCTAAACCACTACTTGCATATCCCTATTTCCCTATGTGTTGGAAATTATATAACTTTCCTAACTAATGGTTTTAATTAGCTTTTTTATTATTTGCTTTAAATAATCATAAGCACTGTATTACTCTTAAGCAGTGTAATTTTCCACTTTAGCCAGCATGTAGCTAAGTTGTTTTGGTTTTTTTACAGACTGTTATAGTTAGTTTGATTACTAGATCACTGAAACTTTAAGTTTTGCTAAACTAACCCTGATAAGCTTCAATGAACAAAGCCTGAGGGAGTTAAAAGCTGGACACCTGGAATCCAGGATTTATAGCCCTCCAAGGACATGTTGAAGTAACTAGAAGATAGAGGAGACTAACAAAGACGATCCAACATGTGCTGCAGACTCCCTGTCTGGGAAAAAGATAATAAAAAGAGTGAAAAATGTGGACTAATGAGCATGAGAAGTGGGAAATCAATAACCAATAGAAGATAGAATACTAATTAATGAAGCGAATTATGTAATTTAGAACCAATTAACATTAATTTGTTTGCTAATAATGTATAAATAAGTAAAATGTTTTGAAAGTTGTGTGCACCTAGGTGGAGCTATCCCCTTATGCACCCTGGCCTGGAATAAAGTAATGCCTACTCCTTAATACTAAAAAAATTGTGTTAGAGAATTTAATTTATCCCAACATTTTCAATGAGACATGCTCTTTGCTTCCTCCTTCCAAATAAGCTCACTTCTATTCAGAAGTTTTAGACCCCAATGTATACCTAGCTTGCTCGCATCTTTCACGTCTTACCTAAAAATCCTCAAGGATCAAGAGAATTAATTCTTTACATAGAATTATTGTACTACAGTGCATGAGAAAAGTTTGGGCTTTTTTAAAACACCTTTGACTCAAATCTTTGAATAACAACTACACTAAATTCTACTGACATTAATGATGGGAAATACTGATGTTTGTGATACATTAGTGTTATATATGTATATAAGAATAATTCATGCTAAGTGGTTTATACTGTATATAAAATAAATCTGTCTCATATAAGTTACATCTAACAAGCTGTTTTTGAGGGGGACCTTGAAACTCTGTGAGGAAACCTTNCCAGTCTCATGTAAGTTATACCTAACAAGCTGTTTTTGAGGGGGACCTTGAAACTCTGTGAGGAAACCTTCATTTACATGTGAAGACTGGGCAAAGAACCCCCGATCTCAGGAGATGCCCGTGGCCAAGGGCCCTCGATTCACGCCTGATTCTCCCAGCCGATAAGCAGAAACCCATCAGCGAGTCGTTTGCCTCTATGGAAGATTTCTCAGGAACGGAAACGAATCAAGATAGGCATCCCTCCCAAGAAATCCTTTCAGCAAGACCAGAGACCAATATTTGTCCACTATGAATACATCACCACCACAAGAGGGACATTGTTTCCACTGTGAAGCCCAAGCCTGGGGCTATCTACAGGGTATAAGAACTGGGGGGCCGAAAGGCAAAATGTGGACAGAGAGGGGTTGGCGTGAAATTACTTTGTAATCAATAAATTCCTTTTTATATTAATTTGATTGGCTGCTTCATCTATAACATTAGTATCAGAAAAAGTGCCATATATTATGAAATACCACTATATTAAACCTCCTAGATAAGGCTGATTGCAGCAAGCTGTGACCATGTATTTTTCTCCACACTAATCTTCAATTCCATGTCAATCTGATTTTCTGGGGAGTGAAGTGCCACACTGGCTCATAATCTTGCAGAATTCATCCATCTACTTCTCTTTACTTGGTTGCACACCATTGACAGCTCATTATCAAAACATTGATGTTATTCAAGTCTAGATAACAGCCATGTTCACAATGATAACGCATGACAAAAAGAACTGAGCTTTAGATGTTATGTCTGCCTGAAAACTATCGACCACTAACATTTTCCTTGTCAAAATCACAGAATCAAAGAATGACTGATGTTGGAAGAGACATCTGGAGGGTCCAATCCTGTTCAAGCAGGGCCAGCAAGAGCCAGTTCCCAGGACCATGTCCAGACTGCTATTTGAACATCTTGAAGGAGGGAGACTCCAGAAGTTTACCGGGCAACCTGTATCAGTGCTGTCACCCTCACAGTTTAAAAAACATTTTCTGATGTCCAGAGGGAACCTCCTGTGTTTTGGTTTGTGCCTATTGCCGCTGGTCCTGTCACTGGGCACCACTGACAAGAGCCTGGCTCTGTTCTCTTTGCACTCTAGATATTTACATGTTAACAAGATCCCCTTTGAACCTTCTTATCTCTAGGCTAAAGAGTCACAGCTCTTTCTCTCAGCCTTTCTTCATAGGTGAGAGGCTCCAGCCCCTTCATCATCTTTGTGGCCTTTCATTGGACTCTCTCCAATATGTCCATGTCTCTCTTGCACTGGGGAGCCCAGAACTGGACACAAGATTCCAGGTCTGATGGGGCGTAACTGGCTCAACTGTGCTGATGTGAGAGGCAGATGTCATGCCTTAGGAGGTGTCATAAACCATCAAAGACCCCCAAAGTGCCCCCAGACTAATTTCTGAGGCCTTCCACCAGAGGACTGAAAGCTCCCCCCCAGGGGAAGTACCTGGGCGTTCCTACCCAGCCTGAGCATATTTTAACCCATTGGACTTAATGTTTCAAGGGTTTTTTCCCCACCTCCAATGGATCAAGACAATGATCACTACTGTGACCAACGGACATTGAAATTACATCGTCTCATTGCAGATCCATAGGTAGTGATATGTTCCCTTACTCTTATCCTTTCTTTCTTTTCCCTTATACATTTTCTTAAATTATATTTTCATGCTTTCATATTGCTATATTACTATAGATAATAATAACCCAAATGTCTACATACCTGCTTTCCATTGCAACCAAATTGTTCTAAAATAAACCCTATATGAATATATTTACAAATGTCAGTCAGTGTCATTTCACTCTAATCCACCCCAAGGGATTAACAAGAACCTAGGTTACCCTTGCCTTCTAGGGCGAGTCATAACACTTCTGTACCAGTCTTAAACATCCGGTAACATCATACACTGCACTTGAATACAAAACTAGCTATTATTGCAAGAGTTCACTTCCATACGGCTACCTAGAAGACTGCATCTTAATCTAAACTCACAGGCATTGTGATTGGCTCTGGACCCTATCTGCTACAATTAATTGCCTTTACCTGCAAAGGTTCACCACGCTTAGCAATTCAAAGTTAACAATTCACTCCTAACTACTCAAGAAGCTCGCATCTGTGACCTGTCTCATTAGAGTAGGTACATGGTATGAACAGAAGATGAAACTCAGATGCTCAAAGGTTCTTTATCTTCTTAACAGGAACCAAAATCTTAAAACAAGATTGAGACCATCACATTTGCACACTTCTCTGTCCAAACATTTCTCAATGTCCCTATCTCTCCATCACCATCCCCACATTTCAGTCAGCCAACTTCAAAATAAAAGCATAATTATGCCTATTCTCCAGCAGTGAATCAAGAATGCTAATATTTTTTACACATGAAAAACAAGTCAATATTAGGTTGTTCATGTCAAACTGAATAGACACACAGTGGTAAAGGTGGCCTACAGAGTGCACACACACACATACAAACTAAAGAGGACTAGTATCACCAAATTTCACGTTTATTTCAGGCTTGCAAATAGATGGAGTAATAGTTACTTAAATAAGTAACAGAGTTTTGCATTGCATGCAGGTTTATAACCCTAGGCCCAATACCACTACTAGCACAAAGGTATTGCAATATTCAGAGAAATTTTCTGTATTGGTGTTTGCATAATCTAATGCTTCTCTCATTAAATCATGTCGTCATTACATTAAGATAAACTCCTTTTTAGACATTGACTCCTGTGTTTTCTGTTCAAAATATTCAATTCATTCTTATGAAAGGACTGATTTAACACTGCTTTGTCTCTTCACTTTGAGACATGGTAAATATACAAACCATTTATAGGATAGTCTTTTACTGATACATAAATGGAATAGTATCTTGTACTTTTGATAGCAAAGGAAAAAGCTTCTTTCAATCAATCAGTCCTTCCATTTTCTCAAGAATACATTTAGGATTAACTATGAAAACAGTTTTGAACTGTATTCCAATTACATGGTTTTAAGGAAATTTCAAATCAGTTGTTCAGCTTCTTAAGTCTACAGACCACCTCAGCTCCACAGTAAAAGTAATAACAATTTAAAAAAATTAATCTCCACTTCAAAATTGCAGATATATGGATCTCAGTTTATTATTCACCCAATGATTGTTTATTTACTTAAAAAAATCCTCTATGTTATTTAAAAACTCCTTCATACCCCATGACAACCCAGTTTCAAATTTCACAACTGTCAAGTAAAACATAAACATACTGTGAGCACCTAATCAAAAAAAGAACAAAAATATTAGCCAAGTTTAATCCTCTTCTTTAACTATTATACACTGGAGTAAATGAAAATCAATTTATTTTATATCCATTTCCAGAAAATAATCACTTGGGAGTCTTTCCAAGACCCACATAAAACTATATATTCCTGAAACTGTCAGGTATGCAATTTTGATTAGCTAAATAACAGTAGCACACATCTGCATTCATTTGCCAATAATCCCTCATATTTCATATATTTGCTTTATCATACTATTTTCCCATTAACCAAGACTTAGGAGTAAAGGAAGGCCGTTATTATAAATTTATGAAATGAATAACAAAGATTCAAATATGAACTTCAAAGTGCTACTCCAACACAAGCCAAAACTGTGATGTTTGTGATTGTATCTGGGTTTTATCAAATTAAATAATTTGATTTCAGAAAAAAGTGAGATAATAGATGCTACCAATTACTTTTTAACAGTCTGACACACAATTTGGATACACAGAGTACAAAGATACAAAAATTTAAGGCAACATACCTATACAAAATATATGGTTACAGGTCCCTGAGCTCCACTATAAGACCTACCCCTGATCTTAGATACCCAAGTAGGAAATCTTTTCAAAAGGTGCATGGCTCCAAAAGTACTTTCTCTGCTTTCTGATACATTAATTATAACATTGCTTCAGTGGAACGGGACAGTCCCCTGTATTTTCTGGTGCTTCTACTCTTCCCTTATCTAACCAGTCACCCATAGCTTGGGTTAGTGTAATTTTAACATGTGTTAAAAAGGATTTCATCCTCCCACACTGACATAGGGGGAAGCAAAGGCTTGGGAAGCAAGCCCTATCTTCACTGAAGGAGACGTGTCCGGGGGGCAGCAGACAGTAACTTGTTGGTGTTGTTGACTGTTAGTGGCCATTTTAATTTAAGGTCCTTGGGATCTGATGCTGCCTCCTCCGTGGTGTCCGGCTCCACCTCCCCACCCTCACACCACTGGGTATACAGGAAGGTCCTTACCAGGATAAGAAAACACACCTGCGGGAGAGGCAGATAAGCAGACAGGTCCCAAGCACAACTACCGCGGAGGAGCGGGTTGCAGAAGCAGGCCCCACACGGGGCGGAGGATGGGAGCAGTCCCGAGCACTCACCCCGAGGGGGCAGGGAGATCCCGGTCAGGGATACGAAACCGGAGGCGAAGAGGGAAGTGACTCCGGGCAGGGAGGCAGGGAGGGGCGGGACAGGAAGGGGTCGCGGTAGTTACCTATACTGGGCAGCAGGCCCGCTATGGGTGAATCCAAAGTAGTTGCCGGTGGCCATTTTGGCATCTTCTCCCAGGCGGCTGGGCACTGTGGCGAAGATAACCAAGAGGCGGCAGCGGTCGGGGGCATGACAGGAGGCCCGGCAGGAGAAGGCGGGGAGAGAAAGGGACAGACAGACAAGAGACAGAAGTGCGCGCGAGCGCCAGGTCAGACACGGCGCCTCAGGACCACCGTTCCTCCACCCCGCGCGCGGGCCGCATCTCCTCCCCTTCGCCGCCGCCGCCCCCTCCCCCCACGCTCACGGACACACAGAAATATCGAGCGCCATTACTTACCATAGGTGAAAGAAACTACCGGGCATATAGGAATCATGAGTGCAAGCTAGCAGGGACAACAGCGGTTCAACTCTCAACTCTCATCCCCCTCCTCACCGCCGCGTTCGCTCACTCCCTTCCCCCCTCCACACACACCTACGGCGACAACGGCAGTGCGGCCGGACCAAGGCCGTGCGCACGCGCGAGATGTGTGAAGGGTTGCTATAAGTTGTAGTTCAGCCAATGGCTACGCCCCCGCCCGCAGAAGAACACCCTCGACGTCGCGTAGGCTGCTACCACACTTGAGGTGTGAATATCCTTCTGCGCTTGATGTTGCAAAGGCTCTTGGGAGTTGTAGTTCCTCTCGCTGAGGCCCGAGCGCGAGGAAGAGCTGTTCTTAGGGAAACGCTGCGCGTACCACTCCTCCTGCCTGTCCCCTTTCTCCCTCCTTCCATCATCCCGTGTCACACCTACAGTCACACCACACCTGTACCCGTGGATTCATATTGCAAAGATAGGGTCGGTTTCTCATTCTTGCCTGCAAACCCACAACACACCACAGTAGTGACAGGGAAGATGTGTGCTAATGTCTTCACAAACAATTCCATGGGTGAAGGTACGGGTATTAACGTCTTTGAAATGGGTCTTAATGTCTCTACCAACTTCAAGCCGCAGGTTTGATATAGAACCCCGACAGTTTGACTCCTGAAATGGACAAATGGGTCCGCACAAGCCTGAGTTTCTAAACTTTGGGTGAAAATGACAGGATGGGGGCATGGGGGAGATAGGCAATTCGGGAAGGCTGTACCTTCCTAGTACCTCAGCCAATGGGGAAAGGAAGAGGGCAACATGTGGCCCTAAACTTTTAATTTGTTTTTCTATTGCACGGACATCACCCAGAGCTTGCCTGTAATCTGTTACCTATTTCATGGATTAAACCTCCTCTCAACAATTTTCCCCCACTGCTGCCTAGGCTCCTTTTTAAAGAAATATAACTCGTTTGGTAACAGGTGGATGCACCCAAAGGACCTGTGACCTCATGGAGAGTCCATGCTGGAGGAGTTCATGAAGAATTGCAGCCTGTGGAAAGGACAGACGGTGGAGAAGTTTGTGGAGAACTGTCTCCTGTGGGTGGGACCCCACACTGAAGCAGGGAAAGAACATCAGGAGGAAGAACCAGCAGAGACAAGGTGTGATAGTAACTGACTGCAACCCCCATTCCCCCGCCCTCCTGGAGGAGGGGGCAGGGGAGAGGTATCAGGAGTGAAGTTTAGCCTGGGAAGAAGGGAGGGGTGGGGGGTAAAGTGTTTTAAGATTTGTTCTTATGTCTCATTATCCTACTCTGTTGTTAATTGGTAATAGCCATTGGTAATAAATTAAATTAATTTCCTGAAGTTGAGTCTGTTGAGCCCGTGATGGTAATTACTGAGTGATCTCTCCTTGTCCGAAAAGATAATGAAAGACTCGTGAGTTTTTCATTTTATTTTCTCTCCCCTGTCCAACTGAGAAGTGATAGAGTAGCTTTCATGAGTGTGAAAAACAAGAGTTTTTTTTTATTTTAAAGTTTTAATAAAAAAATTAAGACAATAAGAGACATAAAAGCAAAACTTAACAGACGTCTGGGTGCCTGGCATTCTGCCAAAAAGCACAAGTTCCTAACTAAGCATGGTTCCTTAAAAGCACCAGCTTGTTGCATATTCATAAATTCTCATACATGATTCAAACATTCTTTTCGAGTTTGGATGTTTCTGCCTAATTTC
>WAAE01018506.1:19969-30174 GCA_013400495.1 Nicator chloris | reverse complement strand
CTCTTACACACAGAGAAATATATGTGTGCATATAGATATATATGTGTATGCATAATTGGTCCACAGATAGCAATAGATTATATTCCATGTTCTGTCCTCTCATCTTATCAGGCATCAGCACTGGTTATTGAGGGGTTACTAGCATTTTCACAGGCTTGTTCACAAATTAAATACTTGACACCTGTTGTCACCTGTTAACTGTTGTCAACCTCTGTTCCACCCAAAATAGTTTGGATTATGGTTGGGTGGACTACAGTATGGAAAGTGCTGGATTTATGTCAGATAAAGCTATGGGAATATCACAAAAAGTTCTAGCTGTCCTTATAGTTCCTTTACCAAACGGGTAGGGTCTGAGTTGCAGGAATCTGATCACATTTCCCACCAATATGTTCAGGATCTCTTTTAGTGTCCATTCTGAGTTCAAGGCAGTGGCATGCATCTGTGCAAGGTGTCCCAAGCAGTCTGAGGAGCCTTCTCTGTGCAAGCAGTCCTCTTGGTGAAGAAAGCTGGTGAAGTCTGTTGCATACTGTAGGCAGTCAGGGTTGATGAAGCACACATAGACTCTCTCAGGGAGAGGATGGAGAACACTTGAGAGAAAGAGAGAGAGATACCAGGAAATAAGCAGGCCTAGGGGAGGT
Organism: Nicator chloris; assembly: GCA_013400495.1. Lineage (NCBI taxonomy): Eukaryota > Metazoa > Chordata > Aves > Passeriformes > Pycnonotidae > Nicator > Nicator chloris. Next base: position 29,536 of record WAAE01018506.1, on the reverse strand, counting down.
CAGGATCTATAAAGCCTCAAAATAAGTTTGCCCTTCCCCTTTCCAACAAGAACGTTAGATATGCCAAATTTTAAAATATCTTGGTTCATATTAGATTGTGAAGGAAAATCTTGAAAATTAATGCCTGTCTAGACCATACCACTAGGTTGTTATTTCCTTATCTTCACACAAAGTCTTAGGTGTAAGAAGTGGAATCATATGCTGCTGCTTATTTGGACTGACTATATTCCTGGTTTTTAGGATTATCACCAAGATAATTCTAAGAACTGTTACGTTAAAAGCTTGCTCCCATCTTGATTTTGAATGTGTCTGCCCAATGTGATGAATTAATTACTTTTCCATTCTTTGTCCTTAATTTCCATACTTGTGGTTACAAACAGGATAATTGTTTCTCAAATATTTAGCTTTAATTGTGATGGCAACTTGGCCCTTAACCTTGTTAGAGTAATTGAATAAATGTGGCAAGAATAATGTTCCTCTCAAGAGACTCGGTCCCCATCTCAGTCAGAGACTGAGTAATTTTGAGATAGGATGCAAAATGAAGCAAAACTTTTGTCAAAGATTGAAAAAAAACAAAAGCATATATATTGTAATTTTTCAGTATAGCAAAAATTCAACAGCAGGGTGCTTCAAGGCACCATACAAGGACCAAGTATTCAAAATCTATTACTTAATGAAAAAAAAGAGAAGAGAACAGCAATTTAGCAAAATTTACAAATAGAAAGAAAATCCTGTTTACTACTTATCCTAAATAAGACAGGAAACCTGAGAAAATTGACTCAGAGATATGGGTGGCCATCTTAAAAGTAATTTATTTAAATGCAAAATAAGGCCTATTGAGAAAACAAACAATTAAACAAAAAACCCTACAAACCAACCAATCAAACACACCCCAAAAACTCAAAACCAAAAACAAAATAAAGAAACCTAAACCTGTAACAGATAATTTGTTTTATCAGAGATGTAAATTGCTAGCACCATCTTAGGAAAAACACCTGGGTCTCACTGCAGACAGCTCAATAAAGAGCCCTGCTTGATGAGCAGCTGCAGCCAAAAAAGCACATAAAATTTTCAGATGCATAAGAAATGAGGTGGGGAACAAGAAAGAAAGAAAATATGTCATTATATGAATCAATAATTTTCCCTTCTCTGGAATAGTGTGAAGTACTGGTCACCTCATCACAAAGAGATATTACTGAATTAGAAGGTATTCAGAAAAGAGTGATTGTGGTAATTAGGCATATAGAGAAGCCTGCATATGAAAAGACTGAAAAAACTGGAATTGTTAACCTTAGGAAAAAAAAAAAAAAAAAAAGAATAAGGAGGGATGTGATGAAAGTATAAAAATGGTAAGTGGCAAAGAGAAAATAGATCAGGAGCTTCTGTAGTCCTATGTCTCATAATTCAAGAACAAAAGGACACTAAGTGAAAGTGAAAAGCAGCAGCTCCAAATCTGATAAAAGAACAGACTTTTTAATGCAGCACTTAATTAGATTATGGAATTCAATGCCACAGGATGTCACTGATGTCAAGACCTTACCAAGACTCAAAGAAGGACTTGGCACTTACAACTCTTGATATTCTTGGGAATTTAATGCTAACTAACTGTTAAAAGGTTTTGAAAGAGAGGTTATGTGTCATATTTCATTATTTAAAACACAATAATTAAAAAAGAATTGGAGAAAAGTTCCCTCTAATTGGATTTTCCCATCTCTGGCTGTTTGATTATTTTGTTCTTTTCTTTGCTTGTTATATTGACATTTTTGCTTGAGACATCTGGGCAGTCTTAGAGGGAGGCTGAGTAATAATGAATCACTATTCTGTTCTAATTACTATGATCCCGGTACTACCCCAGTATATTAGTATCTCCTATAAAATCTTAGTATTGGGACTTTGGGCTTCCCTTTTGCAGAATAATTATCTTATGCTCTATTGTATTCCACTCCATTCCAGTTAGCCAACTGGATTTGTCACCCATTGTCAATTAGTGCAACCATTGCTGTAAGCTATATAGCATTGTGCATGTGTTTGGAGCAACTGTGAAACTTCTACATGCAGAACCAAATACATTTTTGCTGTGACAGCTATACAATTGGTTCTGTGTGTCCCAATTGCTTTCCAGCCCTATCTTAACCTACTACTGACATCTTGCTTCACATTCTGCAGCTGGAAAGCACATGCAATGTCTCTAAAATAGAGGCACTTTAGTTTTTAAACTTCCTACTCACCACAGCTTACTTACCACATTTTTCTCCTTTCTGCCTGCCTGGCTGCTCAGAGAGATAAAGTATTCTTGTTCCCATTTTTGTTCTTATACTATTTCTTTTCTAATTCATTAGCTCTTTCTTTACCTAGCTTTTTTTATATGAAGGTGTTCAGTGCAGGTATACAATGACAGGCATAAGCATAAAAAAACTCCTCAGATCAGATCTCTTAAGTGAAAACAATCAAAAACAGAGTGTGAGAGATACTTGCTAAAAGCATGACTGCATATTTTGAACAGCATTCTCAAACAGGTCTTCCTCCCACTGTTAGTAATTTCATTACATTCTCAAAGCTGGAGGGGAGGGAGGCGTGAAGAAAACCTTTCAGTACCTACCTATGTAGCCAGCAAAATACCAGCTAAATTCAGTGGGGTTTTGGGGGTATCCACACAGTATTTGAAGATATTTGGGTTGGGGGCACAGAGAGCAGCTGTGCTTGTAGAGCCAGCTGGGGGGCTGTACATGCCTTGAAGAGTAGCTGAATTCAGACAGCGCTTACAAACTGGACACCACAGAGAGACTGTGAAGATACCAAGGGATAACACCTGAGAGAAGACAGGAAGTCCCAACTGAGATGTGACTAGCTACCACACAGAAACATGTATATTTTGTCGTCTTCTCTTCCCCAACAACTTCCATCACAGAAGGTTGTCAAGATTCAATGTGGCAGGTTGCCAGATAATTCCATCAAAGTTCTCCTTCCCACAAAAGGCTAGACCTTTGAAGGTCTCCAACCAGGCTGTTGTATGATTCTAAGAATTGGCATTGTACATATTAGTATATTGACCGTTTTCCTGCACTTTCACATGCATGCCTCACTAACCAAACACAGTTATATATTTTTTTTTTTTTTCTATTTCAGGATAAAAATATTAAAGTAGCAAAGATAGGTAATGTTCTACCTCTCACAAATTGAGCTGGTATATCACACACAATGCTACAAAGCACCATGCAGATTACATATTTGTGTTGTCTTTGGGACATCCACATTGCACTCACCATATGCTTTAGATATGCCTGAGGGTTTACAGTTAGTCTGCAAGACTGGTTTTAGGCTCAGATCAATCCACAGGACATATACTGAGGACACTCAGGCATAAATACACTATTGTAGTACATCATTCAATAACATAAGAGGAGGAGCTGGTTAGCGACAGCAAGGAACTTAATTTTAAGAGCCTAGAAGGAATGGATCCTATATTATGTAGGATAATAAAAAGCATGAATACTGCTAATCTCACAGGAATATGAGAGATTTTTCCAATCTATGAGTATTTACAAACATAAGCTCCGAATAATTAGTATGTTTATTGTTCTTCACCTTTTAAATATTTAAGACTTAATTCTCATTGATTACAATTACTCCATCATGAAACAAGGAAATATCTTTAATTTGAAAGACACCTACTAGCAAAAGAGTGCATTGTATTTTTTTTTCAAGTACTACCTAAATGAAATAAAAATACCCAAATAATGCACAAATACTGTATTTTCAGCCACATTTTGGCTATTTTATTTTACTAAAACTCACCTAGCTTTAACTTACCTTCCTTCTTGAAAATTCATATCATGAAAAGAAGTAGGAGACCACCTGATCCGGAAGAGCAGATTTACCTAAATGTTTAGTATTTTGCAAAAAAAATATTTTCACCTAGATGTTTATGCTCCCTTTTCAAGTCTGCCAGCCTTCCTTTTGAAGTCCTCTGCTCTAAACATTCTCACCAGTTAAAAAGCATGGCCTGAAGTCAAGAAACATTTCCATATGAACAACTGACGCAATTACTGAAAACTATTCTAACTAATATGCTCTCGCCTTCTTGGCAAAGACAAATAAATGTCACCCATCTATTAAAACAAGGTATTTCATTATGGTTATGCAAAATTAGGTTTCCCGTATTACCTCATTCATTGTTACACAAATGCATGCTATCTGCCTGTTTTACATAGTGAAGCTAAACAACATATTGTACATTTTTTTCCTATATCTCATATTAGGTCTGTGTTCTTTTGTTAGGAATTGTGTCTGGTATAGACAAATACTCTTCTTTTACCATTAAAACAATCTTCTTATCTTGAAAATTTAAGTTGATTAGATAGAAATGTGCATGGAACTAAATAGGAATGCGATAGATTTCAACATTTTAGTTTAAAAAAAGGCACTTTGTTTTGTTTTGTGTCACTGTAGGGCACTTGGTTTTGTTTGGTGCCACTGTATATTTGATAATGAGCTTTGGAAGAAGTACCAGTGAATACCATTCCATCCGCTTCCATTATGGTAAATGTATTTTAAAAACAGGAAAGAGAACTCGTGCCTATTTTAAAAGACAAAAATTAATGTGCAGAATGTTATAAGGCCCCATTCAGCACTTCTAAAAAGCAAACCTTCAAAACCTGGAATTTCACTTACCCAGTTACAAGTTAGGTTTCAGGAGAAAAGGTGAAGCTAAGAGATCCTCTTAAAACAAAGGCCTACTGAGCTTTACGCTCTCCAATCTATTACAACTTTATCTATATAACATAGAAAATCATATTCAGACCTGTGCAGAACTCACATGTTGTCTCATAGCTTTCTCTACACATTATTTGAGATTTGGCATACACAACACTTTATACTCCATCCAAAAGTGACTTTTTTTTTCCCTTCAGTGCAGAGATTGAGCTATGCTTAACAGTTCTCAATTGGTTTCCCTAAGGCTGGAGAGCTCCTTTTTTTTCTCAGACATTTCAATCAGGAGTGGTGTGGTTGGAAGACACCAATGGCAAAGTACTTTTTTTTTTGTAGTTTTCATGAGGACTTAGGCCACATTTTCATGAACATAGTTAAGCAATCAGAAAAGCCTAAACATACTTAATATTAAGTCTAAACATAACTAATACCTGAGTATAGTTCTAAATTAGCTTGCACTTAACATAAGTATATAATATGGTTTATGCATCTATGCCTTTAAAAAAAAAGAAATCCTAAAATAAATCACAGGGTCCCAGCAATAGCAAAGATAATAACAAATTCTCTGCTTCTGTTGTCGTAGCATAAATTTATCTCTGGGTATTACTGCATAGAATCTAAGCTGTTACTATTCCCTTTGTCCACATTAAAATTTTCCAGTATCAAAATATAGGTAGTATCAGATTTGTAACCACTTCTGTAAAACCACTCATGTATCAAAATCAGCCTCTATTCATGATTCCAAAGAGAACAAGGGTCCAGATGTGCAACCCTTAGCCATATAATTAATACCATGATATTCACTACTTGTAGGATGAGAAATTGTTGATTTTGTTCTTATCCAGTAGTTTATGAATGTATAGCTTTCCATTTTTTAAATAATTTTAAGTTTAAAGTTTTAAATCCTTGTATATTTATCCAGGAAGGTCAGTTTGGGAAGTTTTAAGTTTATAAGGTGAAGTTCTGAGTTTATAAGGGGCATTACAGAGTGGTCATCTTATGCTATGCAGTGGACAATTAGTACCTAAAATATCCTGGATTTTTGTTTCCCCTGAGATTAAAATTGCTAATAAGAGAAATATGAAAATGCAAAGCAATCTCTGAGCCAATAACACATTTATAAACCACTGTGAAGATAGACATTCTGGATCATTCTTTTCCTTAGTTCATGAAATTCAGTGGACTTTCAGTTCATGGTAACCAGAGTTCTCTCTTGAACTATTCTTCTTCATTTCCCTTCCAATCTCTGAAACTGTCAGTGTTCAGACATAAGAACATTTTTTTTCCAGCTCATTCATGTCTTCCAAAAGATCTCAAAGTACAAAGCAGACAATTATTTATCCAGAGATGGATGAAAGTGGACATTATTGTCACATTTTTAGTAGGTTTGCAGATGATACCAAGTTGGGTGGGAGTGTTGCCTGTTGGAGAGTAGGAAGGCTCAGCAGAGGGATCTAGAAAGGCTGGATCAATGGGCTTAGGAGAATTGCATGAGGTTAAATGTGACAAAGTGACGGGTTCTGCACTTGGGTCACAATAATCTCATTCAGCCCTACTGTTTTGGGGATGATTGGCTGGAAAGGTGCCCAGCAGAAAAGGACTTGGGGGTGCTGGCTGACTGCTGGCTGGACATGATCCAGCATGTGCCCAGGTGGCCAAGAGGGCCAATGGCATCCTTGCCTGTATCAGGAATAGTGTGACCAGCAGGACCAGAGCAGGGATCGTTCCACTGTGCTCGGCACTGGTGAGGCCACACCTCAAATCATGGGTTAGGTTTTGGGCCTTTCACTACAAGGAAATTGGGGTGCTGGAGAGTGTCCAGAGAAGGGCAAAGACTCTGGTGAAACGTCTGGAGCACGAGTCTTACAAGGAGCAGCTGAGGGTACCAAAGCTGTTTAGCCTGGTAAAAAGGAAGTTTAGGGTGACCTTATCACTCTCCACAAGTACCTGAGAGGATGCTGTAGCCAAGTGGAGACTGTTCTCTTCTCTCAGGTAAAAATCAATAGGATAAGAGGAAATGGCCTCAAATTGTGCTGGGGGAGGTTTAGATTGGATACCAGGAAAATATCTCAGGGAAAGGGTTGTCAAGCATTTAAACAGGCTGCCCAGGAAAGTTGTTGTGTCACCATTCCTAGAGGTAAGACATGCAGTTGTGGCACTTACAGACACGGCTTAGTGATGACTAGGCAGTGCCGGGTTAATGGTTGTATTCAATGATCTTAAAGGATCTTTCACACCTCAATGATTCTGATTCTGCAAAGTTCTGACATGGGATGAGGGAATAGAGAGTCCTAAACATGTTACAGTCCAATTTTTTTCCACATCTGGAGGGAAAGTATATTTGGGGTATAGAAATTCTGTCCTCCACTCAAGCTCTAAAAGAACTGAGACTCAGAATCATGTAGTCATAAGTATTCCAAGTGAATTAATCTGTTGAAATTGTAGCTATTTGTGCAAAATTATATAATTCTGATTAAGTTTTGCAATTCCTTAGTGCTAACACAGGCTGCAATTGCCACACAGTAAGTCAAAAGCCAAAGGATAAGCTCTCTGCAGTAAACGAGATGAGGGCTGAAGACCTGAGAGCTGGCATTTGGCCAAATTGAAGACTTGTATAGGACAAACGAGGTTGAGAAATAATCTTAGTCAACAGTGGACAATTTTTGACAGAGATAATAAAAAGATGTTATTGATCTTGTCAACCTTAACATTATTTCCCACTCTCCTTAATTACTATAGCCAAATTAGAAGTAGTATCTCTTACTAAATTGTTCATGCCAACCAAATTTCCATAGAGTTAATTCCAAATAATGAACAGCCTACAGAACAACTTTTATTCATATCTTTGTACACTTTTAACACTTTTTTCTAAAACAGTGGTTAGGATTGTGACTCTTGGCCTTAACAGAAATCAGTAGCAGGTGTATGTTGTCCAAAAGAAAATTAGCATTTAATTGATTTGTTACTTTGTTGTGTGCTACTTCTCCACCAACGTCTTGGGCAATTTACAGATCTAGTTTTCATTCAAGTGAGGTATTTGAAGTGCTAGATTGGTCCCAACGTTCTGCAAAATATCTATAGCTGTTCCAAGCTACTTCTTGCATGTCCTAATGGGCAGTATTTGGCTTTGCAACAACTGTTGGCCTATTTAGACTTTATCTAGTGATCCCCTGAAAAACGTGTGGCTTTATAAAGGAATCAGTGAGGCACGTATAACAACTCCTTTTTCAACAGGTCTAAAGACAACATTGCAACACTTTTACAATAAAACTATCATTATTCATTTTGGGTGTTTTTTTTGATATTTCCACCAACTTCTAATTTGGAAAATTCTATCTTTTCGTTGTACTGGGAACATACATTTAGCCTATCGCCAAAGAGAAATTAACCAGAACAACTTCATAAGAATCTGAAGTTGACAGAACAAGTTTCTGAGTGAAAGTATAGAAAGGCTAATGAAATGCATACGTCAGAGAAAGCAGCATGCAAAAAGGCAAAAAAAACCCCAATGATAAGGAAGGATTTTGAGGACTAGAATTACAATTCAGGCATTGTTTGGGGAGGCCATTATTTGCTATTTTTAACAGCGGTTTAACTATACCCAAATATCTATGACAATATACTAAACATGCCGCAAGTGACACCATATGCACCCAACCTGTCATTCTCAAGATGCTGTGCTGCCCTCAAAGAAAGTAAAGCATTTTAATACACAAGCAAGGTACAAAATCACATTTCACTTTGAGGAGACTTTTGTACTGCTTTACTCTCAACAGAGAAGTTGGAGGTCCCTTCAAATAGGGGCCATTTCCTATGTTCTTGTAGGAAAAAAGGCTCCATTGGAAATAGTAGCAAGAACTCTGCCTCTCCTCATTCCACAGAAACTTTGTACTGTGTAACCTTCCACAGGGTGGAGGAAAGGATTCACGAGACGGAATCCTCTCAGCTTGAGCATGTAAAACTTATTATTACTGTGACAGAAATCTCATTTTCCAAGCATACTCTATCTCTTGCAGAATATACAAGGTTTAAAGGCAGATGCAGTCAAAATCTCATTAATGACTCAGATCAAGAGCTGCCATTGATCATTAAAACATAAATGCAGTGACTTCTAAACCTTAAAATGACACAGTAGCTGTGCATTTTGGGAAATAAGAGAAACTGTGACTATAATGTAAAAATCCATGAATATTTTCTTCCTGCTCTCTAGGCATTGCTGAGATTTTCTAGGTAATATGAAAAGAACAACATAGCCTTTATATGACATTTTCAAACTATCTGCTAAAAAAAAAAAGAAATAATCCATGTTTTTCTTTATGTCTATCAAACTCTGCTTTCTTGATGTGTGTGCAGTTTGCTTTCACTCTACAAAGAGTTCCTTTAAAAAAAAAACTTTAAAAGCTTCTCGCTTTATTTTTAAAACACAAGATTTTGTGAATCTCATTCCAAACATTCTCTAAAGAAGCATATCTTACTGGAATACAAAATTTGAAATACAATGGCAATTTTATGAATTTAATGAACATAAACCACTACTTGCTAGTAATGGATTAGAATGTGAACAGGGCATCAGCTGCAGGTAATGGCCACTAGTGGGACGCATGGTCTTCATCATTTATCATCACAAAAAATGCTATCTGGCAACTAAAGATATGGAGTCAAATAAAAGAAAAATCTAAAAAATAATGTAACAAAAAAGAAATATGGTTGTCATCATCTGAGATCCCCTAATATTCATAAGTAAGAAACTAATCATTATTTCAAATTTATATTTAAATCCTATGTATTTAATGGGAATTGAGAATGATTCCAACAAAGAGTCTTGTTCCATAAAAAAAAAAAAAAAAAAAAAAAAAA
>WAAE01018506.1:3203-14873 GCA_013400495.1 Nicator chloris | reverse complement strand
TTTAAAAAAAAAAAAAAAAAAAAAAAAAAAAAAAAAAAAAAAAAAAAAAAAAGCAAAAAAAAAATCACCCCAAACCAAAACAAAATACCCACCAAATATGTAGAGTTCAGATTTTGAATTATTAGGTTATTGCAAAACAAATTCAAAGAGGTTTGGATTCTGGCCCTCCTACCCCCCCCCCAAGAAAAGAAACAAAGCAAAACTCAAAACCACACCAAAAGTACTCCCTAGAAGCCAGCTGTTTTCAATCCTGAAATGCTACAGGGATTACAGCCAGGGATAAACATCAGTTGCTGGGGTGCAAATGTAAAAGCCTACACGTTTGTTCATTTTATATCATAGCTGCAAATTATCTAAGTGCAATTTCCACTGTATTAAGGAGACAGCGTATTATGCTTCTAGCTTTCAGTCAGGTTTAATAAAGAGAAAACCTTCTACTGAATGAACAGTACCCCTTGGCTACTTTTAAAATAATCCATTGAGAATAGTGCAATATTCCATACATTTATTAAAAGCATTATGTATCCTTAAGGAAATACCCCAAAGAAGCATTGCTCATTTTTTTCACATATATGGAATAAAAATGCAAATACTCCAAGTTTCGAGTTTGCCTGTTTTTTGGTGGGGTGCTTTGAGGGTTTTTTGGCTTTCATTATTGACAACAGTAAAAAGATTGTTTAAGGCTAGCTGTGTCAGAATTTTGGATACCAAGTGTGACAGGCTCTGCAGGTGTACAGTGCTTTCCTTATTGATACAAATTGAATCTGAACATAGCAATTTATTCAGCAAATCAAGCCAATCACTGCACTGCAGTTTTCTCTTTCAGCTCTCATTTCCCAACCATGTACTCTTAACCACTTTGCTGTATTTGCTTTACAGCAAGGTTTCAGCTGCTATTATATGTTGTTTTATGGTCAGAGTATAGGGGTTTAAAAATTTTTAAAGACTCTTATGCTGCCATTAAGTGCTACATCATTCACACCTATTCCATACTAGTTGCTTGTCTCCAAATACACTACCATTAAATGTATTTCTCTCCACATTATCCTAGGAAAAAGCTCACCATTGTTATCCCATGCAAAGCATCTCAAGACCTTGCAAGTAATTTTTTTTTTAATAAACTGTAAGTATTCGTCCTAAGAACAAGATTATCTCAAATTTTTTTTTAATTATGAGTCATACTTTAAAAAGAGGTTCTTCAGTGCAATTGTGTTGTATGTTATTTTGTTAAAAGATACTTAAGTTAACCAGTCCTCCAAAATAACAAAAAGATTAAAGAATGAAAACTAACACCAGATTGCCCAAAAGATAAATTAGGAAAGAAAAGGAACCAACTCAGAAAAAGGAGAGTAAAGCAGACAGCTAAAGTGGGAGAAAACAATCTTACTGTGTTGAGCCAATATATAACCCTGGATTAATAGTTAGCCTTGGCAAGGCTCAAATGTGAAGATGCTCACATTGGGCAACCCAGACCTGCTGCTACCAGAGGTTGTTGCTATGGTGACCAGTGACAGTCAGCCAACAGCAAAATGAATTTAGAAAAGATAGCTAGGAAATACTGAAAGGAAGAAAGAAAAAGGAAGGGAAAAGTTTGGTGTCTGTAGGCAGATGCACAGTTCCATTGTCTGCCACTTGCCCTACTGCAGCAGAGGAATACATCACCAAAACGGAGCCGAACTTCCACTTTACCTCCATGAGAGTTAAGTATATTCCTGCCTCTATGGGTTTCTAATTGAAAGAAATTATTGTCTCGTTCATGTGGCAGCTTTTCAGTGACTCAGCAATCCAGCAAATTCAGCTGCCTCTGAAACCTGCGTGGAACTGTTAGCTCATTGTTCTCATCTAAACTATTTAGAGAAAGCCTGGAGTGGCCCATTTCTGCCTTCTGCCTTTAAACCAGCCTGGGGATGGTTCCACCCTGACACGTAAAAGGTTTCAATGGATGAAGTATTTGTCACTGAAACAAAAGGTTTTGAAACTTTACAAATCTAGTGGAAAACTCAGTTGATTTCTTTTTTCAAACAACGAACAAAGCAGAGACTGGCCGCTTTAAAAGCAAAATCTGCTTCAGAGAAGGCTAGCTGAAGCTGCAGTCAGTGGACCATAAATCACAGTGCCCATGCCCAGCTGTGCAACGCTGCATGGAAGAAAAGGTTTCGGATGGCAGTGTCCCTCGGCGATAGCTGCGGATGTGCGTGCCAGAGAGGTAGTTATTGTTGTTTACTTGCTGTGCTATCAACGTGGTATGCTAGAGAGCACACTTTTAGGAATCAGCATGTGTGCACTGTATTATCTTATCTTGCACAAAACATCATCCCAGACCCCTGGAAAACTCCTGCTGGAGTACTGTCAGAAAGAGATAAAAATGAAGTACTACATCTGTTAAAGCTGAAGTGCTGAACTAGACTTCCCTACGAGCTCCTTTTCCTAAGATTGACCGTACACCAAGATCAGGAGGAGGAATAAGAGAGCCTTGTATTCAGCCCTCAAAATCTACATGAATATCTGTGTGCGTGTGTTTCCCAAACCTGGAAAAGACATGAAGATGGGTAGAGGTGAAAAAACTGAGATAGAACAAACATGGAAGAAGTTATTTTTAGGGAATAAATGTAAAGAGAAGCATGCACACAAAGGATTCTTTTACAGAAATAGTGGGTACAACCATAGTTGAAGAAATTGGCCAAATTTGTCTCCCCTTTCAGCCCAAGGAACATGAGGGTTCAAGCCACTTCACTTGCCCTTCTGAGGTCATGACTGGGAAGAGTCACTTAGCCGTGCCCTGCTTCGTCTTCTGCATAAGTAAAGTGGAAAAATACAGCCCAAATCAGCCTTCTAAAAGTGCTTTCATATTTAAAGAAATGAAAAGTGCTAAGTGAGTGGTAAATGTTGCTTGAGCAGATTAATACTCGGGTGATCAATATACATTATGAGACTGCTCTTATTCATCATATTTCCCACAGCTGAAGGAATGCAAGAAATAATGATATAATGATTACAGCTGGTAGAAATGCCCCTAGCGAAGGCTGCCAGATTTTCTTGAGCATAGGGGGAGCTGTGTTCTCATTTGCTTACACTTCAGTGCAACTTGTACTGCGTGGAATCAAAATTATGCCTTTCATCTGAATCATACTGGCTTTTTATATTGATGTGTTGTGTTGACTTAATTTCAATATTTCAGTGCAATTGGGTTTTTTTATTGTTTTTGAAAAGGACACAATTTAAACCCAAGTCATTTAGCTACTACTCGTAATGGGAATTCTTCTGGTACTTTCTTTGAAGAGCTTTGTGAAGGCTTTGACCTACAACCTGGTATTATGCAAAGAAAGAGAACTGAGATCACAGAGTTCTCTTTTGCTAGATCCATGGAAACAAGTCCAAACAGATTTCATCAAGTTACAAGTTTCAAAAGGTTATATGCATTCAAAAAATAGGGCATATCTTTTTTTTTTTTTTTAAGGAAGCAGACTTCAGCTACAAGTATACAAAACATTCCTACAAGCACAAAAAATAATGTTCTAAATATTTGGAGAGCAACCTTGACAGTTCCAAAATATTTTCAAATTTCAGATTTAAAACACTTGATTACAACCTTGTCCATTAGTACTAATAAGAGCTCTAAAGAATAATTATCTAGCTGATTTTTATAGAAAGTAGACATTTGGTGGAAATTCTTGTCATTTTTTCATATTCAGAAAAAATAGAAGATATTTTTAATAGGTAAGAGCAACTTGTTATTTTTCACTAAGTAAGTGATAATACTCACCGAAATTATTCCTATCCATATAAAAAGCTAGATCATAAAGTACAGCAAAAGACAAAAAATAAACAGAAATCTTTCATGCAAAATCCCTTGCTTATTTATTTCTAATGCACTTGAAGCCATCGGAATAAGATCAGTGGTCTGAAACAATGCCAGAAGCAGGCCCTCAAAGAGTCACTCCAGTTACTCCAAAGCTTCTCAAACCTGCCAATCTCCTTGTAGAAGACAAGGGTGGACAAAGATGAAGCTGTGGAGATTTTCACACTGGAGAACCAGTTCCTCCGTTCACAGATGGCTGCATCACAGTTCTTTTTACCATTCACATCCTCTTCTGAGAGTTTCAAGAGAATTGCAAAAGCATGAGTATCTCCAGAACATGTAGAGTCACAAAAAAAATTAAGAAAGAAAAAAAACCCCTGTAGCTCAGAATATAAAATTGTTCACAGAGGACAGTTAATTTTTTTAATGTCAACATATCTTTGTTTGTGTGTCATTTCACAACATTTTGTCATTGTTACACTAGACCTTCCCTGACATATATTGTTGCTTAAGTTGCTAAAAGTCTTGTGGCAAGCCAATATTCTATGTAATCAAAGCCAGCCTGACACAGAGATAAAGAGAATTGCACTCATTTATAAAGAATGAGAAGATAAGCCAACCACAGAAATAATTTTAGCTCCTAAGTGAAATGAAATCATGGTGATAATATGTACACTTACAAAGGTAAGAATTTGCTAATCAGCTACTTGATCTAAAGCCAAGGTTTCTTTAAAAAATAAGAAAAAAATCCCCAAGTAACATTCATACAATACTCACTGCTGGCAATGCTAGGAATAAACATTTCTTCTCAATAAGAAAAAACCTTTTTTATTTTTGCTCCTTTATTTCATTAAATAATGGAAACACCTGCTTCTTTTAAGTATCTTTGAAGGGTTTGGCACTAGTAGTAATGCTTTTTACTTTTAAAGTAAGAAGAGCTAGATACCAGTCTTCTAGGAGAATTGGGTTTGCCTTTCCTGAATTCATTACTCATTGAAGTCCACCTACCACTAAAATAGTTCACATTATGCATGAAACATGAGAACAGAAATACTTTTTTACCTGCAGGAGATCTGATTCTGTCTTTATCCTTATTCATTTAAGGAACAATTACATGGGCTAGAAACTTTTGGTTATAGATCTTACCTCTCTTTAGGGGCAAACTAGTGAATCTAAAGTTTGCAACAGGCTGTGAATTCAAATTGTTATATTCTTAGTATTTCTTCTGGGGGAACTAGAACTTAATACAAAAGGTGGTGAGAAACTCAGAAAGACTCTGTCTTCAGTAGGAGTGAAGTGTAATTTCTGTATATCAGTTAGCTTAAGACAGTAGGAAAAAATAAAAGGACTTATCACTTCAGAAAACAGCTCAATTTCACCTTTTTCATGTATTTCCTAGTTAACCCAGAATAGCCATTTTATAACTATTTCCAATATATTTTTAAAAAGTAATTAATTCTGTAATCTCCTTTCTCTAATTTGTTTTTATTTCCAACTGAAAAATAAAACACACATACACAAGAACAATACTAAGAAAAAACCAAAGAATTCTGGTAAACCCACAATAAGGAGAAACTTATTTCTTGTGATGTTTTGCTCAGAACAAATCAAAATATTTTGGCCAATAAATGGCGCTTTTTTTTTTTTAATGGAAGCTTCTTAATTGTCTTACCTGCACAATTCTCTGCCTAGTTACATGCCTACCAGTTTCTATCTGCATTGGTGTTAGGAAACACAAATGGCCCAGCCTCTAAACCTACTATCTGAAAGTCTGACCCCTAAAACATCAGTGTGATAATCTATAGTTTGCTGCCTTTTGCTTTAGCTCTCTGTTGCATGCTTTGATGAATATTTGCCCTGCAGGAACAACATATGAAAATCACATCATGTGCAACTGGTTTGAACTGTTGTGCAACCATGGGACACTGAGCCACTCTGGGGAAAAAGTTAAAATGAACTACAGTAGATAAATGTCAATTTCACAGGTTTTGACATTGTATTATATTATATTTAAATTAAAGGAAATGCAATCCTGGTTTCTTCCTGCTCTGAGCCTGCTGGTTTTTTCCTTTCAGAAGATTCTGATAAAATGCACGATCATCCTCTGCTATGGCTCTCAATTCCTCTTTGGTGAAGACAGCAGGGTTTACATGATAAAATTTTAATGACCATGGCCCTGCATGGCAATGTGAGGTATCAATGCATTTTCAATAACGCTAGGCATCTGCGAGGACTGGCATCAGGTGACATTCCTACCACTGAATGCTGCATGCCCTAAAAGGCAGGCGTCGTGGAGATTGAAGCAGCACCAGGGAAAGCGCCATTATAAAGCAGCAGTCGCACGGATGAAATGGAGATTTATGAATCGCTGCCAGAGAAACTATATTATGGACTGTAAATTAAAATGGGGGCTTAACACACAGTGAACTACATGCTAGAGAGGCTGATTTTTAGATTGTCCTGCCTATTCAGGTTCAGGCAGCTGTAGAGGCCACCCCTTGTTAGGCAATCCCAAGCTCTCCACGACACCCAGACATTCTAGGTTTGAAAAGGCAAATGCCAAAGCTTTCGTAGCCACAGCAAAAAATAAGTACTGCTCAGTTGCTCCAGCAGGCATTTTACTTGCAGCTTACTATTGTAGTATGGTGACTGGGATGTGGTGGCTTCATTCTGAGATGTAATTCCAATGCCTTCCATGGAGAGACTAGTTTTAATCCTCTGCAAGTCATAGTGCCTTAAAAGCTCAAAGGGTCACACTGGTTTCTGAGTTACTGCTGCTGTTCATAAATCAATCTTCTCAGATCTGCCACTACACACTGGGAATACTTCCACCTGAATCATCAAATCCAAATAATTCAAATTGTTTACTATGTTTTGGTGAGCATTTTTTGGAAACCTCCTCAGGAGTGAAAACAAACAAACCAACCAACCCCCAGTTTTGAATTAAAAGAACTGGATCATAAGATGTGAAAAGTTTTTAAAAACTCACAGGAACAGCATACCTGCCCCAAAACCTGTACAGTAAATTGATAAATTTCACACTGCACTATCCCTCTGCATATGCCAGTGTTTCAAGTAGGATGCAATACAACCTGTAAAACTGATCTTGAAATATATTCAAATATGCAACTGGTATATCCAATAACTAGTGTTTTCCCAGAAAGAGAGAAATGCATAGCACTTTTTCTGATAGACCATGAGCCCAAGACAACTACTTCCTTTCCACCCATCTAAACAAAAAGTTGCACATAACACAAAATAAATGTACTCATCACATATTTCAATTTGTCTGAGAGGCTCACTCCCTGAATTCTTTATTGTATTTTATATTCCTTTGGAAACTAGCTTACAACCTTACAAAAGGGTAATTCTCTTAGCCCTCCTACCCTTAAAAAAAAAAAAAAATCCCCTTGATTTCCCTGAAACAGGAAAAAGAATACAAATTAACTTTCCTTTCTGCTTATTTGTACAATTCAAAATGATTAAATTCACTTCACACTTCAAAACTCTACAAGGACACTTTGCCTCAAGTGAAACTAGTTCCACATGGACCACTTTGTGCTTGTCTAATGTGTAAATGTGCTGTTTTATGTTGAAGTAAGTTTAAGCAGCTATACGATGCATATACAGTAACTCAGCTATCACTTGAGCCCCACAAGTGCCATGCCCTAAGGCATGCTACGGGCCATGATTCACACAGCAAGCAAAGAATTTCTAGTGGGCTATCTGCAGTGGTGTGGCAGAGAACAGAATATATATTCTAGACCTGCCAAAGCAATATGTTCCAGAAAACACAGCATTTTTTTTCTGGAAGTCACAAGGGTAACACATTGCAAAGTCTTGATGTTTGGGGGTTCTTTGGTTTGGTTTTTTTTTGGTTGTTTGTTTGTTTTGTTTTCGGGGGTTTGTTATGGTGTTTTTTTTTTTTTTAGTATTTTAGTCACATTTCAAAGCACACAAAGTTCTACTACGAAGTTCTGGGTAAGAGATCTGTTCCTTGATTTATTCACACTTTTCCACAAACCCTTTCTGTTGGCTTTCCCAGAATAGGAATATTAATGACAGCACACCACCATCTTCCTCAAAAGTGGTGAGGCAGTGCTGACAAATCCCATATGGGCATGACACTATGAATAAGGCTCCACAAAGACGAGTACCAGGCAGCACATAGCACTACTAATGCTCAGTGTAACAATGACGGTCTGAACTGCATCTGCTCAAGGAAAAGCAAGACAACAGCAATTTTTCAACTTCTGGAGGTGGCAAAATGGTACCAGATCATCTCGTGGCAGCTGAAACTGATCATCCCAATGTCTCATGATTTAGTCACATACAAGTGTAATTTCAGTGGTGTGTGCCACTGTGCACCCAGGAAAGGGAACACAAATGAAACCCTACATGCTGTGAAGAGGAGATGCTACCTACTCATAACCACCAGTTGCATCAACAACCCTGCCTGTGCCCAGCTCTCCTGCCACTAGTCCAGACCTTGGGCTGATGCCCAGCGTGGCCTCATCCAGCCTCCAGGGAGGGCCTGATGCCCAGGGCTCAGGCTGCTCCTGCCACCTTCCAGCTGCCCTGCTCCTGGCTGGGGCAACAGGGGCCCCGCCCTGCCCCTCCCAGAGGACAACTCCAGCTGCCAGCCCCTGCCCACAGGAAGCCACTGCCACAAATTGTTTGCCCAGGCAGCAAACAATTTCAGAGCACAAGAGATGGGGTGACCACAAATATCTATTTAAAAAAGCAAGGCAATGGTCAAGATTTGGACAATAAACCAAAAAACTCTTCTTATAGTTTATGATAGATTTCTCATATCTAGCTTTGCAAGTCAAACTCTTTAGCTTCTAAATGCCCAGAATTTACCACTTGGTAAATCCAAGTGTGATTTTTTTTTTTTTTAATTTTTTAAGTGTTCTGGTTGATTTGTTTCCCAGAGTAAAACTCCTTACTGAGATGAAGGCCCCTTGTACACAAGCACCTACATCATGCATCTGTAATCATACCCTGTAAATGGCATCAGCAAAAGAAAGGAGTGACATTTTTTCCTCTTGATCACAACAGAATAAACAACATTTTAAAGGTTAAATTATTCAATTTCTACAGTTACCTGTAAAAAAAAAGAAGACATCTCTGCTGTACCTTCAGATTTCTTACATCCAATTATTTTGATTTTTCTTTATCCTGTTCCAGGCTTCCTGACTACTGCTGCTTAAGGGGCAAAAAAAAAAAAAATGTTGTAACTAGAGGCAACTCATTTACTTCCACTGATAGCTACAGCTCCAAATACAAGTCTTTCAGCTCAACTTGGAGAAGTTAGATGAACTACACAACAAGTTAGTAAAATGGAAACAGACAACAGCTAAATGCATATCACAAAGACCTGTACACTGAAAAAGGCCTACTTGGGTGTCAGCTTTAACTATTTAAGGTCAGACAAATGTCAGAGGAAGAAATACGCAATTATACTTAAACAGTTTCTGACCAGCTTAAGAAAAAAGTGCAAATAAAATTAGGGAATTCGGTTTGAAAACCAGTTTTAATTGGCATAAATCGTTGCAAACCCACTGTTGTTGATGCAGACAAACTTCCACAAACTTGATGGAATCATACTGTATCAAAGCAACAAAATATTTGACCTTCAATGACAGAAGATATTATGGTGTTCAAAAAGCACAATATAATTTTAAGATTTTAATGATGTTTCATCTTCTGATGCTGTCTTTATCTATTAAAAAAAGTAAAACGAATTAAACAAGGAGTTCTGTGAAGCAGCTTTGTCTAATTGTGCAAGAACTGCACACAAAGACTCCCCTTTCCTTAGAATATTTTGTAGTGATCCCTTAGAGCTCAATTCCTCTGCCTCCCAGAAGCACCCCTGCTGATTATCTTCCTGCCTCTAGGTTTGATTTTGCATAGATTATCCAAAATGCAAGTTTATGCATGAAAAACTACTGTTATCTTAAAAAAAAAAAAATAAAGCAGTTTGAGAACCGAAAAGCAGCAGAGTATGACAATCCCAATCATTCTGTCTATTCCTTTTTGATCAAGGAAAGCTACTCATTTACATCCAGGCCTCTTAATCCAGATCATTCGTTCACCCTATTTTCTGATACTGCTCCATTTCTAAGGTTGTAACACCATTAATTCTTCCATAGTTATGAAAAATAACTAAAAGAAAACAGGGGTAAAAGACATACCATGCTAAGTAAAGTGATAATATGGCTGAGCTCATAAAAGAAATGCTGACTGAGGAATTTAAAGTTTTCAAAACTCTTGATCCTGTTTATGTATGTGAAGGTTTGATGTGAAATTTAGATGTCAACTCTAAAGAGAAATACCTCTCAAGACAAAAACAAAAAACAGACCTCCCGTTGAAACATACCCAATGATAACCAACAATTTTCTGATCTTGAAGAGAACATCTTGCAAGCATCTTGCATTTAATATTATCTTATGCCAAGCAGCCCTACTTTTTCTTATCATTATATTTTTGTCATAGATAAGTGTTTCGTTTCATAAATTTGACAAAAAAAGGAAAGTTGCTGGAATAAATGTGCAGTAAGCCTTATTAAAACAGCTACCCTGTTATCTTTGCATTGCCCATAGGTCCTGAGAAAACATGCTGTTTTGTAAGGACCCATTTGCAATTTATATATAACAATTACTCTTTTCATTTGGGATAATCATAGTTATTGGTAAGCAGATCCATAATAACCCCTTTGTATTTAACTCTGAGCTCTTAACTCAGCTAAGGAAAATCTGAGCCCATAATTTCAAATATTTCTAGATCTAATTTGTTTTCTGTATCTATTTCTTTTAACCTTGGTTGCAAAGTACAAATAGGAAAAAAAAAAGCATTATATGCATAAAATAATCTTAATGCAGTTTCACAGAGTCTTTGTGCTTCTTGTGATGGTACAGAGGCATAAACCAAGATCTAGTATTTAACTAGATTTGTTAAAAACTGAATAACCTTTTTTTTCTGATATTATTCTGGTGATAATAGACAAATAATATTTGAAACACTTCACCATTAAAAGCATGCCAGTAGTCTTTGTTTATAACAAAATAACCTTTATAGGTATGCAAAATTCTAGCAAATAAGTTACAGTATCAATTCTATATAACAAAGAATGACTTATGTATATCCTTCTAGTGCTGACAGAAAGAGCTTTGAAAATGGCATCATTATGGAATTGTTCTGGGTTTGTGAGCTTGAGGAGGTGGTGGGAAAGAGGTCATTCTTATTTTTGAAGAAAAATCCAGAGACAGTCTAGATATGCCACAGGTGAACAAAAATTGTTGTTCAAATGTCACTCATGACCTGACACAGAAGGGAAAGGCTGACATAAATTTTAATGCATAAAGAACAGATACAGAAGTATATTTTAGTTTCAACTAATTTATTAGTATTTTGTATATGCAGAGAGGTTCAAAATGAAATCCTATCCACCTGTCAGTGTTCTCATATTGAACCCTTCTTCCACAGCAAGTAGTGGAAGAGATTCATTATACTTGCAAGAGTAAGACAAAACAAATGTTCAGGAAAAAAAAAAAAAAAAGTCAGAAAAGATTACAGGACAATTTATTTCTATTTGCAATGTTAGCATTCTAACTTTGGCCAGACATTCAAATAAATTTGTATACGTGTTTTTAAAATATCACTACCTGATAAAAGCAAAGTATGGCACTACATTAGCAGCAGAGTATTTTTAAGATCTAATGGGTTTCTATACTCAGAGATATATTAATCCCATGTGTGAATCACACATTATAGGGAAATAAGGTGAAAAACCTGTAAACATTTTAAAATGTTAGTGATATAAACTAAATGCAGAAGTTCTTTAACGTTAATGAACAAAAAAAAATTG
>WAAE01018503.1:16736-41275 GCA_013400495.1 Nicator chloris | reverse complement strand
GGTTCGATTCCCGGTCAGGGAATGAGCTGTCTATTTTCCTGAAATTGGAGCAAACTCCCCGTTTACAGCCGATTTCAGGTGGATTTGTACCTTTAGAAAGGAGGCGGTGACTCCTAATCCATAGAATGTTGAGCCACCCGATCCGTTCTATTCCTGCGGCGATCACATTCCTCCCCCACTTACCCGGGAGTGAATTTTTGGAGATTTCTGTTTGCCCCGCTTCACCACATTTTTTGCGGGAGACACGGACGCTTGCAAGGATTTCTGCCCAAAAACGTTTCTCCGCAGGTAAATTATTGTTAGGTTAAACTAAAATAAACCGGTTCGGGGTTATAAACACGGATTCTTACAAGCGCCACGTAAAGGGGTGAAAACTAAACAGTTTCGCGCTGTAAATACCTTTTTTTTTTTTTTTTTTTTTGTTTTTTTTTTTTTTTTTGCCAGCAAGGATCGCCATGAAGGAATTTGGAGGAAATGCTGAGACACGGAAATAATTAAAAATATGTACTCCCGGGAGCTGTTTCTGCCCGGTTTCGAACCGGGGACCTTTCGCGTGTGAGGCGAACGTGATAACCACTACACTACAGAAACGCGCCGCGCTCCGGCCCCCGCCCCTCCCGCCCTCAAAACCGAAAAACAACAAAAACAACCAAAAAAACCGTTTTTTCCCACAGAATTCCGCGACATTTCGGGCGATTCCACCGCCCCGCAGCGGCCGCGGGGGTCCAGCCGAGGCGGGGAGTGTTTGAGGACGGGGTTTGACCGCGGAGGCAGAACGGGCGGAAAGTCCGGAGTTAAGAACTGGCGGAAAGGCCGGGATTGCCCGGCGGGAGAGGATTTTCCACAGCCTTTTCCGCCCCAAAAAGGTCTGTCTGCTGGGGGGGTCCCGGGTAAAGCGGGGCGGGACTGCGATCACTTGTACGTCAGGATTGGCTCAGTGAGAGGGCGCACGCCCAGCAGCCCGGCTAGCTCAGTCGGTAGAGCATGAGACTCTTAATCTCAGGGTCGTGGGTTCGAGCCCCACGTTGGGCGGCTCTGGCTTTTTCCCTTCTTCGTTACCTAACTCCGATCTTTTTTGCTTTTTATTTATCGTAGCTTTCAAATTATTACAATTTCTAAATTACTTTTATTTTTAAATTATTATTCTTCCCTTATCATTGCCTGTTTTTTTTTAATTACTCCTTCTTAAATTATTATTCCAGGTTTTATTATTTCATTCTTCTTAAACTCATTCCTCTTTTTTGAAATTATGATTCCTTTTCTAAATCCTTTTTACTTTGCAAATTATTGTTCTTGTTTAAATACAATAGTAATAATAGTATTAATTGTCATCATCGTGGTTCCTTCTAAAATTATTTTTATTATGCCGAGGTTTCCTATTTTTATTTTTGCCTATTTTTATTTTTTCCTATTTTTATCTTTGCCTTTTTTTATTTTTGCCTATTTTATTTTTATTCTGTGAGAATGACTGTTCCTTTCAGAAATCATTGATCCATTTTGAAACTCTTTTCTCCTCGGCCGCTGTTCCGTTTTAAATTATGTTTCCTTTTTTACTTTTAACAACCGTTATTATTCTATCTTTTAAATAATTACCCTTTATTCGTAATTTAATGGGCCCCACAAAGCAACAGACCAAAAAAAAAAAAGTAAAACCAAACGATCTCCTCCCGGAAAGGCAAAAAAGCCGAACAAACGCTGATTTTTCGATCCTGTTGTTGTTCTGCTGGGGGTTTGCCCCTCGCCGTCAGGATGGCCGAGTGGTCTAAGGCGCCAGACTCAAGGAATCTCCTTCCCTCGGGAATTCTGGTCTCCTCGTGGAGGCGTGGGTTCAAATCCCACTCCTGACAGGGCTTTCCTTTTGAGAAATTCCTAGAAATAATCCCTCTTTCCTGCTGTGCTCTCCCTTTTTCAAATTATTATTCCTTCATAAACTATTATTTCCATTTCTAAATTTTTTACTTCCCTTCTAAATCATTATTCCCGTTTTCAAAGCATTAATCTCTTTCTGAAAATCAATTTTCCTTTTCCAAACCTACTATTCCTTTTCCAATTATTGTTCCCCTTTTAAAATGCATTCATCCCCTTTTTCCAAATTATTATTCCGGTTTTCAAAGGACCGTTCCTTTTTCAAATTTTTCCCCTTTTCCATATTATTTCTCTTTTAAAAAACCTTCTTCCCTTTCGAAATTATAACTCCCTGCAAATAATCCCGATGCAAAATAAACAGTTGACCCCTCAACAGTCGCCATTATTTAATTTCAGTATTTTAGCACAGCTGGTAAACGCCTTTCATATAAACGTAATCGGGGAAAAAAAACCCCGCAATTAGCGTTATTGCTTATTTATTTGTTTGTTTGTTTGTTTATTGCTCAATAGCAGAAGGCGCAGGGGAAGGTGGGAGGGGGCGCCCAGCGGGAAGGGAGAGGCACAAAAAGAGGAGAAAAAGGGGTGTTCGGGGGGTTAGGAGATGTTTAAACATGAATAGGATTTTCCAAAAAAGATTGAGTTAGGGGGAAAAAAAAAAGAAAAAAGGATATTCCCTGACCGGGAATCGAACCCGGGCCGCGGCGGTGAGAGCGCCGAATCCTAACCACTAGACCACCAGGGAGCCGACGGCAGCATCCCCTGAGCAGCTCCATTCCAGGGGGGCGAGCTCGGCGGCACCCGGGATTTGCTCCCGGCCCCGCCGGATTTCGGGATGGGATCCAAATGGATCCCCGGACCTGATCCCGATTTGTCCCGGAATGTGATCCCGACACAGAGATATCCCAGCGCAGGGTCTGCACAGGCTCCAGGACGTGATCCCAACCCCGGGAGATGATCCCAACCACCCCGGGAGATGATCCTGATGAACCCCGGGATCCGACCCCGAGGACCCCAGGATTTGACCCCGATGGACCCCAGGATTTGACCCCGACGGACCCCAGGATTTGACCCCGACGGACCCCAGGATTTGACCCTGACGGACCCCAGGATTTGACCTCGATGGACCCCAGGATTTGACCCTGACGGACCCCAGGATTTGACCCCGATGGACCCCAGGATCCGACCCCAGTGGACCCCAGGATTTGACCCCGATGAACCCCAGGATCCGACCCCAGTGGACCCCAGGGTTTGACCCCGATGGACCCCAGGGTTTGACCCCGATGGACCCCAGGACTTGACCCTGATGGACCCCAGGATTTGACCCCGATGGACCCCAGGATTTGACCCCGATGAACCCCAGGATTTGACCCCGACGGACCTCAGGTGCCCAAGCTCCAGGAAAAGCCTCCGGTGGACCCAGGAGGTGATGCTGGTGGAGCCCAGGTGCCAGCAGGTTGTTCTGCTCTCCCCAGTAATTCCCATTCTTTGCCCAATTTCCCTTTATTTTCCAGCCTTTTTCCCCCTCTCCTCCTCCCCCCCATCACCGCCCCGGCACACAAAGTCTCCCCCAGCCCTCGAATCTCTGAATTCCAGAGAAACTCTCCGAACCAGCGGCGGCTTCTGGTGGGCAGAAATGATGGAGAAAGGGGAAATTCCCGCCCGGCGAGGGCCCCACCGGGCGCGGGGTCAGGGGGACAGCGTGAAGCGGCACCCCCTGCCCAGGCAGAGCAGGGGCAGCACCCGCTCCCCCCCGAAGGACGCCGGGGGGTAGGCGAACATCGGCGCCTCCCTCCGGGGATCGAAGAACGCCACCCTCCCGGCCTCGTAGTCCAGGTAGACCCCGACCACCTCGGGGGCTTCGGGCAGGGAGATGGGGACGGCGGGCGACGTGAGCGCCTGGCACTGGCTCCCGCACTGGCCCACGGCCCAGATGCCCGCCTCGGGCTTGACGCTGACCCGGCCCTTCCTGCGCACGGACTCCTTGGCCACGCCGACGGCCCAGGCGGTGCCCTGGCCCACCTGCACCTCCCAGTAGTGCCGGCCGGAGCAGAAGCCCTCCCGGGCCAGCACGCAGCGAGAGGAGTCGAAGCGTTTGGGGTGCTCGGGGACGGCCCTGCGGGTGTCCTCCCACCGCACGCTCTTGCCGTCCCGGGACAGGGCCAGGCGGGGATGCGCCGTGTCCGGATCCAGCGTCAGGCTCGCTGCGGAGGGAGGGCAGCCTGCCACGCCTGCCACACACGGGGCTGGCCCCTCCAGAGCTCCGGGTTTGTCCCGCCTTCCCCAGCCTGGGATGCTCCAGGGACGCTTGGATGCCCACGTGAGGGATTGGGAGAGCGGGGAGGCGGACAAAGGGGATTTGGCTTGGAGCAAAAGTGAGGCTCTGGAGTGTGGAGGTGCTGCTGGTCACTGTGGGGTGAACCATGGCTTTCCTCTCCTAAGCTGCCATGTGGAAATATCTGGGGTTTCCCCCCGTGAGGGGTGATTTCCAAAGGTGACACTGACCCAACGCTGCCTCTGGCCCCCTTCCCCGACCCCCTCCGTACCTTGGAACTTCTTCAGCATCTCTTTGAGGGTGGTGTTTTCCTGGGGCAGCCCTGTGGGTTCCTCTGGCAGCTCTGGTGAGGTCTCCACTGGCTCCGGGGCACTCTGCTTCTCCAGCCTGGAAAGAAGGAGAAGATTTTCTCCACAGAATTATGGAATGGTCGGGCTGGAGAAGCAGCTGGGCCCCGGGGAGACTTGAAAGGCCCCTGCCAACCCAAACCTCGCCAATTCCTCTTGGGTTTTGCCATCTACAGGAGGTTTTGGGGATCTGCTCTTCATCAAGGAGCGCCTGGAGAAATTTGGTGAGCCAACCACGGCTCCTTGGTGAAGATTTTCAGTCAGTCTCTGGATGGTGAAGATTTTCTGCCAGTGGAAATCAGGGAATAAAAGTGACTTTCTTTGTCCACTTTCCTCCTCCACTTTCCTCCTTGCCACCTCCCAGTCCGAAGGGGACACAAGCAGGTCTGTTAAAGGGTGGAGGATGCCCTCAGAATTTAACATTTTAGCTGTTGGCTCCCTATTTTTGACAGGCTGAAAAGGAAAAGCTCATCCCTCCAGGAACGGGGAGGTTTTCACAGATCAGAGAGCAGCTGCAGCAGGGCTGGAGGTTCCTTCACCCCCCAGGGCCTGACCCTGGTCTCCAGCATCCTAACTGGACTTTTATGGTGTCCTAGTTGTGTCCTGCACGTCCCTGTCACACAGGTCACGGACTGCTAGGGGTTTGGAGTCCGCCAGCCACGGGGACAGAGGAAAGGACGTGGAAGAACGCAGGAGAGGAGCCACGAACCTGCTCAGGATGTCTCTGCTGTCCTGCAGGGGAGAGAGGGAGAGATCAGAGGGGTGCTGGGGTCAGAGTGGAGCCAGCCTGGGGTGAGTAGCCAGGCAGGGCTGCGGGGTGGCCCCGGGGGAATGAGGGATTCTGGATCTGCGGGAGTTCGGGTGAGGTCGCGGCAGCCTCAATGAGCAGCTGGGCTGTCTGCATCACCCCCTCCAGGATGGGCGTGGGCTGCTAATGAACACCTCTGCTGGTTTGAATATGTGACTGCTCCAGTGCTGGGCTGTTTAAATGTCGGGATGTTTGAATACTTAGGCATTTGGATGTTTTAATTTTTTGCTGTTTGATTATTTAGTTATCGAACCGGGGCGAAGCCAAGCCCAGAGGTGGGCTCGGATGGTGACTTTGGTGGCAACCTCCAGGCCAGGGGAGCACTGGTGGCTTCCCGCTGTGGACAAGGGCACCAGACCATTGCCGGGGCGTGCAGCTGGGCAGGGGAGCCCCAGTGACCGCCAGGCTGGGCCCTGGGGGTGACCCGTGACATTCCAGTGGACAGCTGGGATGACTCTGTGGGCGTTGAAGGGAATAATTTAGCAGGGGGAAATGGGTTTTAAAAGGAGTTTATGTATCTCCAGGCTGGACGGGGATTGGAGGAACGTGGCCCGGTGGAGGGCGTCCCTGTTGTGGTCTGTGAGGCCCCTCCCTACCCAAACCATCATCCTGGGATTCTGTTCAGGATTAATTAATTGGCCTGGCGGCACCGCGGGTGGCCGAGGGTTTTTCCAAGGTCTCACCTGCAGGAGCTCCCAGGGTGGCTGCTGGCACTTGTCCTCCAGCTCCTGGATCTGCTGTCCCACGGAGGAGATCTGCTCCGAGAGCCTGCTGATCTTCTCCTCCTGCCTCCGCACGATCTCCCGGTCCAGCTTTGCCAGCCGGGCCAGCAGGAGCCGCTCCTGCCCCTGCAGGAGCTGGTGCAGCTCCGTGACCCGGGAGCGGAGCCTCTGCCGCTCCGCGTCCACCCGCTCCTGCCACGGGAATGCGTGAGGGGCTGGGGCAGGGAAATGCCGGCAGGAGGGATTGAAGGGGGGGTTGTCACCGCCGGGAATGCCAGGGGTTTTGCAAAGCCCGGGCAGAATCAAGAGGGATTTTTTGGTGGTGGTTTGTTTCTTTTTTTTTTTTTTTTTGCCATTTCTAGGTGGGGATTGCTGGCGAAGCATTTTCCCATGGTCCATAAACTTTGTACCCGAAAGGCTCCAGACCTTTGGACAAGGGAAGATGCAGAATAAACCCATAAACAGATTAGTCGGTGACAGAGATCAGGGGAAGGGAAACAAGGCATGATTCCCGTTTTCTGCCTGTTAATGGGGGGAATCTGGGAATGTGCCCTGCTTGTGAGCGCACGGAGGGAGGCAACGATCCACAATAACCTGGTAAAATCCAGGTTCGGGTTGGATACCGGGGAGAAATTCTTCCCCGGGAGGGCGGTGGCAGGCACAGGTAGGCCAGGTGCGCCTCCACGTCCACCACCACGGCCGCAGGGACAAGGGAAGGGTCACTCACCAGCAAGTCCAAGCTTTTTCCTTCCTCCGCCGCTTTCAGCCCCAGCATCTTTTCTCTCCGGCCCTTGAGGACCTGCGCGTGAGCCTGGAATTTCTCCTGAGCGGAGGAGAAACGCGGTGTCGGCGCCTTTCCCTCGGTCCGGCGGTGTCGGGAGCGCGGGGCGGGCGGGGCGGCGGTGACCGTCACCCGACGGGACGCAGAGCACGGGCGGAAAGTGCAGGAATCCCGACTTTCGCGAGGAAAACGGCGCTCACCCGGCCTCCCCCTCCTCCTCCCTCCTCCTCCTCCTCCTCCCTCACCCCCAGGTCCGCCCGGACGCCTCCCACCTTGTGCTCCTGCGCCGCTTCCTCGATGGGGACGGCGGCGTGGAGCCGGTGCTCCTGCGACTCGCGGCACTGGCGGCACACGGGGGTCTGCTCCTCCTCGCAGAAGAGCTTCAGAGCCTGGCCGTGCCTCTGGCAGAGCCGCTCCCCCGCCCCGGGGGCCGCCCGGAGGCTGAGGCGCTGCGCGACGCGGATGATCCCGGCCAGCTCCCGGTTGGGTCTCAGGCTGCGCTCCGGCGCCGTCTCCCGGCAGCGCGGGCACGGGAAGCTCTCCCGGGAGCTCTCCCAGCAGCGCTCGATGCAGCCCCGGCAGAAGTTGTGGCCGCAGTGGATGGACACGGGGTCCTGGAAGAGGCCGAGGCACAGCGAGCAGGAGGCTTCGGCGCGGAGAGTCTCGGCGGGGCCGCGCTCGGCCATGGCCGGGGCCGGGCCGGGCCGGGCCGGTTCCGCCTTCCCCCGGGCTGGGCTGGCCCCGCGGCTGCTCCGCTTCCTGCAGGTGCCTTGGCCGCGGGGAGCTGAAAGCGAGAGAGGAGCAGCTTCGCTGCCGAGATGAGCCGCGTTCGGCGCCGGGCGTGGCGCCGGGGTGTTTGACACCGGGTTAATACCGGGTTTGGCGCCGGGTCGTTTGGCACCGGCTCTAATACCGGGTTTGGCACCGGGTTTGACCCGGGACTGCCGCCGCAGCCGAGCCGGAGAGCGACAGGGGATCCCCCAGCCCACCAGGCTCGCAGCGGGTTGGAACGAGATGAAATGGAAATGAAACTTCCTTCATCACTTACCGGCTCGGTTGAGATCCACCACTCCCCTTTCAGTCCCTTCTCCCCCCCAAAAAAACACCCAGGGGAAAGGAGAGGCCGCCCCAAGGCTCCCCGTGGGGTCTGAACCAGGAATCAGCCTGGTCTCACGGCTCTCAATTTATTTATTTTAAATTTATTAATTGGTAAATTTAATTTGTATGTGTATTTAATTCATTCACTCCTAGTTTGTTAATTGAAGGGCACGGCCATGGGGACAGAGCTTGGAGTAATTCTTGGCTCATCCTTTGGGGCTCATTCCACCTCCGGATTATTCAGCATTCCTGAATTCCCGGCTCCAACATCCCCACCCTACGCGCAGCTATAAATACCTTTATTCAAAAACACTTTTATTGCTCCTTTCACTTCTCCTTTAGCACAGGAAATCGTTTCTCTCAGGGCTCGGGGCTGAGCCGCTGACCGCAGACCCTCCTATTTTTAACTTTCCTTTTCTTCCGAGGGCCCCCCCGGACCACCAGGGTAAACTCCGGAGCCCTTCATGTGCAGAAGCCACCGGGATTCGCTGGAGTCGGGCGCCGGTGCCTGAGTGATCCTTTTTTTGGGTTTTTTTTTTGAGGAAATCGGACAAAAACTCATCCGCCGTTAATTCTGTGCCGGAGTTTTTGGGGGTTCTGGGTTTTCCGGTGCTCGGAACATTCAGACTGAAACCCGGGGGCGGCTTCGTGCTCAAAACACTTTTTTTTTTAATTTTTTTTTTTTTAATTTAATCTGGGGCTAAGGTTGATTTATCGGGGGATGAGACGCGCGGAGAGTTGGGATGGATCAAGATCCCCTTTTCCAAGCGATTTCCCTCCCTGATTAACCGGGTGTAATCGCCGTGAATTCCCGCCGGCCGCGGGCTCAAGAGGGAGCTGGAGGCTCGGGTTTAACAAAGGAGAGATTTGCTCAGTGCCAGAGGAAAAGAAAATCATTAATCCAATGTTTTCTGCAGGATTTTGCTCAATCGCTTCAAGGTGCAGGTAGATCCAGGGCTGGGAGCAACCTGCCTCCTTTTCTCACTGTTTCAGGAAAAAAACACCTCAATCAAAATTTCTTAAAATCTAAATTTAATTTTTTTTAAAAAATCCAAATTAAAAAATAATAAAAAAATTAAGAAATCCAAATTTTAAAAATTCCATATTTTAAGAAATCTAAGTGAATTTAAAAATCTACATTAAAATTATCGAGATAACATTTTAAAATCTAAACGCAGACCAGGAAAAGGGCTGAGTTTTTTCGCTGCTTTTGCTTTCAAGGCATCAGGCAGATAAAGGAATTACCTGGTCTGGAGGCGAGCCGAGACGTTCCCAGAGGGATTCAAGGACAAGGGCGGGAGGTTCCAGCCCTTTCTGCGGGGAGCCGCGACCCCCGGGAGCCGCATCCGTCGGAGCCCGGGGAAACCCCTTGGCGATCAGCCGGGATTGGGGAATTGGGCCTGATTGGCAATGCGGGAGGTGGGAGCGGATCCCATTCCCACCCCCTTCCATGGGGTCTCACCCCGGGACCCCCCTTCCCAACCCTTGCTCCTCACCGGGCTGCGCATCCCAGGAATTCCACCCGGAGCGGGCCTTTGGGACCACCCGGGGGACGCCGCCGGGAGGATTTTGGCCGTCGCCCACCCCTCCATCCTCAGCCCCGCCGGGCCCCGTGTCCCCCGCCCTCGGGGGGGGCAGGAAGGCAACGCCTCCCCCGGTGCGGGGAGAAAATGAAAGCGGCGGCTCCGCGCCCCCGGGCCCCATGGACGCGCTCCCGGGAGAGGCCTCCTGCCCCATCTGCCTGGAATATTTCCGGGACCCCGTGTCCATCCACTGCGGCCACCACTTCTGCCGCTCGTGCATCGAGCGCTGCTGGGAATGGCCCACGGCGGGGTTCGCGTGCCCGCGGTGCCGGGACACGGCCCCGGAGCGGAGCCTCCGCCCCAGCCGGGAGCTGGCGCGGGTGCTGGAGATCGCCCGGCGGCTGAGCCGCGGGGAAGCCCTGGGGACCGCGGACGAGGAGGAGGAGGAGGAGGAAGGATGCCGGAGGCACCGGGAGCCCCTGGAGGTTTTCTGCAAGGAGGACGGAGCTCTGCTGTGCGCGATCTGCCGCGAGTCCCGCGCGCACCGCGCCCACACCGTGCTCCCGGTGCCGGAGGCTGTCCGGGAATACAAGGTACAGGGGGGGTTTCCCTCCGGGAGCTGGGCCAGCTCCGCCAGGGTAGAAATGCCCCCCTGGATTCGCCCGCCCCCGCCCCCAGCCCGTGTCAAGGGGACAGGACACGCTCCGGCGCTTCTGCTCTCTCTGTTCTCCTCCGAGCCTGGAGGGATCCGGGTCTTCATCCTCCTCCCGGCCGCGGGATTGCAGCCTCTGTCCCGCTCCAGGGCCTGGCGGGTACCTGCCGATCCCCACAGCAGCAGGAGCGTGGCCAACAGGAGCGGGAATGTTTTCCCGGGCCGGGAGGAGAAACGGAGTTGCCCGCACTCCAACGCCCTGCCCAGAGCGTGTTTTTGAAGCTGTCCCAACCTCCAGAGTAACGGGGTCTTTATTTTTCAATCCCTCAGGAACAAATCCAGGCTCGGCTGCAAACCCTGAAGGACGACAGAGACAAACTCCTGGAGTTCCGGGAGGCTGAAATGAGGAGAAACTGGGAGTGTTTGGTAACTGCTTTGGAGCAGAGGGGCGGGGGGAGGTCGTCCCTGGGGCTGGGGTCCCTCTCCAGGGAGGGGCTGTGACTCCCCCTCCCCACCAGCTCCGCTCCCCGTGTGTCCCATCCCGCAGGAGAAGACCGGAGCCGAGCGGCAGAGGATTCTCTCCCAGTTCCAGGGGCTGCGCCTCTGCCTGGAGGAGCTTTCCCGTCACCTCCTGGCTCGGCTGGGGCACCTGGAGAGCGACATCGGGAAGGTGCAGGACGAAAACGTGACGAGCCTGACGAAGGAGATCTCCCGGCTGGACACCCGCGTGCAGGAGCTGGAGGAGAAGTGCCGGCAACCTGCCAGGACCTTCCTGCAGGTGACGGGGACGAGATGGAGCCACGGGGTCCGGCGGGGTCTGGAGCAACCCAGCCCGGTGGGATCGCTGCAGGGGGTGGAACGAGGTGGTCCCTGGGGGTCCCTTCCACCCAAACCGTCCTGTGGTGGGGCCGCACCCCGCTCCAGACCCCAGCCCTGTGGTGTAGCGGTTCTCCCGCCGGCTGGACTCGATGGGCCTAGAAAATCTCTTCCAGTGTAAGTGTTCCCACGATTCTGAGTGATTCACCGAGTCCCGTGTCCCTTCTCTCCCTTCCAGGACATCAGCGGCACCTTGAGCAGGTACGGACGGGGCTTCCTGAGCTCCTCCTCCCGCCCCGGGCCGGGACTGGGGTTGGATCCTGTGTTTGGCCTCATTTAGAGACCGAAGGGTTTGGTTTTGTGGCCAAACCCCTGGCGAAGGAGTCGGACCCCATCCCTGAAGGCTCCTCTGTGGGCGTGCACAGAGAATTCCTTGGGCTCCCTCCGGGATGGATCCTCAACCTCTTCCTTCCGTCCTTCTCCAGCCTCGGAAAGGAAAACCTCCCGCTGCCCCCGTCGCCTCTTCCAGAGCTGGAAAAGAAAATCCATCACTTCAGGGAGGAATATATTCTCCTGGAGGAGACCCTGAGGAGCTTCCAAGGTATTGGGAGCAGGCCAGGGGATGAAGCAATGAATTTCATTGATTTTATTATATATGTAAATTGTATTTATTATATGTTTATTATATAATTATTATGTATACGTGCAACCATATACTATATTCGTTTACTTAGAGCATATGCTGTATTTTGCTGCAATTATTTTAATTGCAATCACTTTCTGATTGCAATCCTGTTTTATCACAATTCCGTTCGCCGTTCTCAGCGTGCCAGAACAGCCTTCCCGCTTTTCCCTGCATTTTATATCAGTCCACGTCTCCCTTCTCCCCCTTTTTCAGACATCCTGGTGTTTGAGCTGCCGGAGAAAAGTAAGTCCTGGGGTGAGGGGTGGGCCACAGCTGGGTGGGAGATGCCGGACAAACGATGGGAAACGAGGGGAAAAAGCCCTGCGGGGAGCCGGGGAATCCTCACCGAGGATCCACGGAACCCCCTCTGGCGCAGTGACGGTGACGCTGGACCCCAGCACGGCTCACCCCCAGCTCCTGGTGGCTCCCGACGGGAGCAGCGTCAGCTGGGAAAGCGCCCGGGACCCCCCTGGGGACGGATCCGAGCCCGGCACCGCCCCTCCCGGGGACGGACCCGGGCCTGGAGCTGGCACCGACCCTCCCGGCGACGGACCCGGACTTGGACCCGGCACCGCCCCGCCCGCCGACGGACGCGGACCCGGCGCGGGCACCGACCCTCCCGGCGACGGACCCGGACTTGGACCCGGCACCGCCCCGCCCGCCGACGGACGCGGACCCGGCGCGGGCACCGACCCTCCCGGCGACGGACCCGGACTTGGACCCGGCACCGCCCCGCCCGGGGACGGACCCGGGCCTGGAGCTGGCACCGACCCTCCCAGGGACGGACCCGGACCCGGACCCGCCACCGACCCTCCCGGGGACGGACCCGGACCCGGCACCGACCCCTCCGTGCTGGGCCGCGAGGGCGTCACGGCCGGGAGGCGCTGCTGGGACGTGCAGGTGTCCCCCGCGGGGTCCTGGGCCCTGGGGGTGNCCCGGCACCGACCCTCCCGGGGACGGACCCGGACCTGGAGCTGGCACCGACCCTCCCGGGGACGGATCCGGACCCGGCACCGACCCTCCCGGGGACGGACCCGGACCTGGAGCTGGCACCGACCCTCCCGGGGACGGATCCGGACCCGGCACCGACCCTCCCGGGGACGGACCCGGACCCGGCACCGACCCCTCCGTGCTGGGCCGCGAGGGCGTCACGGCCGGGAGGCGCTGCTGGGACGTGCAGGTGTCCCCCGCGGGGTCCTGGGCCCTGGGGGTGGCCAGGGAGACCCCCGGGAGCGGGGGAGAGACCCCCGGGAGCGCCGAGTGGGAGCTCTGGTCCATGGGGCTCTGCCAGGGCCAGTTCTGGGCTCTCACCTCCCTGGAGCGCATCCCGCTGTTCCCCGTGCAGGCGCCCGGCAGGGTGCGGGTGGCCCTGGACTACGAGAGGGGCCAGGTGGCTTTTTTTGATGCTGATCGGAGGAGCCTCATCTTCGCCTTCCCGGCGGCCTCGTTCAAGGGGCAGAGAGTCCGGCCCTGGTTCCTGGTGTGGGGCGAGGGCTCCCGGATCACGCTGTGCCCCTGAGCTGCCCCAAACCCCAAGGTTTATCACCCATTCCCGGCGCTTCCAGGGCCGCGCGTCTGCTGAAGTCTCTCTCCACTCCCAGAGATGCTGAGCGTCCCTCGGGGTCGCTGTCCCAAGTTGTCACCTCCAAATCTGGTGGCTGAAAACGGAGCCACGTCTGTCCCACCCCAGCCCGCACCATCCCGATCCCTCTTCTCTCCCCTGGCTTTGGAAGAAGTAAAAACCCAACACTTACGTGTTTTAGCTTCTCTGTTTGGTGTCTGCTGCTCCCGGGTGCCGGGATCAAGCTGGAATTTCGTTTAACCAAACCCCATTCCTGGTGTTTGCATCCCGGAGGAGCCACAAGCCCCGGGCAGGTGGCCCAGGGACTGTCCCTGTCCCTTCTGCCTGGCAGCCACGTGCCACTGCCGCCACTCAGGAAGGACATGGAGCGGGAAATCACAGCTTTTTTATTATTATTAATGATTTAAATCATGGAACCCACAGACCTGGTCACCACGGGGACCTTTTCATGGTGGAAAACGGCTGCTTTAGGGCAATTCCGCCCATGGGAGGTTGGAGGAAAGGCTGAAAAAATGTAATTTGGAGCCCTTGGTTTGGAGGTGACCAGCTCCGATGGGATTATCTACAGCCAGTCAGGAAAGCCTGGGGGAAATTTGCCTTTCCACCCTGATTTCTGCCGTTTTCCCACTGTTTCCCATTTCTGTGCCCCGAGGTCCCTTCTCCGCAGCTTCCCCCCCTCTCTTCTGCCTCCTTTTCTCCCCAGGTTTCTCCCAAGCGCAGACCTGCCCCAGGGGCTGCCCCGGCCGCCCCCCGAGGCTGTGAAAAGCCTTTCGGGGGTCGCTTCTCCCTCAGGGACACAGCCGGAGCTGGGACCTGGCCCCCACCACCCAGAGCCAGGGCCGGAGCCTCTCCCCGGCGAAGGACACGCGGGAGAAGGCGAAGAGGAGCCCCCCGTCCTCGGCGTCGAAAAAGGCCACGGTGCCGCCGGTGCAGTCCAGGTGCACGCTGACCCTGCGGGGCGGCCCCCGCGGGGCCACCAGGGTCACCCTGCGGGCGGTCAGCGCCCGCACCTGCCCGCCCCACTTCTCCAGGCCCCAGATGCCGCCCTGGGGGCCGAGGCTGAGCCGCCCCTTCCTCCGCACCGACTCCCGGGCCACCCCCACGGCCCAGTCGCCGCCGTCGCCCACGTGCACGTCCCAGCAGTGCCGCCCGGCCACGAAGCCCTGGTGGCCCAGCACGAAGGGCCAGTAGTCAAAGCGCTGCGGGCCGTCCGGGAGGCGGCGGCGCTCGGCTCCGCGCCACACGCTCTTCCCGTCCTCGGACAGCACCAGCTCGGGGTGAGCCGTGTCGGGGTCCAGGGTCACGCTGGCTGCGGGGACAGAGCCGGGGGTGGCCCCGCTCAGGGTCTGGGGAGCGCCGGTCCCTCCCCTCGGAGGGAGAAGCATCAACAAACCTCCCCAAACCGGGGAGAACCCTCCCAAAACCGGGGAGAACCCTCCCCAAACCGGGGAAAACCCTCCCCAAACCGGGGAAAACCCTCCCAAAACGGGGGAAACCCTCCCAAAACCGGGGAAAACCCTCCCCAAACCGGGGAAAACTCTCCCCAAACCGGGGAAACCCTCCCAAAACGGGGGAAAACCCTTGCCAAACTGGGGAAAACCCTCGCAAAACCGGGGAAAACCCTCCCAAAACCGGGGAGAACCCTTCCCAAACCGGGAAAAACCCTCCCCAAACCGGGGAAAACCCTCCCCAAACCGGGGAAAACTCTCCCAGCCCGGAGGAGGCAGGAGCAAGAGCCGTGGAAAAACTCCCGGGGTGTTCTCGGGCTACCCGAGCTGGGCGAGCCACGCGAGGGTCGCTGAGTCCTGCACGGGACAAGCCCGGGAGTCACCCCATGGTTTTATGGCAGGTGCCGTCCTCGGAGCAGAAAAAGTCCGAAGAAAAAGCCCAGCGACAGTGGTACAGAAATGCAGGAAAAATTAAACGCCAAGGAGAGGGAGGGAAGAGGAGGAAAACGAGCAGAGCCTGCAGCAGCCACGGGGCAAGGCCCGGCTGGCTGGGCTGAAATAAATAAAATTAATGAGGAGCCTCCTGGAGCCACTCCGATTTTCAGATGATCTCCTTTTTGTTCTCGCAGCAGGAAAAGCCCTTTTCCCTTCCTCTCCTCCATCTCCAGGTTCTCCCTGCAAGGTTTCTGTTCCCAGTTTATATCCGGGATGGGAGAAGGGCAGCTCAGCTCTTCCAGCCCCCCCAGAACATGACTCAAATCTATTTTTGTTCTCCTTCTGGGTACCTTGGAGCTTCCTCAGGGTTTCCTTCAGGGCACTGCTCCTCCACGAGAAGTGACAAACTCGCTCTTCCGGCCCCGGAGCCGCATCCAGGGGCAGCTGGAAAGTCACTTTCCCACACCTGGAATAAAGAAAAAATAGAACCAACAAAACCCCCCCCTCACAGTTCCCAGAACAACCAGGGAGGCTTCAGGAGCCACCAGCAACGAGGGATGGCGCTGCTGGAACGTTGGGGTTTAATTTCCCCCCTTTCCCTGGAAATCCAGGAGACCAAAGGCCAAATTCCCTCTCGGATTCATCTCTTTTCCTTTTTTCTAAATTTTTTTTTCTTTTTATGAGGAAGGAAGGAATTTTGGGGCTGGAGAGAAGAGCCAAGGCTTTACATTATTTTGAGATTTTGAGACCAAATCCCCGTGGATCAGCACATCCCAAAAGCGATCAAGGAGCCCAAGGCGCCTCCCTGGAGGCACCGCCGAGCTCCGAGTTCCCTCCCCCGTTCCTCTCGGGAAAACTCATGGAAAAGGTTTTCGGGGAGGCCACAAACCTGCTGATGGAGCTTTTCACATCCTGGGGGGAGAGAGAAAGGAAAGGCAGCTCAGCGTGCGATCCCCCAAATCACAGCCAAGAGAATTATTGGGAAATACAGGGAGCCACCAGCCCTCCCAGGGGGATTTAACCCCCTTTTCCCCATCTTTGCAGGCTCAAGCCTCCCTCTCCTCATCCCCTTGGGGCTTTCAGCTCCGGAGGGAACAGAACCGAACGGGAACCAGGAGAACCCCAATTATTCACGCAGTGGGGAGCGCCCTCCCTCTGGTTTTCCCTCAAACCAGGAGAATTCCCTCACCAGCTGCTGATTCTTCTCTTCCTGCCCCTTTGCCGGGGCGTCCAGCTGGGAAATCTCCGGCGTTTTCTTCGCCTGCCTCTTTTCCAGCTCATTTTTCAGGTCTTCCAGCTGCGGGAGCGAGAGGAGCTCAGGACCCCCCCGGGATCGGCAGCCCCAAATCCGAGCGGGGCTTCTGAGTGACAAACTAAGGAAAAGCGGGGCGGGAAATACCCCGAGGAACTCATGGAAAGGCATTTCCCGCGGGAGAACACCCCTGGACTCAAATCCCGTCTCAAATCCCCGCAGCTCCCTGCCCAAATCTGCTCAAATTCTGCCCAAATCTGCTCAAATCCTGCCCAAATGTGCTCAAATTCTGCCCAAATCCGCGCGGTGACGGCGTCTTCCCTCCCAAAGGAGTGTCCCCGAGCTCGGTGTGTGCCCCCGTGTCCCCACGGTCAGCAGATGGCACCTACCAGGTCCTCCAGTTTCCCACACTCCGGGGCAGCCGCCCTTCCTCGGAGCGCTCCTGTCCCGGCTCAGAAATCCCGAATCCCCCCGGAATTCCCTCCCAAGGGATCCGGACCCTGCTGGGTTTATCCCCCTGACCAGCCGGGATCCCTCCCCTCCCGCTCCTGCCCTGTCCCGGGTGAATCCGTGGCAGGGCTGGGCTGAGCCTGCGCGTCAGGTGGGTCCCCCCACCTCTCCCGGTTTTTCCTCATCAGAATTCCAGGATTTTATCCCTGCGGCTGCTGCCCCAGGGAGCTGCCACCCCGCTCCTTCTGCACCGAAACCATCCGCCTCCCCAAAACACCCTGGAGACGCGGGACGCCCAGGTTGCCCGGTGGGCGAGGAGCTCCCAGGGCTTGGCGGGATCATAAACGGAGCGAATCCAAGGGAAAAGGGAGGGAAAAGCACAACCAGAACCAGAGGGACACAAATTGGGGTCCAGGACACCCTTTCACCCCATCCCTGGGGCCAAGTCGGGGCTCGGAGCTCACCGGGAAACTCCTCCAGCGAGTTTTTCACCCTCTGCTCCTCCCCTGAGCTCCGTGGATAAACCCACATTTATTTTTATGGAACTTTCGGCGGATCTCTGGCACCGAGCCGGGGGGCCTGCAGCTCGGGCAGGTTCGGAGATGCAAATCCCGGTTCCAGTCGCCGGCTGTGGGAACGGCAGGACCGGGAGCAAACACCCCAAAAACTCTCCCGGGAAAGTTTGGGCAGCAGGGAAAAGGGCGTAGCCCGGTGAAACACCGGCAGAGCCTCGGGCTCGGCTCCTCCGCCTCGGAACGGGGAATCCGGTGGGGACAGGAGTCGGCAGAGCCTGGAAAACCAGCCCGGGTGGAAGCGCTTTGCATGGCTCGGGAGAGAAGGGACGCGCTGGGTGGAGATCAGAGGCGGGGAGCGACCCTGGGGCAGCCGGGGAATTGCGATCTCTGCCCCCGAGGGACGCGGGGTGCTCCCGGGACACGGCGTTTGTGCCGGGAGCTGCCCCCGGGGGATGGGGATGGGGAGGGGGCTCCGCCACGGGGTCCCCACTCATCCCGTGCCTGTTATTCCGGGCCCAGCGTCGCTCCCGGTTCCTCTTCTCGGTTCCGGAATTAATGACGGGGCCGTTTCGCTGCTGCCGCTTCCTCTTTTGGGTTTCCTCGGAAGAAAATCGCGCGTTTTTGAGGAAATCGATGTCGGTGAAAGCGGCAAAAAACGCGCCAGAGTTCGTGTCCTGCGCCTGCCCGTGCCGGGTGTCGGGGCTGAGGCACCACCGGCCCCGGGACCGACCCCACCCCAACGGCCAGCGCGGGGGGACAGCCTTTTTTGGGGAGTAATAATGTGGAAAACCGGACTCCGGGAGGGTTCGTGTCCCTCCACGCTCTGTGTGAAAGGCTGGAGAGGCCGAAGCTCGGCGAGGTGTCCTCATCCCGCGCGGAATTTCCTAATTTTTCACCCAGAGGCTCAGAAATCCAGAGGAACGCAATTCCCGGCGGGGCAGGGAGGGGAGGGTGCAGCACACAACGTTCTTTTATTCGAGACAAACGTCAGGAATGTGGGCAGAGATGGGGAGCAGCCCCCAAACCGGGGGGTGAAGGGTTCAGGACACATCCCGGACAAAAAAAAAGCACTTTGGGAGGAGAGGAAATGGGGACGATTCATCCCGCCAAGGGTCCAACAGGGTGAAAACCTCACACACCGAACCGGGCTCTCCGCCCCCGGGGCTCCTCCTGGCGCGGCCGCTCCGCCACCGGCCGAGCCCTGGGGCCGTCCCGGAGCTCCCGACGGACACGGGGGGACGGCGAGTTCCCGCGGCATCGCTCGGGACACACGGGACAGCCGCCTCAGGGGCAGATCCGCAGCGAGAACCCGAATCCCACCCAGTCCAGCGGGGACATGACCTGCCCGGCCACCGCCCGCTCCTCGCAGCGGGGGCTCCGCGTCACCTCCAGCAGCCGCGCCCCCATCCCGATCTTGAACCAGGGCAGGACCCTCTCCCCGTTGAAGGCGGCCTGGGTGTATTCCAGGATGGGGACGTCGTCGCCGGCGCTGAAAAAAGCCACCCGGCGCCCCTCGTAGTCCAGAGAGACGCGGAGCCGCCGGGGCGGGGGGTGCAGGCGGAGGCTGGCGCGGGGGGAGGTCAGCGAGTGAAAGGACTCCAGCGCCCACACCCCCTCCTTGGGGGTCAGGCTCAGCGGGCCCCTCCGGCGCGCGGACTCCCGGGCCACGCCCAGCGCCCAGACCCCGCCCTGCCCCACCTCCACCTCCCAAAAATGCCGCCCCGAGGCGAAGCCCCCCCGCGCCAGCACGCAGGGCTCGAAGTCGAAGCGCTCGGGGTGGTCCGGGACGTCCCGCGGCAGCAGCTGCCCCCGCGCCTCCCTCCCGTCCTCCGACAGGTGCAGGTGGCGGTGAGCCGTGCATGGGTCCAGGGTGACCTCGGCTGCGGGACAGGGCAGCGCTGGAGGGGATCGGGGGCGATGGGGATGCTCCTGTCCCTCCCAGCACCGGGATCGGCCCCGTTATCCCTTTTCCCGAGGATGGGGATGTTCCTGCCCCTCCCAGCACCGGGATCGACCCCGTTATCCCGTTTCCCGAGGGTGGGGATGCCCCTGCCCCTCCCAGCACCGGGATTGACCCCGTTATCCCTTTTCCCGAGGATGGGGATTATCCTGCCCCTCCCAGCACTGGGATCAGCCCCGTTATCCCATTTCCCGAGGGTGGGGATGCTCCTGCTCATCCCAGCACCCAGAATCAGCCCCGTTCTCCCCCTTCCTGCAGCTCTGGAGGGTCACGGGGGGCTCTGGGGGCACCGGCCTTGGAGTGCCCTGGCAGAGCCCCCCAGGACGGGAGGACAACGGGGAGAGAACAAAGTCTGGGGCAGAGGCACCGGGAAGGACAGAACAGGGTTGGGACTAAACGACCTTGGAGGTTCCTCCCAACCCGATTCCGTTCGAGGATTGAACAGGGGGGAATTCCCAGGCGGGGAAAGGGAAGCACAAAGGCTCTTTTGGGGATTTTCGGGCCGTGTCTCAGGCCCTGCACACAGCAGGAGCCTCAGCATCAGGACCTCCACTCTTCCCTCCCTCCCCGCAGCAGGAATGGCTCTGGTTTTTCCACGGGGAGGTCTCCCACAAACCCAAATCCTCCATTTCCTCCCCCCCGACTCACCCGGCTCCTGCAGCTGGAACATGAGGCTGTCTGAGGAGAGAGATTTCACAGACTCAGGGTTGGAGATCCAGCACCTTCACCCCAGGGGATGGACCCCTGGCCAAGCAAAACTCATCCCCAAGGATTTGTCCGCGTGGATTTTCCCCTCCTCTGTCCTCTCCCCGGCTTTGCACCCACCTGGGATTAGATTTTCCCACCAGCCACCCCTAATCTGCTTTTGGGGTTGGACCTGGGAGGGGAAACTCCTTTGCTGGGCTGGCTTTTCCCTTCTCTCCACTTCCCAACCGGTTTTCCCCCCGGAAATACCTCGGGGTCCTTCTCTGGTGAACAGCTCCTGGATATCCCACACAAGGACCCCGTTTCTCCCAGGTGTCCCACAAAACAACCCCGTTTCTCCCAGATCTCGCTCCCAGGGACCCCATTCCCTCTGGATTCCCACACCAGGGCCCGTGCCCCCTCCCAGCCCCGCTCGGCACCTTGGCATCTCCGCAAGGTGCCCCTCACCAGGATGTTCCTCTGGACAAAATCCTCGAGACTCCTCTCCAGGTCGGAGGAAATCTCGGCCGGGGGGTGGAACTTCATCATCTCACAGCTGCAAAGAGGCCAAAAAAGGGGCAAAATCCCCCCAATCTGGTGGTTCATTTATCCCGTTAAATATTCCAGGGGCCGTTACGGGATGGGCTCAGGATGTTTATCCCAGGAGCAAATCCAAGCCCCTTTTCCCTGCCCTTTCTGGGCACTTTCCTTCCCCCAGACCCAAATCCAAGCCCCTTTTCCCTGCCCTTTCTGGGCACTTTCCTTCCCCCAGACCCAAATCCAAGCCCCTTTTCCCTGCCCTTTCTGGGCACTTTCCTTCCCCCGGACCCAAATTCCCGAGCCTGAAGCAGCGCCCTGGGAATTTGAGCTCCTGGAAGGAAATCTGGACCTCGGGATTCACCTGGATGGCCCCGGAGGTGGGAGATGGGAGAAGGAGCTGCGTTACCTGTCCAGGAGCTGTTGGATGCCCTAAAGGTGGGAGGAGGGAGAGGACGGTTAGAGAGGAGGAAGAACAAGTTCTGTTCCTCCAGATCCCGGGGTCAAAGAATTCCAGCCGGGTTTGGGTTGGGGGGACTCTAAACCCATCCCAACCCACACCCAATCCACTCCCCAGAGGTGTCCGAGCTCTGTCCCACCCGGGACATCCCCAGGCCCGTGGCAGTGACGCCGGGGGAGCTCCCGTGGGGATAATTCGGGCTCCAGGGTCCGGGATTTTGTTCGTTCCCCCTTTTCCCCGGCCGGTCCAAGCGCTGCGGGCTCTCACCTGCAGGAATTGGCTGGGGGGCTGCTGGAATTTCCCCTCCATCTCCCAGATGAGGGTGTCCAGCTGCGATAACTCCTCCGAGACCTTGGCCAGCGCCTGGGCCCGGGCTCGGCCGATGGCCCTGTCCAGGTCCCCGAGCCGCGCCAGGAGGAGACGCTGCTGCTCCTCCAGGAACCGCTGCAGTTCCTGGAATTCCCGCGCCATCCGCTGCCCCTCGCTCCGGGTTTTGTCCTGCCGGGGGCGGCGGTGAGCGGAGCGGGTGGCGGAAGGGCCGAGACCCCTCCCTTGCCCTCCTCCCCCTCCCGGCCCCGCGTTATCTCCCCGGCGCAGCCTCCGGGGAACGCCGGCAGATAAACGCGGAGCCCGACGCTCCCTGAGCCAAATCCGGCGGATTTGGCCTCAAAACACCGCTGGGGTAGCGGGAGAGACCCAAACCCGCCCCGCCCCGGGATCCAAACCGGCCCCCGACCCCCCCGGCTTCTCCCGGGGGCTCTCACCAGGTGCGAACTCCTCCAAGCGCCGGATTTTCGGCTTTCCAGGTATTTTTCTCTCTCCTCCTTCAAAGCCTGGAGGCAGCTCTGGATCTGCTCCTGCAGGGAAATAAAAGGCGAGCTCGGAGGGGCTGAGAAAAATCCATTTCCCCGCTAAAATTTCCTCTGCCCCTCGTCTGAGGCGGCCTTTGCCCAAGGAGCTGAGCCGGAGCCAACGCCCCGTGCAGGGCGGGCTGGGAGCCCCAGATAAGAGAGATTTCCCCCCAAAAACACTCCCGGCCTCCGGAAATTCGGGTTCTGGGATAAAGATCTCCGTCTCTAACAACCCCAGGCGGATTTGTTTAGTTTATATCTACAAGGACTGGTGGCGATTTATAACTCCTTTATGTAAGAAGTTACAAATATATTTAATCTTATATAAGATTTTCCAGAAGCGTTTCCGCAGAAGAGAAAAGGAGCAGGAAAGCGGCTTCCAAATTAGTTGTAACCAAACAAACAAAACCAATTTCTCTCCATTTGAAACGAAAGGAACAGCGAAGACGCCCTTGAGAGCGGATTAAAAGCACCGCGAAAGGGACGCGTTTTGGGGCGTTTTCACACGCTTTGGGTGCTGAAATCGCCCCCGAGGAGCCCAAACCCG
Source organism: Nicator chloris (assembly GCA_013400495.1). Lineage (NCBI taxonomy): Eukaryota > Metazoa > Chordata > Aves > Passeriformes > Pycnonotidae > Nicator > Nicator chloris. The sequence goes on along the minus strand of WAAE01018503.1, from coordinate 18,984 downwards.
GCGGCCCCCGTTTCCCAGGGGGGCCGAGGAGCGTTTTCCCCCCCGAGAGGCGCTCCCCGCGGGGTTACCTTGTACTCCTGCGCCGCCTGCTCGGCGGGCACCGGGCGGTGCGGGCGGGAGCGGCCGCACACCAGGCACAGCAGCGCCCGCTCCTCGCGGCAGAAGAGCCGCAGCGGCTCCAGGTGCCGCCCGCAGAGCGCCCCCGGCCCCGCCGGCAGCAGCCAGCGGGCGATGTCCGCCACGTGCCCCAGCTCCCGGCTGGGTCTCAGGCTGCGCTCCGGGGCCGCGCTCCGGCAGCGCGGGCAGGAGAAGGGGCCGCCGCAGCTCTCCCAGCAGCGCTCGATGCAGCCCCGGCAGAAGCTGTGGCCGCAGGGGATGGACACGGGGTCCTGGAAGAGCTCCAGGCACACCGGGCACGAGGCCGCGGCGCGGAGCTGCTCGGCCGGGCTGGGCCCCGCCATGGAGCGGGAGGGTGTGCTTCTTCCTCCCGGGATGCTGGGGACCTGCGATGAGGAGGAGGAGGGTCTGCTTCCTCCCCCCGCGATGCTGGACACCCGGGGCGAGGAGGAGGAGGGTCTGCTTCCTCCCCCCGCGATGCTGGACACCCGGGGCGAGGAGGAGGAGGGTCTGCTTCCTCCCCCCGCGATGCTGGACACCCGGGGCGAGGAGGAGGAGGGTCTGCTTCCTCCCCCCGCGATGCTGGACACCCGGGGCGAGGAGGAGGAGGGTCTGCTTCCTCCCCCCGCGATGCTGGACACCCGGGGCGAGGAGGAGGAGGGTGTGCTTCCTCCTCTCCTCGTCCTCCTCCTTCCCCTTGTTTCTTCCTCTGCCTCCTCTCCTCTTCTTCTGCCTTGTTTTTTCCTTATTGCTTCCTTCTCACCTCCTCCTTTTCCTCCTCACCCCTTTTTTCTTCTTCCTCTTTTTCCCGTTCTTCTTCTTTCCTCTTCTTCTTTCCTCCTCCTCCTCTTCCTCTTCTTCTTCTTCTCCTTCTTCTCCTTCTTCTTCCTCTTCTTCTTCCTCCTCCTCCTCCTCCTCCTCTTCTTCTTCTTCTTCTCCTTCTTCTTCCTCTTCTTTTTCTTCTTCTCCTCCTTCTTCTTCTCCTTTTCTCCTTCTTCTTCCTCTTCTTCCTCCTCCTCCTCCTCCTCGGTGCCTCTGAAGGAGCAGATGTGGGGACCAGATGTGGGGACCAGATGTGCAGAGCTGATAAGGCCGGAGCCAAGGCGGGGCTGGAGCAGCGACTGCGGAGAAGTCACGTGAAATTGGGGTGGGAAAACCGAAGTCGAGGGTAAAGTGAGGCAGGGGAATTAAAATACACAACGGGAAAGCGATGGAGGAAAAATTGGCTGGAGAAGGTAGGGAGGGAAGAGGGGCTGAGATTAAAAATTATATAAAGAAAAATGATGGAAGAAGGGCTCTGTGCTGAAAGCGTGGGAGCGAGGGGGAAAAACAAGGAAAAGAAAAACAAAAAAAAGGAAGGAAAGGAGGGAAAAGAGAAGGAAAGGAAAAGGGAGTGTTTCTGCCCGGTTTCGAACCGGGGACCTTTCGCGTGTGAGGCGAACGTGATAACCACTACACTACAGAAACGCTGTGCCGCGCTCCGCGCCCCGCCGCGCTACGGCCGCGGGCCTCGCGCCGCTCCCGCGCCCCGCGGGGTCACCGGGGCCCCGCGGCCGCGGCCGAGGGAGGAGCTCGGGAAAACCGCAGAAAAAGAGACATTTCGGGTTAAAAAAAAACCCTGTGCGAGCGCCCGGCGTGGGGCTCGAACCAGCGGCTCCGAGGGTCGGAGCGCTGGCACCGCCTCCAGTCCTCCAAGAGCAACGAGTGGCGCGGGCAGACAAACCCCAGAGAGGAAGTGGCGGGACTGGCACCGCCCTCGTTGCTCCGCAACCGGAGGCACTTCCGGTCACGTTGCGCAGAGGGGGCGGGGCCAGTGCCGGAAGGAGGAAGTGCCGCGGCGTTTCCCGTCTGTGGCGGAGCCGCCGCCGGGCGAGCGCGGCCGGGGGGACCCCGCGGGGACCGGGCGGGACCCGGCGGGCATCGAGCGGCTCCTCCGGCACCGGCCGCGGCCGTGAGAGCGCGGGGGGACACCGGCACGGGCGGCGCGGGCGCGGCGCGGGTAGCGGCGAGGCCCGGTGAGGCCTAGAGGGGCCCAGCCCGGCGGAGAGCGCCCGGCTCGGGGTGGGCACCGGGGGCGTTGAAGCCTCCGCCGGGGCCTCGCCGGGCTTCGGGGGCTGTGCCCGGGCCGGAG
>WAAE01018502.1:336708-385033 GCA_013400495.1 Nicator chloris | reverse complement strand
GTGGTTCTGTGACTCTGTGGCTCAGAGGGGCTGCCTGTCACCCAGAATGTCTAAGGAGGCAGCAGTTCAAGGCAGAGGAAGACATCAAACCAACTGATGCCTGAATTGGTGCTCCTGAGAGTGCAAAGGAAGTGCAGCCCAAATGAGCTGTACAGGCACAGCAAGTGAATGTATGCTCATTTGTATATCTGCCCATTGTCTGGGGGAACTCTCCATTTCCTCTGGGGATCAATAATGAATAGACCTATAAGGGAATGTTGTGGTGGCAGCAATTTCTCTTTTCCTACCATTTAACTCAGAACAATATGGAACCAAAACAACAAGGCAGCCTCTCAAAGGCTGGCAGCACAATGCATCCTATAGGACACCAACCAATAAACTGCAGAGCATGAGGGAGACCTTTGCCCTGTGGATGCTGAGAACTCCTCTCAGATCCTTTGTCCTGAGAATTCCTTTATCATGTCCACTGCAGAAGATCAGAGTTTGAGATACTGTCCTCACATCCCACCACGCCCAAGTGCCACTACCCCGCTTTCACCACCAGCAGATGGCAAGGCCAGAACTGAGATAAGCAAAAGAATTTATAACAGGAAGGATTGCTAAACTGGGCTGCTCTGGGCTCTCCTCTCTCTCTTTAAGTCTGGTTAGCTCAGCTCTGAGTTGAAGGAGCCTTCTGGTGACACCAGATGTATTGGTCAGCCTGGGAATTAAAGAATCAGCAGCCCAAAAAAAAGGTTCTGCAAGGCTTTATCTTGGTGATTGCTTCAGGTGAAGTGTTCATCCTGAGCCACAGCAGTCATAGCATCACTGATACATCAATATCATCTACCACTGGGATTCCAAGGGTGCAAAATGAAGGAGTTGACACTCTATCAGAAATGTCCAGAACCTGTACCAGCAATCCCAGAGCCACTGGACAAAGGCTTTGGTGTTTCCCCCATACAGAGTGTGCAGTGCTGGACCCTGGGTTAAAGATCACACTTGGCACAGGTAGGCAGAGAGGGAGAAGCTCAAAGTTGCCCTGCTCAGTGCCACAGCACAAATCCAGGTAGTATTTCAGAGCCTACATTAATTTTAAAGTACAAAGATATTGTAGAGTGGAAGGGCAAATGGCTGTGCCAACAATCCTCCATGGAAATCAAAACCAGCTCAGCTTCAGCTTTGCCACTAAGCTCACTCTGAGCACAGAATTTTCATCTCTACTGCCCTGAATTTCTCCTGAGTGCTGGACAGATTTGGCAAATGAAAAGTGAGATTTATACCCAGACAAAACTCCTTTCCTCTTCTTTTTGTCCTTCTGCCAGAAACCCACCAGAAAGCCACAGATTCTCTCCTGGAGAAGGTTAAAACAAATTGGGCACATATTCCTGGGATGGGAGAAGGAAAACCTTTCTCTAGGGAGCATCAGCCTGTGCTGACAGACCTGGGAGATGTTGTGGTGCCTGTTTGGGGAGCCTGCCCTGGCTGATATTGTGCACCAGCTCTGACATCCACACAGCAAATGAGGAAATAAGGCTGGTAGTTTATTTTTAACAGCAAATAACCACCATAGTTATACACAAAGTTCAAGAGAGAGCAACCTCAGTAACCACAAGAAGGCTTCATGATTTCATGACTTATCAAATAAATTAATAATGGCCCTTCACCAAGTGGGCCTGAGTATTACTTTTCAAATACAAAGTAGACAACAATTAAAAAGGCAAAATGGCTGATTTATACAAGAGATCAGAACAGATAAAAGAGATCAGAACAATCCCATAGGAACAATAAGGAGACATCAGCCTTGTAAACAATGACAGAATTCCTGATGGGAACTGTTTGGAGCTGGCTGGGGGAACCTGTGACAAGCCCTGCTCAGCAGCCTCCTGCTTTCCTGAATCCCCCTTCCCAGGGAGTCCCTCCATCCCAGGAATTGTCCCCTGCTGGGTCTCTCATTGCACCCTGCACTTCTCCCATCAGAGCAGGGCTGATACTGCCCAAACTGACCCAGAGGACTGAGCCCACGTCTGTTGGACTGCTTGGGAAAGCCAGGAGAAAACATTCCAAACACAGAGACACCACGGCCACTCCACACCTGTAAATCCATCACTCTGCAGGTTTGCTTCGTCTCCTGGCTGGTGGATCAGAGCATGAAGGCACAAAACTGCTCCCAGAACCATCAGTGGCTTCGTGGTGACACCTGGCCTTGCCTTCCCAGAGCCCCACGGTGCCACCGGCCTTGGGAAAGTCCCACGGGGTGGGATGAGCTGGGAGAAACACCAAAGGAGAGGGCCACGGGCAGGGGGCTCCCAGGCAGCCCCTCCCTGCCACACTCTGCTCCCTTCACAGCATTTTAGGGATTAATCACTCGCTCTGGGAATTCCTACTGGGCCAAACCCTTTTGCTCTGCCCTTACTCAACAGGAAACCTGCCCAGACTAAGGAAAGTTGAAAGCATGGGGGTCTCCAGGGCTGAGCAGAACGGGATCTGTGCAGCCAAAATAAATAGCAGGAAGGGTTCTTTGCTGCCTCACACGACTGGGGGCAGCTGCAGGCTCAGCCATGCTCTGGCTCTCCTTCACCACTGGAAAAGAAGCAGGTGATTTGGCTTTCTCACAGTGAAGTTAATCCAGACTTTCCAGCAAGATCAGTAAGATCTCTACTTTTATAAAACGTGCAGCGAGGGAGCAGCTTTCAGTCTGCCTTTTTCCCCCTCAGATTCCACCACAAGTGTGTAAACAGCCAGAAGAAAATAAATGTTCTCAGCCACACAATGCACAATTCAAAGACAGGCTATTGTCTGCAGCCAAGCACAGCCTTCAACCTGGCTGAGTGAGAGGCAAAGCTTGTCCCCAGTGCATAAACATGAAAATAACCCAGACATGATCCATTTGCAGAGAAAAAATGTGGCAGGCCAAAAGGTTACCTGATTCTCTCTGCTTCACACCGTGTAAGAGCTGAAATTGTGTTTTAAAGGCCCTGAGGCTGACATCATTGTTTACACTGACCTGAATCATCCTTTAATTGTGACAAAGCCCTTCCAAGGAGCCCAGCTCAGCGCTGCTGTGTCATGCAGAGAGAGCTGACACCACTGCCTGCCTCACCACGTCCAGAAAGGGCTGGGGAAAGAGATCTTGTCTCAGAAAGAGCTGGGAAAAGAGATCTTTCCCCAGAAAGAGCTGGGAAAAGAGATCTTGTGTCTCAGAAGGAGATGGGAAAAGATCTTTTGCCTCATAAAGAGATGGGAAAAGAGATCTTGCCTCAGAAAGAGATGGGAAAAGAGATTTNAAAGAGATGGGAAAAGAGATCTTGTCTCAGAAAGAGATGGGAAAAGAGATTTTGCCTCATAAAGAGATGGGAAAAGAGATCTTGTCTCAGAAGGAGATGGGAAAAGAGATTTTGCCTCATAAAGAGATGGGAAAAGAGATCTTGCCTCAGAAAGAGATGGGAAAAGAGATTTTGCCCCAGAAAGAGAAGGGAAAAGCATTTCTCCCCACACCTGTACTCTGCATTATGATTTCTCCTGCTACTCCTCATGGGTTGGGAAGCCAGGCAGTGGAAGGTCCCGAAATCCTTTCCTGTATCTCTGTAAATCATCCTTCACTGGGCAGTGAGGCACAGGGGTGCCCTTCCCGAGGGGAGGGGACGTCCCAGGGACCCCTGGGGCACCTCTGGGGTTTCTTTCTCTGCAAGGGAAGGCAGAGAGACCTTGATTTTTGCAGCACAAACTGCCCAGAGCTTTACCTCCCTCCTTCCAGCAGGCACCTCCCTGCTCCCAAGGGCTCTGGGCGAGCTCCTCCAAGGCTTTTCCTGCTCCTGGAATCAGGAGTGCCCACACCAAGGGCTGCTGTGGGGATGTGTGCCATGGCTCCTGCTGCTGGCAGCTGGATCAGCCAGTGGAGAGGGGAAAATCCCATTTTCCAGCTCCTGGGGAGCACTCTGCAGGAGGTGTCTGCACATTGAAGGTCTGAAATGCCGGCCCTTGCACGACCCAGCCCAAAAAGTGGGGAAATCCAGGCTCAGGAGCAGCTTTCAGGGTGATCCCTATTGCTGCAAAGGGCTGAATTAACCCCTTTCAGGAGCTGTGAGGGAATTGGGGAGCAGATTCTGGGCGGCCCCACACTCCTGGGGACTGGGAGTAAACTGCTGTAACTCCTGAACGAGTGTATTCAGCCCTGATTTCAGCTCATGAGCTCTGGAGGAAGAGCAAACAGGACGAACACCTCACAGCTCAGCTGTTTCTGTGAGTGTGTGCAGTATCCCTGTGAGCAGTCCCATTTTCCTCCCTGTGGAGGAATGGGCAGAGCAGCCCCGTGCTGCTCGGGGCTTTTCCTGCCAGCTGACCCCGCTGTATCCACCAAGAAAATTCCAGGTGAGCAAGTCCTGAGCTCTGGCCTCCAAGGAAGCAAACATTTTGGCTGGGGTGGTTTAGATTCGTGGTGATTTTGTAAAAATGGAACAGGTAATGACAGGGTCAGGCTTCCTTGACCCTCAAATCAAGAACAATCCCAGCAGGGCTGAAAACTCCCCTCTCCACTTCCTTGGCAATCACGTTCCCACAGTTCAGAAAAACACAGGAAGATCTGAGGAAACCTATGTGGAAACGAAGAAGACAAAGGCAAGTGATCTGAAAATAGAAGGCTGGTCCATATATTTCCTTTGCATTCTGGGCCTCAGTTTGGGTTTTGGCTGAATTTTGAAACTTGGAGGGCCACGTGCTTTTGCCATTCCCTGCAGGGCACAAAGGAAAAGTGCCTTTTGCAGACTTCCATCATGTGCAGGTTCTTTCCTTGTTGCTCAGCCAAAGACTCAGTGCTAAAACTTTCCTGCTTAGAGCTAAAGCAAAAGCCCTGGTCACAAACCCCCCATCTATGAGGTGTGACCCCTCCTGCTTTTCCTTGCACTGGGGGCACTTGCAAAAACGATTTCTTGTAGAAATTCAGTGCAGCAGGAACGTGAAGAGCTGGCAGAAAACAAGAGATTCAACTGCAGGTCTCAAGCAGTCCCACTTTGGTTTTTTTCAGAAATCTCTTCACCAGAAAGAATTATAAAGGTAAAATTCATTTTGGGACAGAGAAGAGAGACTGTGCAGACCCCTGGTGTGGAAGGGCTGGGAAATTCCTCTTGGCTTCCCCTAATGTAAAAATGCGAGGAATCCTGAGCCCTGAGGGGAGTTTAGGAGACATTCAGGAAAGGAGAGGGATGTAGGATGTAGTGGGGACAAAAAGTATGTGCTGCAAAGTCAGACTAATCCAAGGACTTGGGGGTGAGGGCACTGGAGTGACTCATGGAGATGTCCACGGACTTACTCACTCTCCATCACAAAACAGTTCCCAGATTGCTCCCTGTCCATCACAAAATAGTTCCCAGGTTGCTCCCTGTCCATTAGAGTGCAAAGCTGTGTTACACTGTTAGTAAGAGCCTGGAACAGAAGCTGGCAGTGGCACAGGGCAGCACCTCAGCTCCCTCCACGAGTGAATTCCCTGCTCCCATTCCCACAGCCTTTGGAAGCGTGTCCAGCACTCCAGCAGGGAGGAATCTGCACAAAATGGGCACCCATCAGTTTTGCTCATCACAGCCTCAGGAGATCAGGCTGACCCTGATCCTTCCTCCTTCCCCACTGGAGGAAGGGGCTCTGGATGAGCCTGGGAGGTCACACCTCATGCAGAAACCTTGATTCCCATGGTTTGTGCTGGTGCTGCCTTGCTCCTGATGATTGCAGGCTCTGCTCCCTGGGGAAGCCTCAAGCAGACCCTTCTGTTAAACACCATTTCCAGTTAAAAACCTTGACTGGTGGATTTTGGCAGCTTCCACTCTTTTCTCTGTGGCCTTAATAAGCAAATTAAAGAAGTGCCCAACGGGGAGCCCAGTTCTCTATTGCACACGTTTTATCCAGCTTTTTTGGGCAGCCAGTGGTCCTGGGGGTTGTGACAGGACAGCTGGATGAAGGAGGGATGGGAATGTCCCGATGGGCACTCAGAGCCTTCGTGTCCTGTCAGTGACTGGAGCTGCTTTCGGAAGGAAAGCACTGGGGACACATTTATTTCAATCCTAGCCGTGGTTTAGATACTCCAATATCCCTTAATTCCACTTCTAATTCCCACCCCACTCCTAATTCCCACCCCAGTAACATCAGGCTGGTTTGGAGAAAAAAGGAAAGGTGGATCAGAGGAAATACCAAAGTGAGCATGTGAGGCTCAGCGGGGCTGTGCTTCAGGGTCCTCCTCCTGCTCACTTTGGAAGCCCAATGCTGCCTCCTGGAAATCTCCTGTGCAGCTTTAAAACATGCAGGTGTCTGCTGCTGCCCCCAAAACTCTCCTGCAGTGAGAACTGAGAGCATCTTCTTTGCGTCCCCTGTGCTTTTTCTGGTGACCAAGTGACCCTTCCTGCGTCACACCTTGCAAATGTCTCTGCAAGGACCAGATTGTCTCATCCCTCAATAGATATGGGACAGAGCAGGTTCTCACCCTCCTCCAAACCACACTGCTGATCTGGGAGACAAACCTCCAAGCAGCTCAGATCACCCTCCCCTGGCTGTACCTGAGGAACCTCCTGTTGGGCTTGGAAACCTTTTGCTCGTGTGCACAGTAACAACATCAATATTCTGCATTCAGCCCAATCCCAGACATTAATTCAAAGCAGATTGAGTGACCACTTTGTACAAATGATTTGTCATGAAATGAACAATCCAGGGAATGTGTGAAAGGGCAGCAATGACCCAAATGGAGGGGTCCTGTTGCTCTTAGAGCAGACTAATGCTCACAGATAAATATTTTATACAAGTTTTAAGGACAATATTGCAACTTCTTACACCAGAAACCTTCAACAAACAATCTGGTTTGTTTTCTCAGTGCTCTTTTGGGTACGATGCTGTTTTTCAGAAGTTCAGGGAGTATTCAGAAACATCTGACTTTTTTCCTTGCCTTAAATGGCTGAATTGGTATAAAGAGATTTCCAGTGGGTTTTGAATGTGGCAGCTTCAGCAGGAGGTTCATATATCACCAGCCTAAAAAAGGCTCCTCTGCTTTTCAGAACATTTTCCCACTGTAAAGCAAATGTTTGGGAATAACACCAATTAGGACACAGGTTTTTTGGGAAAACAGCCCCTCAGTGCCTCTGCCTTGGCACAGCCACGCTCATCCTGCTGGGCTCTGTGACCATCCCAGCTGGAAAACCGGGAGGAATCCGAGCTCCTGAAGCTTTTATCTGCTGATACATGGGTTAATTGAAATCTCTGTGTTAACAAGCTTCATTGCCCCTCCAGTATATTCAATTTGTAGAAGACATTGCAAAATTAAACAACAAAAAAATCAATTTCAAAGCCATTGGGCAGACCTGATTTTTACTCTTCAATCTTTAATAATTTCCAGAGTGAAATCACTGAAATGGCTGCGTTTATTCCAGTGCTCAAAAAGTTACTTGGATTGCTCAGATATTAAAAACCTTCTGGTGATCATGTCAGCAGGTAAAAGATACTGAATTTTTCATGCACAATTTAAGGTGTAAGAATTTCTTTGCAGATTCTTTTTCCCAGGGCTGGTGATGAACCATCCCACTCCATACCCAGAACCTGTGCCAGCTGTTGGCATCTGCACCATCATTACCCCAGCAGTGGCAATTCCTGAGCAGCAAGACCCCAACCAGTGCTCTGAGGAGTTGAGAATAAGCTGAGCAATGAGCAAAAGGAAAGTGGAAATTTAATGATGCTCACGGGACTAAACGAGGACATTTAAAGATGTATTTAGAGCTGTATTTTGGGGCAAGGTGGGAAGTCACTGGGATTTTGTTTGTATGGTCTCTTCCCCCTGCTGAAAGCACCAAATAGGTCAGGAATTCTCCAAAGGAGACCTGGATAAATGTAATGGCCAGAATTTCATCAATTTCATTGCTGAGATGAACTTGGAGGGAAAAGTGGCTGAGGAGTCAATGCCTTGGTACTGAGCAGCTTTCACAGCTGTAGGACTTTCTTTCTCTCTGCATTGCAGGTGGAATTGTGTGGATTGGAATCACAGCCAGCCTCCTCAGCACAGCCCTGCCTAACTTTGGCCACAGAGATCCCAGGGAAGGTTTAATTACAGCTGAGGGGTAAATCCAGGCTTTGGGAGGTCGAGCAGAGCTTCACTGAGCTCGGTGCTGGAGAGGAACTTTGAGGGCAAGGTGGTGAGGAGTTAATTCCTCAGTAACACCAAGATCCCCGATCCTTGGCCTTCCTGGCCCTGCCTCCCTCTGCCTTCCAGCCCAATGAGGGCACCCAGAGGCTTTGCTGGTGTTTTATCTCTTCCTAAAGATGAGCCAAGCTCCTGACACCCACAGTGCAGCCCGAAGTCCCTCACCAGCCTTTGCCCACAGGCTCAGGGATGTTCCTGCCTTCCTCCCTCAGTCACAGGATCCAGACTTTGCCTTCTCTTGGCCTGCTCTGTGGCACTGATGGCAAAAGGAATCTGCACCAATTCCAAGGTCATCAGGGCCAAAATTATTAGGAAAGGGTGAGTGAGGACCCGAGCAGCCCTGAAATGTGGGCAGCATCTCCAGCCAGGCTTTTCCCCCTGAGCTCCCTGTGCTCCACTTCACCCTGGAGCCTCAGGAACACTTGGGCTCACCAGGTTTTCTCCCATCTCCCAATCCCTCGTTATTATCCCTCTCTGATCCACGAGATCCTGTGGTGATTTGTGCCTCTGAAGTCCACACTGGATTTTGGGCAGCTTTTCCAGCCTGTTCAGAGGTTAGAGCTCCCAGAGCACACAGCTGGCTGCTGCTGCAGGTGTCAGCCAGCTGGAGCAACCTCGGGAATCCTCCCAAGGTGTGGGCCCTGCTGGCTGACCTGGCACAGCACAGATTCCCTGGGGACAGGGATCCTGAGGATTCCTGCTGCAGGGGCTCCTTGCCACCTGCCAGGTCTGCTGCTTCAGCTTTTCCTGGAAAAGCTGGACAAGCCCTCTGGAGCACAACCTCAGGCTTAGCTATTTATTCTGCAGGTAACTGTGGCGAAGGTGTGAAATTCCCTGGGGCTTGTGCCTGCCAATCCGTCCCTTCCTGCACAAGGAATACATTCAATCCCTGAATGGATCGAAGAAAACCAAGGGCAGTGATGTTAGTGTTTCCAGAAGCTATCCTCTTAACTGAAAAGATTATAATATGCTGAAGAACAACAGCCTCGTGCTGTGCAATCCATCCACTACCCAAAAAAAAAAAAAAAGAAAAATCCTTTCTGTCAGAAGGAATTCCCCAATAAACAAGAGCCCATCTCCCTTACACAAATTGCAGCGTCATGAATGAATAGCTCAGTAATCCAGCAAAATCCTCATGCTTAATGAGATAATGAAAAGTCACACGGCAGATGGGAAAGCTCTCCCAAATCTCATTAACCTGCCTCTTGGCTTTTCTGATAGCAGCAAAAATTGGGAATAAATCCGGGGGAACAGGGAGTTTGCTGCAAAGGAAAATGAGTTTTGGAGAGCAGGGGATCTAACCTGGCACCTGGGCTGAGGAGGGGCAGGCAGTGAAGAAGCACCACGTGAACAAAAATGGAAATAGCAAAGAATCAGAAGGGGAATGTCAAAGAGAATGCCCATGGTGTCTGTGCCCACAGCTCCAGATGAGCCCCAGGACAGTGGGACAGCCCAGGCACCCCCAGACAACTCCTTCTAAAGCCTCAGCTCTGCCTCAAGTGATCAAATACAACCAGAAACGCTCCCACACTGAGGGGAAAAAAGTCACAAATTGGCGAACGCACACAAGTTGCTATTTTTAGCCAAGCTGCCAAACCTCGAGGGGAAACACCCATTAAAATCTGACCTTTATGTGCGACACCTTCAAGGAGGTTTAGTTTTTTCCCTTTATTTCCAAAGATCAGTTTTAAGGGAGGTGTGAGCCCTGAGGCGTTTGGGGACGGCGCGGTGGCACCTGCCCGCTGGCTCTCGCGTGGGTGACACCTCTCCGGGCCGGCGGAGGAGCACAGAAAGCGTGGAAAAGCGCACAGAAAGCGTGGAAGAGCGCACAGAAAGCGTGGAAAAGCGCACAGAAAGCATCCCGGAGCGCTCTCCTGAGGCCCCCCGAGGGACGGCAGCGCGGGGCCGGAGCGGCGACACTCGGGGTGCCCCGGCCCGGTCACCCCGGGGACACGGGCGGCTCTTACCGTGCAGCAGCAGCAGCCCCTGAAGGGCACAGACGGCCAGCAGGGCGCTGGGCCGGGCCAGCATCCCGGGGCCGGTCCTGGTGCGTGTCCCGAGCCGGCCGAGTCCGCGGGGGAAGTTTTCCTTCGCTGCCAGTAGTTTGGGAAAGCCGGAGCGGGAAGGGAGGGAGGGGAAGGACGAGGCGCGCAGGAGTTCCCACTTGTTGAGTCCAGTTAAATTGTTCTTTCCATTCACTGCTTCATCCTGGGGCTGCGGGTTGCGTTTGCCTTCCCTTCTCCCCGAGGTTCTTGGTTTTTTTTTCCTTCACCCCCTTTCCGCAATCACCTTATTCCTTCTTTCCCCCGTTTCTCCAGTCCCTGGGGCGTCTGGGGGGAGCCTTGCTCTGCCTCAGAAGCCTCCCCAGCCCTCCCGGCTGGCGCAGAGTCACTCGAGGGGTGAAAAAGCACAGCAAAAACACCGGAAAAACTTCGGCAAAAAGTTTCCTCCACTCGCTGCTCGCAGCAGCGCGGGGTTTGGGAGAAGGTGGCTGAGCCGCACAGCCGCCTCCGGGATGGGTTTCTCCGGGATGGGTTTCTCCGGGATGGGTTTCTCCGGGGTGGGTTTCTCCGGGATGGGATGGGTTTCTCCGGGATGGGTTTCTCCGGGATGGGATGGGTTTCTCCGGGATGGGTTTCTCCGGGATGGGATGGGTTTCTCCGGGATGGGTTTCTCCGGGATGGGTTTCTCCGGGATGGGATGGGTTTCTCCGGGATGGGTTTCTCCGGGATGGGTTTCTCCGGGATGGGTTTCTCCGGGATGGGTTTGTCCGGGGAGGTGCAGGTGCCGCGGAGATGGGCAGGAAGGACAAACGTCTGGGCAGGACGGCAGCAGGGGGAGCTGCCCGGAGCGCACCTGGCTCTACCTGCCCGGGGACACCTGCCCGGGGCGGGCAGCGGGTGGGCGGCGGGGCTGGGGCATGGCCGGAGCCCCCGGCTGCGCTCTCGGACTGGCCCCCACCGCTCCGCCTCGCCTGGGCTGGCGCAGGGAAGTTTGATGCGAGCCCGAGATTCTTTATAGGGACAGGAAAAAAAAAAAGGAGGAAGGAGAGACGTCACCAGCCGAGGCGAGGGGACTTCGGGACTTCACTCTCTCTCTCGCTCCCTGTCATTTCACAGAGCTCCTGGATTTCCTGTTACTGCTGCCTGAGATGGGCCGAGGAAGGCGAGTTCCCGCTGCTTGCCGGCATCGCCGGTCCCTGCGAAGCCGGACTTGGGAGCATCAGGTGGCAACACCGAGAGGTGGCATCTCCCCCGGCTCTCCGGGACACCGGGAAGGGGACAGCACCGGAGGAACAGGCTCTGTCTTGCAAGAGCCACTCTCTGTGCCCCCCTTCCCTGCCGTACTCCGCAGTTTGGGCTCTCTTTCTGCTGCTCCCCGTGTCCTGCGGGGACGGCGCCTCCACCCTCCCTGCCCTGCTGCGGTAGCCACCGCTGTGCCTCCCTTGCTCTTGGGGCACGGAGGAAATCCCTCGTTTGCATCGGATATTTCAGGGAATCCCGATGACGTTATTTGCAGTACACGGCTGCCACCCCGATCCCTCACGGGTTTCTCACCTGGGCATCATCTCCAGGGGTGCAGACAGCTCCACCCACACATCGAGGCTGCCAGCCTGTCCCTTTCAGCAGGATTTCAGCGGGATTTCAGCAGGATTTCAGCCAGGATGGGCACTCCAGCCACTTGGATGTTCCCCCTTTTCCCTCCGCCCTGGAAATCACAGACCAGCCCTGGTTCAGGGCTGCTCCTCCAGCCGCAGGTGGCCCCTGGGCCAGCACAGCCTCAGCTCTGAAGGTCACAAAACGGTGACAGGAGATGTCCCAGAGCACGTAAGGGACACTTCTGGAAGTGCAGCAGCACTGGGGTGACCAGGAGGGAGCTCTTCTGTGCTGTTTCAATGCACATAGCAGATATGTGGCTTTTAATGTAAAAACTGATAATGAGGGAGTGGTGGAAGCTCCACAGCTGCCCCCAGAGGTTGTCCTTCCCAATAATCCCAACAATCCCAATAATCCCAGTGATCCCAGTCCCAACAGGTGAGCCACTGGGGACACTGGTGTTACAGGACCTACAGAGCCTTACAGTAAAGCACTGCCAGTCCCTGTGGCTCAGTGATGGCGTTGGTTTGCATTTTTTTGTTCCTCTTGCTCAGTTTGTTTGCAAAAGGAAAGACAGAGCCAGCAGGTGCATCAGACTTTTACTGGATGGGGATCAGAGGATTTAGTGACACTGAACTGTGCTCAGGGCCTTTTCACACCTCAGTTTAGTCCAAAATCTAAATCCTTAATGCCCGTAACACCTCTGAGTTCTTCACTGCCATGCACTGGAGCAAAGAGAGACACAGGTCCAGCTCTGAGAGTTGCAAATCCAAAGGCAAATGGGCACTTCAGAAGGTCAGGATTGATGCCTGGTGTAGAAGTGTCCCAAATGCAACAAGAAATTGAACTCAGGCCTCAGATACTCCCAGGTTTCTGAACAAGAAGCCTCATTTTCTCATGTACAGTTTTAAATCACGAGTGGTTTTCTCAACATGATCTTCATATAAATGCCCAGATGATTGTCAAGATGACAAATGCATTTTCTATGCCTCAAATTAATTTTTAGAACATACAACTTTCCCCAGATACGGGTTACAGTAAAGGAATCCTAAATAACTCTGGATAACAGTAAAGACTGATCCCATAGGAGCTTAACTGGAGAATCAAAACTCTAACAAAATGATAGAACTGTAGTTTATTTGTAATTTATGGGGAAGTGTTTAAAAATTCATTAGAGGTTACTTACCAGCTGGTAATAAATTGTGTTGTATTTGTGTAATGCCCCAGATAATCTTTTGTCTGTTGATAAACTTAATTGATCTTTTAATTGAGATTGAATGCCTTTTTTGTGTGGTTTCACAAGGAATTCAATATTAGAACCTGGTCAAGCAGTCCTGAGTTTATAATACTGCATTTTGTCCCCCATAATACACAAAATAAAAGTTACAAGAGAGCACAATTGGTTCCTGAGCACCTTCCCAAGCCTGGAGCAACCTGTTAGAGCTTTTCCAAAGGAAAGCAGCCTTCCCTGGCACAGCAGCCTGTTCTGCTCACACTGATGGGAAAAGCCATTTGCTAACTGGGCTGGAACCTCCTCAAAATAACCCAGCTCATTTTTCCCTGACAGATGCTCCATCCGAGCAGCTCAGAACCCTTTACCAATATGAACAAATATCAGCCCCGCCATGCTCAGGGGAGCAGAAGCAGGGCTAGAAAAGGTCCTTTCCCTTCCTAAGGAGGCGCTCTGAGCTTTGCAGGGCACCCAGCAGTTGTAGCAGTGCCACCATAACTAAATAAAAATAATGCCAACGTGAGGGAGTGAAGGTTGCTGTGTCTGTGTCCCAGACAACTGGGATGGGAAGCAGTAACCTGCAGGAATTTGGCTGGAATTCCAGGATATGGGATATGCTCTTTGTAGGACGAAAGCAGGGGAGTCTGTGGGACCTGGCTGACCCCAGGAAATCCCTTTGTAATATTTCCCATCCTTTCTGTAAGGGGATTACATGTGTCATGTTAATCCCTTCTGCCAGCTTGGCAGGGAACAATTCCAGAGCTGGAAACCCTTCCCTTCATCCCACTCCTCTGTTGGTGCTCCTCCGTGGAAGGGGCAGAGGCAGTGCCTGTGGATCAGGTCTGGAATTACCTCCTGTGCTGGCTTTGGCCTTAAAGGTGCAATGTCTCTAACCCAAGAGGAGTTGTGCAGCTCTGGGCTGGTTCCCGGGCTCCCTGCTCAGTCACAGCAGAGTCAGGCAGGCTCTCCTGACTCAGCCCCATCTCACAAACTCTCTCTGCCTGCTGACCTCCCTCAGCCACAGAGGGAAGAGATGAGTTTCACCCCATACCCCAAATTTTAGCTGGGTAATTCTGCCCTGTGCGTTGGGGTGGGTGCACTGGGATGCCTTTGCTGTCAGCTCCACACAGAGAATCCTGGCACATTCTGTTCTGCAGAATTGTTCTCCAAAGGGGCTCCAAAGCAGTTGGAGAGAGCTGGAAGCCCCATGGCTGAGCTGGTGTGGCCCCCCAGAGCTGAGCTTTGCCTACAAGAAGAGAAGCAAGGAGGACAAAACAGGGGACTGGAAGTCATTTCTCCCTGTTGGTGATCTTAGTGCCAGTGCCTGTGGCCCGGGGTGGTGACAGCCTTTAGGGCCAGGGAGTTGGCAGAGCCCCAGATTGCCATCCACATCCTTGTCACCTTCCTGGATGGACGGTGTCCCACGTCCTGCAGATCCAAGCCCCTGGGAGAGGTGGTGGAAGAAGGGAGGGCACTGCCAAGGTGCCTTGCAGTTCTCTGTGATAAAACCCTGCCTGCCCCTGAACTCAGCTATTATTTATTTGATGTCCAGCCTGCCTTGGAGGCATGTCTGACCTCCAGGACAGGCAAGGTGCTCCATAAGCAGGAGCAAAGCCATCAGTTCCAGGGCACAGAGTCCCCCCAGCCCCAGCTCCCTCCAGGGACAGCAGCACTGCCAAGGCTGCTGCCTTAATCCCCAGGACAGCTGCAGGGCTGGGCATGCCCCTCCCCACAGCCCAGGCACACACATCCTCCAGTCCCCTGGGCAAGGAAATCCAAGTTAACTTTGTCACTCTGCGGGCAAACAGGGTGGAGAGCTTTCAGATAAAAATATTTTTCCCTGGAAAATGGCATGTTGTCCAAACAGAAACCTTCTGTGGGAGTGCTCTGGCTGCAGTGACTTCTGCTAGGGAGGGACTTGCCAGGGAAAGTCCAGACCATCCCAGCCTTGTCTGCAACCTGGTGATGTCCTGTGTGTGCAAGGCCTGGTTCTGAGTCATGAGCCTGATTTGGGTCAGAAAACTGTATTTTCATGCCTTGCCAAAGTCCTCAACAAGTCCACTGGCTGAGCTTTGGCCGTTTCAATCAGCTCCTTGCAGACGTGTTTGCTTACTTATTCCTTTGTTTAGAAAAAGAAAAAAAGGCCTCAAGAAAACCCCATTTGGCTCAAGCACAGAATGGGAACAAAATGTTTCTCTAGCTGGGAAAAACATTTCCTGCCCAGCTTTGTTGAGGCACAGAGCAGCACTGGGGCCACGGGATCACGGGAGGTGTGGGACCACCACGGGCACGTCCTGGTGTCCTCTGTGGGGTGGCAGCGTCACTGGGAGGGACAGGAAGCACACACAGGCACTGACAGAGCCTCCTGCCGCTTTCTGCTTTGTGCAAGAAGGGAAAACAAGGAAAGAAAAAGGTTTTAAAGAATAATTCAAAGCTGGAAGAGGCCTGTCAGTCACTCCTAACAATAACAAAGTATAGGTAAAGTAATATACTGCAAGAAATTTTATTTTGGTATGAAAACTGTTGAGAATGAGGAGTTTTCCTCTGGTGTCACCTTTTCTCCATCCCTGCCTGTCCAGCTGAGGTTTGTCCCTGCTGCATCCGTGGCCATCCAGCCCCAGCCCCAGCCTGTCCTGCTGCTCTTCAACCACAGTGAAATCTCCTCAAACACGTGTTCAGACAGCAGAGGAAGGCAGGACATTTCCTCCTTGTGCTGGAAACGTGGGAGATTAAAGGATGAAGAACACTCACCTCCCCTCCCATGGCTGCAAGAGCTGGAGGGTTCCTTTCAAATTCAGCATGGGGGAATGGCTGATGTTCCTGCTCTTTGTGTTTCCTCTCTGAGGTTGTTTTGGAGCATCTCCTTGTAGCTGTTTGACTTGAATCCTTTATTTCTGAGTCTGCCTGGGGAGATCCTTACAGCTTATAAATGTAATGTAGGCCTTGGGCCCGTGCAGCTCTTACAGAGAATTAACTGGTTTGGAGCAGCAGCCAGACTGCTGAGCCAAGAGAACAAAACAAGAGCAATGGTAAGGAAAATAAATAGCCATCAACAAAAGGAGACAGGCACAGGGTTTGATCTGCTTTGTTCTGCCAGAGTCTGTGGCAGGAAGACAAAGATATCCACCTAATGGGGAAGAAATTCCTGAGCCAGGTTTCATCCACGCACAGCATTCCAGGTGAGGAAAATATTCCAGCCCTTTGAGGTACCTTCATCCAGACCTTCTCCCAGCACTGCCCTTCCTCAGTCAGAGGCCACATTTCATGTGCAGGGTTTTCCTTTGCCAGAGTATGAACTTCAAAGTGTGAGAAAAAATGAGTTTCAGCCAGCGACCAAGAATGCTCGTTTTATTTATTTTAGTTTGGATTCTAATTCCCCTCTTACTCTTTCTCTCTCTGTGGGGATAAAGCAGGATTTTCTTACCACTCAGGCTGGGAATGAGAAGCGTGGTTTGTGTCCTGGTGCTCTGCAGACATTCCCTTCCCACTGGAGGTTCCTGCTCACGTCTCCAGGGCACCACCCCTGCTTCAAATAAGGGCAGTGGAGGGAGGCAAGCCTCAGAGGGAGGAAAAGCACAGATAGGCCAGGACAGTGGCAAGGCAGGAGAACCACGAGTGGTTTGCATTAATCCAACCCCATCCATGCCAATCCCAGAAGTGCTGGGGTTCATTCAGCCAGCAGCACAAGGCTGGAGTGCTGTGCTGTGAACTCTTTCATTTGGCACCAGAGTTTGTCCCTCAGCTCTTACCAGGGACCAGTGCTTGGTCTGAAGGGGTTTAAAGGCCAAAGTTATAAATGCTGCCCCTCCTCCTGCTGCCTAATCCACACTGAGGGAGGTTTGGATCAGCCTTCCCGGCTGTTCCCTCAGCCCCTGGTGACTGCAGGAACCACAGAGCAGCTCTGGAGCAGGGTGAGATGTTCCCCCAGCACTGCCCTGCAAGGCCACTGGGGAGAGGCCAGTTCAGCCCCAGGTGTCCCAGTTCAGCCCCAGATGTCCCAGTGCCCGGCCAGCCCCAGATAGCCCAGTTCAGCCCCAGATGGCCCAGTGCCCATCCAGCCCCGGATGTCCCAGTTCAGCCCAGATGTCCCAGTGCCCGGCCAGCCCCAGATAGCCCAGTTCAGCCCCAAATGCCCAAGTTCAGCCCCGGACGTCCCAGTTCAGCCCCAGCTCTTCCAGTCCCTAGCCAGCCCCAGATGTCCCCGTTCAGCCCCAGATGTCCCAATTCAGCCCCAGATGTCCCAGTCTAGCCCCAGATGTCCCAGTTCAGCCCCAGGTGTCCCAGTTCAGCCCCAGATGTCCCAGTTCAGCCCCAGATGTCCCAGTTCAGCCCCAGATGTCCCAGTGCCCATCCAGCAGAGCTGCACAGCCCAGCAGTGATGTGAGTGTCATTAACCATGGCACTGTTCTTGCTCCCCTCTGCAGATGCCACAAGCACATGCCCAGCACTCCTCTGGCTGGGCTGCCACGGCTCTGTCAGATTCCACAAGTCAATGCTCCTTGTCTCCATGGAGCGAGCACTGGGACCATCCCTGGTTCATAGCCTGGCTCCAGAGTAAACCAGCACGAGCTCCATGACTCAGTGCAGCCAGCAGGCAAAAATAGCAGGCTGGAGTGCTGAGATGATGGGGACAATCAAAGGGACACTGTCTCCCCAAACTGAAATGTCTGCAAATGAGCTCTCAGGCAGCACAGGGCCAAAAGAAATGTTTCTTCCGTGGACTTATTTATTTTCGAGATCTGAAAGGAAGCAGTTGCTGAAGACAAGTGGACATTGTACTGAAGGTTTGAGAAATGAGACATGGTGGCACAAAGACACTGATAGTGGAGCTGCCATCACTGATCTGCATTGTCCCTGCCAAGAGGGACTGAATAAAGGCTTGAACTGGAGCCAGTGGGACCGAATACAAGGGAATGGGGAGATTCCCACTGCCCTTAATGAGTTTTGGCTCTCAACCTACATGAAGAAACATGACCAGCAGTGAATACACTGGATTCTAAAAATCCTTTCACCTTTGACAGGACAGGCTGGCATCAGTAAAGCGCCAGAAGGAATTTGTTTGTGGTGCAGTTTTTTTCCAAAGGTGGCTGTGTCCCACATGGAATAGCAAGGCTGAGCTGTGAGTGTTGTCCTTGCTATTCCAAAGGTGGCTGTGTCCCACATGGAATAGCAAGGCTGAGCTGTGAGTGTTGTCCTTGCATGGGTCAGCAGCTGCAGCCACCAGGCTGGAACCTCGAAGCAGAAATCCCAAACATGTCCTGGCTCCACCACATTTTCCAGCCCCATTTTCCCCCCTCCCACCAAGGCCAGCCCCATCACCTGGAGAGGAGGTGTCACGCTGGAAAGAGCAGCTGTGAACAGCTCTGAGTATAAACAGAAAGTGCTGCAGGAAGATGGGCACCTGTCTCAAGGCTGTGGTGTTTCCTCTGGCTGGAAGGACTTGGTGCAGCCCTGGGGCACAGCAAAAACGAGACATTGGCACAGTTAATTGGGAAATGATGAAGGAAATGCAAGGAGAGCTTACAGGAGGATAGCAGGGTTCATTTGCTTGTCCAGTTCCTGCCCACCCCAGGGGCTGGGTGTTGAAGGAAAGCAGAAGTATTTCGTATTTGTTCATCATCCATGCTTTGAATAGAAGCAAATCTGAGGAGACTGTGGTGGCTTTTGCAGGCAGGCAGAGCTGGATGTGAGAGCCTTTCTCAGCAAGGTCAGGGAATGAGTCAGTGCAAGGCCAGGAATAGCGCTCAGGAGCAGCCTGATGTGGAGCTGGAGACAACAGGCCCTCCTTTGTCCCCCAGGAGTCCCCAGCCCTGCTCAGGCCCTTGCTTCAGCACACTCTGCCCATGAATTCCAGAGATAAAGCCCACATTTCTTGGATGCTCTCTCCCAAGAAAAAAGCTGGTGAGACCTTGCCGTTGTCAGCGACCGCATTCTGCTGCTTGGCCTGGAAATAAAGTCAGATTTTTCTTCCCATTTCTTTCCCTTCCCCAAGTTCCCCCCTCAGCAGACTCAAACTCAGTGGGATGTCAGGCATGGGATGGGAGGAACCATCTCCCTGCCAGGGCGTTCTGATTCAGGGGTGGGATTCAAAGTGCTCCTCCTCCAGAGCTCACCTGTGTGTTCCTGGGACAGCCACTGGGTCTCCGTGTGCTGTTCCTCATCTGCACAGCTGGGCTGAGGAGTTATCCACCTTCCCAAAGAGCCGTGCTCCAGATCTGCAGTGACACAGCCCCTGCCTGCTGAGCTTGCCCTGAACAAGGAGCCTCGGCCTGGCAGGATCCCCGGCAAGGAGGGAATGTGCTCTGGGATTAAAGAGGAGAGGGATGTCACTGCAGCCTCCCGTGGCACCCTGGCATGGGGGTGAGCCCCGTGGGCCCTGGCAAGCTGAACTGGATCTGCAGTCCAGCCAAACCTGCATCCCGTGGCTGGCAATCCTGCTTGTTCCTGCCCTTGATCTTCAGTAACAGGTGGAGCTCACAGGATAAAAAAGAGAATTGCTGCTCCTCTTTTCTTAAAGCCCCCAAACTCTGTGTTCACTGCTGGCCAGGCACCTGCCATCTCCCAGCCTTTAAAGAACAAACAGTGATTTTCTAAAAGCCTGGGTATCCCTAACAATGCCCCAACCTCTTCTGTACAGAGGTTCTTTGTCTTCTGAGCATCAGGAAGAATGAAGATACTGCTGGGATTTCCTACTCTAAATGACAGAGGTGGAATAAAAGGGGCTTTCAGTAGGAAAACAAGGATTTCAAAATCAGCTAGGTGGGCTCTGAGGACTGGCTTGTGCATTTCTCATCTCTGCTTCCTTCTCTTATCATCTCCTTGTCCAAGCATTTGTCTCAGTCTCAGCTGCTGTGTTTGGCACTGAGGGCTGAGACCCACCTTTGTAGCTTGTACTTTTTTCAGATAAGGGTTACATTCACAGCCTGGTTTAAAAATGAAACCACACCATGAAACTGCTGCTTCATCTTTTTTTCTCTGAGCTTTAACTCCTGGAGCCAGACTTGCTGCATTTCCCAGGCAGTGCTGAGCCCACACTGGCTGCTGGAGGGATTTTCTGTGGCTAAAGGCACATTGGCTCTGGTGCTGTGTGTCTCTCGTTCCTCAGAGTTTTGTGGCAGCAATTAGTAGGTCACAGAAAACTTTCTCTTCTTCTCCAGAGTCCAGGGACATCCTCAGGTTTATTGTCCCTTGCTCTGGCTTCATCCAAGGTGGGAGTGCTTGGTGTGGAAGTGCAGCCTCAGCCTTTTGTCAGGAGGGGCCCAAAGGACATCTCCACTGGGACTGCTCTGGGTTTGCCTCAGTCCTCACTCAGACTTCGAAAAAAAGGATCAAACCTCTGACAAAAGAGTTGTGCAGGAGGGGAGGACTTGCACTTCTCAGCGTCCACGCAGTGTGTCACCCTTACTCTATGCCGCAGTGCTCTCCTTTCCCATCCCGACAGGACCAGGGGTGCCTTCCAGAGGAGCAAACTGCCCTGGTTTGCTCACAGCCCATGAACCGGCACTGAGCAGGTGAGATGTCCCTGGGAACACCCTCAGCCTGCAGAAGGACTGAGCTGGCAGCTTCTTTTGAGGCAGCCCTGGCTGATGAGCACCAAGGATTGCTGCCAGCTCCCGGGGGTTGAGGGGGCTGTTCCGAGGATCTGAGCATGGAAATTCTCAGAGGTCAATCCCAGCCTCTTCCTTCCCAGCATTATCCCAGAGCACTAAGGAAACCAGTTGTCCTTTGAGTCTTTCCTTCAGGAAAGTCTCCCATTTCCACTTGCTGGAGCCAACAGTCGGCAACACCAATGCTGCCAGAGCCTCTGCAGGAAGGTTTGGCTGCTCCTTTCTGACAGCAGCATCCCTCCCCCTTCCTTGATGGAGGTGATGGCAATCCGTGTGGAAAAGGCAAGGTGCAGGATCTGCAAGCTGCCACATCTCCTTTGCAAGGAGACAGATAATTATTGGAGGTGTGCAGTTATGGGGATGCAGTTCAGCACATCTCTGTTCCTGTGCTGGATTCATTGCTGCAGTCCTGCAGGGGATTGCTGCTCCCTTAGAGGCACACTGAACTCCCACCACTTTCATGTGACTATTTCAGGAGCAAGGGACCCTTCAAAAGGCATCGAGGTGGGAGAATCTGGCAGAGGGAGACTGATACAGAGATGTAATAAGGAGCCTTTCACAAGGTAATTTCTGCCGATTTTATCTGCTGCATTAAAATTTAATAGGCATGAAAGGACTCAGCTTCTGTAGAAAAATCTAACACTGTTTTATAGAAATTGTTGTAAAAAATAAGCATTTTCTGTGCTTTCTATTAGTGCAGACTGGCACGATCAGAAGTTGTTCTGCTGTGCATGTCTGTGCCATAAAATTGGGTGACAGAGGAGTTGTCTGCCATGGGCTGCTGGAGTGTGGTCCCAAATTGTGGCCTGAACTTTTCAGCCTCTGCTAAAACCTTGAGCATTCTCCCAGAAGAGATTTTCTGTTTGTTCCATGAACATCAAAGTGCTAGAGCTTGATGGCTGAATAATCACAGAATCAGAGCTTCAGTGAATGATTGTGGTTGGAAAAGCCCTCAGAGATCATGGAGTCCAACATTCCCCAGTACTGCCAAGGCCACCAGTGCCCTGTGTCCCCAAGTGCCACATCCATGTGACTTTAAATCTCTCCACCACTGCCCTGGGCAGCTGTGCCAGGCCTGGACAGCCCTTTCAGTGAAAAATTCTATTTAATATCCCATCTAAACCTCCCCTGGCCCAGCCTGGGGCCGTTCCCTCTGCTCCTGTCCCTGTTCCCTGGGAGCAGAGCCCGACCCCCCCGGCTGTCCCCTCCTGGCAGGGAGCAGTGCACAGCCACAGGGTCCCCCCTGAGCTTGCTTTTCTCCAGGCTGAGCCCCTCCCCAGCTCCCTCAGCTCCTCCCGGGGCTCCAGCCCCTTCCCAGCTCTGTTTCCTGCCCTGGACACGCTCCAGCCCCAAAATGTCATTCCTGAACAGCCCCCAGGACTGGATGTGTGGCATTGATCACTTCCCTGCTGGCCACACTGTTGCTGAGACAAAATCATGTCATAAAATAGTAACATCATTAACAAAATAATAGCATCCTTCAGGCCCCTTCTCCTCACCCTGGAAACCCAGGCTGGATTTTAGAAGTCCCTTTGACAAGTAATGTCATGGCATCCTCAGAGCTCTGATATCAGCTCAGTTTTGTGTGATCTGACTGTTCTTTGTCCTCTTCCTTGAATCAAGAAAGCAATGCCTGGATGACAAGTGAAATATTCCAGGGTCAGCTGCTAATTTTGCTTTTTTGCCATCCAGTTTGGCAGTAGCTTATTGCAAGTGTTGGCCTGCACAGCAATTGCAGAGATTTTGCCATGGTCTGCAATGTTGTGGTGATAAAGAATTATTTACAGCTTCAATCTCACAGCAGTGCTGATGTCACTCCTCCACCCCCACCAAGCACAAAACAAGGTAGGGAAAATGGTTTGGAAAAGGAGGGAAAGCATGGATCTCATTTAATAGTGAGTGTGAACACCCCTGCCCTGGTGAGTCTCCTTTCCAAGGGCCACATCCCTCTGGCAGCCACAGCAGGTGCTTCCACTGAAAAGTTCTGTTATTCTGTTGCACTCTTGTCTTTTTTAATGCAGTTTAGCAGCTGGAAAGCAGGAGGAGAGGCAGGACATGGACAGGCAGCTCCCCGTGTGCCCCCACAGCCTGGCTGCAGGGACAGAAAGGCACCAAACCTTCCCTTTGGCTCCCACCTGCCTCCTGCTTTTGCACAGGAGGGGAGGGCAGGCAGGTTTCAGACCTTGCCTGTGGATGCTTGTGGAGAGGCTGGGAATATCTAAGGATAGCAGGAAATAAAGACTCAGCTGGGAACAGAGCACAGGAGTGGGCGAGGAAGAGGCAGCTCCCAGCAATGCCCCCATTCAGCACAAAAACTCTTCAGAACATAAGATCATCCACAGTAAATTCTGTCAGAGATTCCTCCACTCCACCCTCCTGCTGCCAGGGGCTCAGACTGGAGGCTTTTAAGAGGAAATTGTCTTTTCCAGGATTGGTTTCCCAGCCTGGGACCATCTGGCACAAGCTGCCAGAGAGGTGCTGTCTTTGCCTAACTAATCCTGATTTCCTTGCAGGGACCTTCCCTGTGCTCCTCTTGAAGGCCACCTGATGATTTTAACACCCACAGCAAGGTCTCCCAGAGCAAGGTGCACACAGGAACCTCTCCTTTGCCTTCTTTCCAGCACGTCACCTGCTGGTTTCATCTGCTGCTCCTCAAGGCTCTCAGTGCAGCTCTTGCTGCCTCTTCCCCCTCCTTGAATTCAAAGACCAACATCATTCCCACCCTCAGCCTGGAAACTCAGTTTCCTCAGCCATTGCTGGTATTGAAGCTGTTCTGTCTCACCTTTTGTTCTGTTTTTGTATCTGTTTTTGTCTTTGTTTTCATCTTTGTTTCTGTTTCTGTTTTTGAACCCTTTTCCAATGGAGTTTCTGACTCGATGCTGATAAAAGAAGCAATTGCTTCCTCTGCACCTGTGGGACAAAAAGCCCAAGGATGGTGGAGCTGGCCAGTATGTTGATGTGGAGAAGGTTTTCACCCCCATAAACCCATAATACATCCTAGGAGAACTGTGGGGAGCTTCCCTTCAGCCAAGAAAATGAGAAGCAGAGCAGAAAGCACTCTTGAAGCTCTCTGGGAGAGGTGCTGAGACAAATTTCCCAAGGGCCTGGGCCTGTTTATTCCCGTGCTGAGCTCAGGTTTTGTTGTCACTTTGTTTTTGTTTTCAGAGTGCTTGAGGAAACCACCTGTGCATGACAGCCCCAAGCAGAGACCTGAACCCCTCATCCAGAAACTCCATCTCCCCAGCCACAGCCCTGCAGAATTCCCTCCTCTCTCCTCTCCCCTGTACCCCCTGAGCTGTGACACTTTTCACCCCAGTGGCAGTGATTTTAGGGTCTCCCCATGCCCTGAAGCTCAGCCTGAGCTGCCTCAGAGGTCAGTGAAAGAGAAAGAAGGTGTTTATGTCTTCCCCCACTCTTTTAAACACCCTCAAGAGGAGCGTGTAGATTCTCAGAGGGAAATCCCAGGCACAGAGTGTGGGATGAGCCCACAGCTGTGACCTGGAAATCACCAGGGACACCTGATGTGCACCTGACTGGCTTTTCACTCTTACCAGAGTGAAAAACCCTCAGGTTTTATCCTGGCCACTGTCACCAAGGGCCATCTTGCCCCTATTCCTGCATGCTGTGACAGTTTGAAGCAATGCTACGGATGATTAGATCATTTCTCTCCTCAGCTGCCTCTGGTCTTTGGCCACGTGTTGTCCCCAGGAGCCATTATATAGGAAACTCCAGGGAAAATGGCAAAGCTGCTTATTTTTCTTGGCATCCAAATGATTGTTCTGGCCAGGCTGAGTCCAGTTCTGTGTGTGTTTATGTCACACTTTATTATTTGCGTGGCCAGCCCTGCTATGGGTTTCAGGGGCTGGTGGTTTTGCAATTTGTACAGCCCTTGCTCTCTCTGCCTTTGCTGCTCTCTGCTGGAGTTGTGGCTGTTTCCTTTTTCATGGCCACTTCCTCCTGAGGGAGCAGTAATTTATGGTCAGAGGTTAACCTCATTTGCTGAAGTATCCAGCTCCTATGCCAACAGAGCTATAAAAATGGAGAGTGGGGATGAAAAGATGGGAAATAAATAAACCAGATATTCTTCAAATGACACACGGAGCCATTCATGTGGAGACACAGAAACAAAGGAATTCCTGCAGTGGCTGAGATCAGGATCAAGCCCAGTGTTCTGCCTTTGTTGGTGCATCTGCTCCCTGAGCCAAACGTGCAGTGATGGACACCTTGGGGCAGAACATTCCCAGGTTTTTGTGCAGTTCCGTGCAATTCTGGGCCCTCCCCTGGTGTGAACAGCCCTGCCAAGCTCCTGCCTGGGATGAGATGTTGGGATAACATTGTTCCATGGATCAGCTGGGCATAAAGATGTTCCTTTCCTTTCCTTTGCACAGCCAATGTGGAACTCCAGCTTCCCCCCTGGGGTCTCCCCTGTGGCTTCAGCAGGAGCTGGAAATTGTGCAGCACCACAGGAGCTGCTGTGAGCCCCCAGCAGCTCCAGGGCAAGGCCAGGGCTGGCTTTGTGCTCCCAGAGCTGGAGCCTGCCAGGTTTTTGTGGGGACCTCACACCAGGGTGTGAGAGCTGAGCTGACTCCAGGGGTTGGTGGCTGGGGCTCTTGGAATTACCTGGAGGTGCCAGGTGCTGGTGGCAGGCTTTGGGGTTTGTTTGAGGTGGGTTCCAGCTTTTGTGTGTCCGTGTGTCTGTGTGAGCTGGGCAATGGGATCCCTTTTCCTTCCTAGATGTCCCAGAACGTTGTCACTGACGTGGAAGGAGGAAACGGAATAAACACTGAATTCTTCAAGCAGGGACAGCAGCCTCAGACCTTCTGGCTGTCAGCACAAAGAGGTTTTGGGCTGTTGTGCACAGTGCTCTGTCTCCTGGTTGCAAGAGGGGCTTCTCCAAAGCCTGTCCTCTGTGCAGGGTCTGCAGGTGGCTGAGACCCCTGGGGGCTGTATCAGCCTTAGGGCTGGGCCTACAGAACTGCAGAACATCTCCTGAGGCCTGGGATGTGCTTTATCTGTTTAATATTTAGTAGTTTTCTATCTTTCTGTAGCATATTTCCATGATATTTCTGTAGTACATCCTTTTTGTTTGTTTGTTTCCAGACATGCAATGTGTCTGTAATGCTCACAGGACTTCCAAGGCCTGTACTGAGCATAAAACACTCCAGGATTTATTTTCCATTTACACCTTCCATCCTCTCCTTCCTGCCCCACGGTGACTTTTCCTGACAATCCACACCAATCTTACAGCAATTATCCAAGAGCTCATGGCTGGTTCTAGTGCAGGTTGATTGACAGCTGTCAGGAATGGCCTGTCCTGGGAGATCCCCCTCATCACACCCCAGCACACCCCACCCACCGACCTCTGCTGCTGCCTGAGCCCTCATGGACAGGCTGTTTGATTCCTCCTGAAGATCTCTCCAATCCCTCATGGACAGGCTGTTTGATTCCTCCTGGAGATCTCTCCAATCCCTCATGGACAGGCTGTTTGATCCCTCCTGGAGATCTCTCCAATCCCTCATGGAGAGGCTGTTTGATTCCTCCTGGAGATCTCTCCAATCCTTCATGGACAGGCTGTTTGATCCCCCCTGGAGATCTCTTCAATTCCTCATGGAGAGACTGTTTGATCCCTCCTGGAGATCTCTTCAGTCCCTCATGGAGAGGCTGTTTGATTCCTCCTGGAGATCTCTTCAATCCCATACAAAGAGCTCTTTGATCCCTCACATGGAGCTCTTTGATCCCCCAGAGAGCTGTTTGATCCCTCCTGGACATCCCTTCAATCCCTCATGGACAGGCTGTTTGATTCCTCATGGAGATCTCTTCAATCCCTCATGGACAGGCTGTTTGATTCCTCATGGAGATCTCTTCAATCCCTCATGGAGAGGCTGTCTGATCCCTCCTGGAGATCTCTTTAATCCCTCACAGAGAGCTGTTTGATCCCCCCGGAGATCTCTTTGATCCCTCCTGGAGAGCTGTTTGATCCCCCCTGGAGATCTCTTTGATCCCTCCTGGAGAGCTGTTTGATCCCCCCTGGAGATCTCTTTGATCCCTCCTGGAGAGCTGTTTGATCCCCCCTGGAGATCTCTTTGATCCCTCCTGGAGAGCTGTTTGATCCCCCCTGGAGATCTCTTTGATCCCTCCTGGAGAGCTGTTTGATCCCCCCTGGAGATCTCTTTGATCCCTCCTGGAGAGCTGTTTGATCCCCCCTGGAGATCTCTTTGATCCCTCCTGGAGAGCTGTTTGATCCCCCCTGGAGATCTCTTTGATCCCTCATGGAGAGGCTGTTTGATCCCTCCTGGAGATCTCTCCAATCCTTCGTGGAGAGGCTGTTTGATTCCTCATGGACAGGCTGTTTGATTCCTCCTGGAGATCTCTTCAATCCCTCATGGACAGGCTGTTTGATCACCCCTGGAGATGTCTTTAATCCCTCATGGAGAGGCTGTTTGATTCCTCCTGGAGATCTCTCCAATCCCTCATGGACAGGCTGTTTGATCCCTCCTGGACGTCTCTCCAATCCTTCATGGACATGCTGTCTGATCCCTCCTGGAGATCTCTTTGATCCCTCCTGGAGATCTCTTTGATCCCTCCTGAAGAGCTGTCTGATCCCCCCTGGAGATCTCTTTGACCCCTCACAGAGAGCTGTCTGACCCCTCCTGCAGAGCTGTTTCCTCCTGTCCATTGTCTCTCCCCTGATGTCCTCTGGTGGTTCCCCAGTGGCCCCAGGAGCCCGTGCTCCTCCTCCCAGGTGCTGTTCACTGATCAGCAGATCCATTCCTGGGATCAGGGACGGCTCAGGTGCACTGAGCCACCAGAAGGCTGTTCAGACAGGTGAGCAGAACTGTGATAACCCAGCTCCTTTGCAGAACTGTGGGACCTGGATCTCTCCCTTCCCTTTTCCCTGGATGGGGGTTCCAGGGACAAGCCCTGGGCTCCCAGCCCGGGGAGGTGTCCTGTGTGTGTCAGCCAGGCCTCAGCTGCCACACACAGGGGTGATGAAGCCACTGCTGTTCCCTGGGTGCCTGGTTTGCCTTTGGAGCAGATGATCCTTCTCGGAATGCTTTTCTGTTTCCGAGATCAGTTCGTGCCAGAGTTAGAAAGGAGCAGAGAGAGACTTCCAGCTTCTTGTTCAGGTGTTTATTATTTCTTATCTTTTAGTTGAGTGCTCTTCAGCGACAAGGCCTTTTCCCTCCAAGAACACGGCTGGAATGGCCCCAGGGAGTGACCCCCAAGGCCTTATAAAGCCATTTGACCCAATCCAAATCCCAAACGTATGATATTTACAATTCTGTACATATTGTCCTTATTTATCTCTCTAAATGACACTTCTACCTCAAACCATTCCACCCAATCACCCTGTCCCACCACACAACAGAAGATGGAGTCCATGAAGAAGAAGGAAGAAGCTCAGGTACCACCCAAGATCCTCCATCTTGTCCCTTTTCCAGCCTCCGTCCTAAAAACCCAAACTACATTTTCACACCCTGTGATAAACTAAACTAACATTTTATCAAACCTACATCTCTTCTCTGAGTGTCAAAAGTCCTTTCCATGGGCAAAGGTGAAAGACAGTGTTTGTTCTCCTGGGGTCCCAGCAAGGGTCCTGAACCCCCCAAGATGTCCATGGGGGTGCTCATGGGGGTTTCTGCCTTGCCCTGGGCTCCAACAATCCTGTTAGCACTCACTGGCCTGAGCAGCTCCTCAGCCTTGGCTGGCTCAGCAGTGCAGGAATCCCTCAGTGTGCTCCTCATTCTGTCCCCCAAAAATGGGCTCCATGGCACCAGGCAATCCTCTCAGGCTGCAGGAGTCACCTTTGGCTAAGATGAGCTGGCAGCTTCCCTGAAAGAAAATATTTAAATGCAATAACGAGCACTATAAAGCCTGGCTTTAAATAAATATTAGGCTTTGACACCAAGAGGAAGAAGCCAAATTTCCAGCTGCCCAGGAATGTCATCTGAGGTATTTGGCTCACTTCATCTCAACAATTTCAAAATCATTTGGGCTGAAAGAGCCCCAAAGTGTTGTCCACCAAAGGGATTTTGAAGATGGGTTAAGATTGTGCAGAAGAATCCTCCAAGGCTGCAGCCCAGCCTGGGCTCTGTTCCTTGCTGCTGGAATCCCCTCAGCCCAGCACCTTCTCCATCCTGCTCCAAACACTGCCCTGCCTCTGGAGCCCCTCCAGAACTTGTAACAGAGGGGTGACACCAGACCCTGACCCCCAGCCCTGAGCAGAATTCCCATGAAAAGCCTGTTTGGAGGTCACTCCTGGCTGTGGGTGTTTTTTGGTGAACTGCCCCGTGTTCCGTGTTTACTGATGGGAATAGGGTGGAGATGCTGCTGCACACAGTGATTATAAATATATTCCACATCCTTCCAGCAACGGATAAAGCAACTCCCCTGGTCTGAACCAAGTGCCTCCAGGTCATCTCCAGAGCACCCAAGCTGCGTGATCCATGGTCTGCAAGATTCCCTGGTGGCAGAGAGAACATCCTGGGAAAAAAACCCAGAGCCTGAACAAAACAGCCTCCAGTGAGCTAAATCCAGGGATACACAGGAAAAGCTTTTCATCTTGGACAGACAGTCATAACTGCCTTCCTCTCTCTGACGAAAAACGAGAATCCCATAAAACATTTTACTGCCCAAGATGCTGCCTGATAACGGGACAGGGGAAGTGGGAGAGGAGGGAGCACCTTGTGGAAGGATGAAATCCTGGGCTTGGATCGAGGACATGAACAGAGAACACACCTCCTGCTCACAGAGAAAGAGACACAATTCCTCCAGGAGGATTGGAGATGAGCAGCATCAATGTTGCATTTCATTTTCTTTCCTCTGTCATGGCCAGTTGTTTTCCCCAGGATCGATAAACACTTTAACGTTGGAAATCCCACCAGGAGAACAATGAACTGCATTAAAAATGTAAATCCCACCGAAATAAACGCACTTGGAAACACCAGGTCAGCTCTACAGAGACCAGAGGGGGAGATGTGGGGCTCGTGTCCATGTGGAAATTGTGCTCAGGTTATCTTTGGGGCACTCAGAAGTGGTTGGGCTCCTTTTCCACATCTCAGGGTTGGCTTTTCCCCCTGTGAAACTCCTCCAGAGCAGCTTCACCACATCTCTGGGCTGTCTGAGGGCTTGCAGTGAATATCTCTGTGGCTCTTGCTCTTGAATTTCAGGGTCTTGATTTGATCATATAGCATTTCATTTCCTTTCATTTCATTCTCAGATAAAAATCTGGACCTTGGGGTTGCCTCTCAGCTTTCTCCAGTTCCTACCAGCTCTTCCAGTTTCCTCCAGTCAGAAATCCCTACCAGCTCTTCCAAGGGTGTTTTGTACACACAAGTCAAGGTCTCACACCCAGATCCTGACCTTAACAGCACCCACACAACCCTGAATTAATTTCTAGCAGCAGCAGCAATGCCTTGTTCTAAGACAAATGCAGGCAGGTGTGGCTGAAGCTGAAGGGGAACATTAAATGTTCCTTTTCCAGCAAGGCTGGAGCAGCCAAGCACGCTGTAAAAGTTGTTCACGTGAGCTCTGCTCTGGTGTCCAAGAGCTGAATTCCACCCCCTGCACCTCAAGACTCTGTCATCACCACCCTTCCCTCCTGAACTGCTTTAGGGTGCAATAATTTCAGCTGTACAAGGAGAAGGAAAAAGAAAAAGCAAAACAAAACCTTGAGCCGGATCCTCACCTGAGGCAGCCTTCAAAAGAGGAGCCAAGCCTCCCCCAGAGCTGTGTCTGTTTATCACCAAGGCAAGAGCTGTTATCAAGGTGTGGAAGCCTCCACAAGCAGAGACACAGGCAGCTGCTCTTCTGTCAGCTCTGTTACCTCTCCATCCCAAATATGTGCAGCATGCTCAGGACACTTCTCACGCTGCAATCTGAAGGCAGAGCAAGAACTTTTATCAGCTTCAGGAGGGATTTCAACTTTCCCTTGATTTCCTATTTTACCTCTTGTTATGTGTTCCAGCAGGAACAACGCATGGCCCTTCTGCAAGGCCTTTTATTTAATGACTTCAAAATGCTTTGAAACCATTTGCCTTTATAATAAGAACTGGGTCAGTTCTGCCTTCCTCGTTTTGGGGATGAGGACAAACAGGTAAAGAGGTTAAATGGTTTGCCCTGCCAAAAGGAAATGTATGTATAGCACAGTTTGGAGGAGGGCTTAAAACTTTTGGCTCTGGTACCTCTGTACTCACCACAGGAATGAATTTCCTCCTTCTGTGACCATTCCTTCCTCTGTGATCACTGGCAGGGAGGCTGCCAGGCAGAAAATTGCAATTAAAGGGATCCCAAAGAAGATCAACACTACAAAGCTGTGTCTATCTCTACAAGGAATTGGAAGGGTGATTTTGGGGAGCTTTTGGAAGAGAACGGGGCTGGTTCACTGTGTCTATCTCTACAAGGAATTGGAAGGGTGATTTTGGGGAGCTTTTGGAAGAGAACGGGGCTGGTTCACTGTGTCTATCTCTACAAGGAATTGGAAGGGTGATTTTGGGGAGCTTTTGGAAGAGAAGCTTTTGGAAGCTTTTGGGGCTGGTTCACTGAAGCAGCTGCAGAAGGTGCCAGGGCCTCCCAGAGCAGCCTTGGCCCTGCTGCCAGGAGCCCAGCCCAGGACAGAACTGCAGCAAGACACCAAATCAGAGGGGATTTACCCCACCAAATGCTTGTAGGAAACTGCAGAGCCACTGATGAACCTGGCTGGCCAACACACCACAGGGAGAGGGGTTTCTCCTCCCCATTTCTGCTTTTTTTCATGGCTCCTCACACCCTGAGTGTGGAACTGACTGGGCAGAATGCTGCTTGGAGCATCTCTTAGTGCAGGACCTCGTGCTCATCCATGTTTGCCTGGGGCTGTGTTTCTGCAGAGAGGAGGGTGTGTGAGAGGCTCAGGGCCAGGGAAGTTTGCAGCCATCACAGCTGAGGGGGAGAGCCCAGGTGAGAGCTCACAAATTCCACGGGTTGGTTTTCCCTTGCAGAGGAATCACAGGCTCAGGAGGCAGAAGCTGCTCTGGAGCACTGTGTGTCAGGTCTATCCCCACTTTCTGTGGTCAGATGTAACAGAACAGCATTTCAATAAAGCCTCAACAGAGTCTCTCAGGAGGCTTAAAAAGAGAAAAACAAATGTGTGATCTTGCTACAAGGTCTTAGAATTAAAAAAGAGAATAATCTGCATTTATCTACTTCCTGTCCAAGGCTGATGCAAACTGGGATGCCCTTCACAACCCCAGTGTTCAGTCACAGAATACCTGAGCGTTTCCTGAGTGAAATTACTTATTAAAAAGAACCCCACGACAGCTCCTTCAGTGACCTTCCCCTTTGGCTTGAAATCTGCCAATATTTGGCCTTCACCTTGGGCCTGACTTCTGCTTCTGTTTGCTTCCAGCTGTGTCTGCATCACATCTGCTTTCAGTGACCAGGTTTTGAATCATGAAGGAAAATTTCCCCAATGCAGTGATTCCTGTGGGATCACCTCAGTGCCACTGCAGTCAGCATGAAGTGCTTTTGAGTGCAACACAAAACGTGCCATGGAGGCCTTGGAGGAGAGTCCTCTGACAGAAGAGCACTCTCAGGCTGAAGATGAGCAAATCCACGCCCCAAATTTTGTTTGGGGTTTGTTCCTGCCGTTTTTCTTCCTGCATAAATGAGCAGTGGGATGATGTGGGCTGGGCAGCTGAGTGGTTTGAAGGAGGGATGAGCAGGAACAAAGGATTTGGGCACCACTGCAGGTCCTGGGGACCCCAAATCTTCCCCAGGTGGGAGCTCCACTGAGGGGCTGTCCCTGCTCTGACTGTAACCACATCCCTGGACTGTGTGCCCCTTCTGCTCCTCAAAGTGCAACCAGTGCTCCTTCTGGTGGGAAACATCCTCAGCGTTGTGTGTGCTCTGCAGCAGGGCACAAAAACCTCAGCAGAACCGGCTCAAGGCTCTTGTCTGACATTTAAGGTGTAACACCCACGTGAGCAAAACCCCAGGTTTATTTTCCTACCAATTTTCCTGCCCTTTTGGTGGATCCTTGCAGAATGAGGGAGAAGATGAGGTCTCCAAAGACTCCAAAGGTTTTCCTTCCTTTGGAAAAATCCATCTTTCCCAGCCAGGCACCCAGAGCCAAAAGTGGGATTTCTTATCCTAAAATTGAGTGTCCAAGGAAGGACATTGCATCCAGCAGGAACAGCAGCATGTTCTCATCTAGACACTTGCTGGAAGGGGAACGATGGCAAATTCATCTGGGATTATTGTGGAACAAATTTTTAACAAATGTCTCCGTTTGCAAGTTGTTTATATATAATTGTCTTTTTAAATATCTCCCCCAGTGTAAGATCATGCCAGGAATCACTGGTGTGATCCCGGTCGGTCTGGGGGCATTGTGTAAAAACCAGCACCTTTTTGTGCTTGTCTCTAGAAATAAAGAGGCTGTGGGAGTCCCTGGAGCCAGAGAGATGAGGAGTCAGGGAGTTATTTGGAGCAATTCCTGTTTGAGCAGGGCCACCAGAGCTGGAGGAGCCAGCATGGCCAGTGGACAACAGGGCCAGCCCCTCTGATTCACCTG
Organism: Nicator chloris; assembly: GCA_013400495.1. Classification (NCBI taxonomy): domain Eukaryota; kingdom Metazoa; phylum Chordata; class Aves; order Passeriformes; family Pycnonotidae; genus Nicator; species Nicator chloris. The sequence goes on along the minus strand of WAAE01018502.1, from coordinate 351,906 downwards.
AAATGTGGCAGGAGCTGAGAGCAGCTGCAGCAATGATCTTGCCAGACAGAAACTGATTTTCCCAAGACTGCCAGGAGGGAAGAAGAGTGCCTGGGATTAGCAGAGCACAGAGGGTTTGCTTCCCTCTCTCCAAGTGGACAAAACATTGAGAATTTCGACACTGAAGGATCTGACTGTCTGGAAAGGAATTCTCAGTGAATCTGCAGATTGTCTTCCTGCGGGCTGAAGGGAAAAATAAGGATTCTTTCCCTTGTGACAGCTTACCTGCTGTCCTTGCTGTGGTGCCAGCACACCTGGGCTGGGCCAGGACAGGACCAGGGCCTGCCCAGCAGCTCAGGGTGGATTCATTTCCCTGTTTTCACTCCCTAAATGCCCCCTGCACTCTTCTGGAGCTGTGCCTTGTGCCAGATAATGGTCATTTAAGGGCAGTATCAGTGTTTGTTTAAAACCACTGCATCTCAAACAGCAGCAAAAAAGACAAAGAGATGATATCTTTAAATTCCAGTCTGGACAAAATTACTGAATTTGAATTGGCTCAATATGTGTCAACAAGACAGAGCTCATGGCTTTTCCTGTTCCCAGGGATGTGACAGAGGAGACAGAGGGGATTTTGGGGGTGGGATGACCAATGAGCAGCAGTCTAGGCTGGGAGGGAGCTCAGGCCTGGAGGGTCCAACCTCCCCTCAGGACCAGCCCAGCTCCAGCTGAAATACAATCCTTGCTTTTACAGAAATTTGGCAATTAGTCAAAATCTGTCCCTGCACATCACCTGTTCGTGAAATATTTTCTCCCTCCTACTTATGAACAAACAAAATAATTCTTCCAGGTTCGAAATGTGGGGGGAGAGGTGGGGAGAGGAGCATGGGGAGGAGGAGGAAACCAGGAAATCTGTGGAGAGAAGAGAGAGAAGGGGGAAGGCCACCAACATACAAGTTATTACCAGGGCTCAGGATGTGTTATTTTACTTGAAATAACCCAAGAAACCAGCTAATATAGGAAAATTATGGTTTTTAAGGCTGATGAAAGGTAGTCAAGGAAACACAATATCTTCCCTTCTCTGCTGTCGAGCCTCAGGAAAAACACATCTCTGATACTGATGCCATCATGATAAAATCAGAGTTTAGGAATATCTCTACCTGTGCTGCTCGTAGATTATTAAAATGATGAGAACTGTTCCCACTTGTGAGGCAATTTCCATCCCTGTGCCTCTGTTAACAGAGCAGCCCTGCCTACCAGGGCCAGCCTTGTCTGAGGGAATTGGGTGCTCAAGGACCACATTTCATTTAGCAGGGGAGAAAACGATCTGAGGAATGATGTGGGAATGAATTGCCACATCTGTGCTGCTTCCAGAGGGGAAAGCTGCATTAAAGCTGAGATTTGGCTGCAGCTGTGAGAGAGGAGGGCTGAGGGTAGAAACAGGAGCCTGGTGTGGGCTTTCTCCAGCCTTGGTGCTCCTGTTGCAGCAGGGATGTGGGAGGGACCTGGCATTCCATGGGGGGGATGTGGTGCTGCCTACAGCCAGCAAAGCACTGCCCTCCCCCTGGGCACAGGGGCTGGGCATGGATTTGGGATCCAGGGATGAATGGAAGATCTAGGGATGCATTCGGGATCTAGGGATGAATTTAGGATCTAGGGATGAATTAAAGATCTAGGGATGAATTGAAGACCTAGAGATGAATTTAGGATTCAGGGATGAATTCAGGATCTAGGGATCAATTGAAGATCTAGGGATGAACTGAAGATCTAGGGATGAACTGAAGATCTAGGGATGAACTGAAGATCTAGGGATGAACTGAAGATCTAGGGATGAACTGAAGATCTAGGGATGAACTGAAGATCTAGGGATGAACTGAAGATCTAGGGATGAACTGAAGATCTAGGGATGAACTGAAGATCTAGGGATGAACTGAAGATCTAGGGATGAATTGAAGATCTAAGGAGGAATTGAAGATCTAGGGATGAATTTAGGATCTAGGGATGAATTGAAGATCTAGGGATGAATTTAGGATCTAGGGAACAATTGAAGATCTAGCTCACCTTTGTTTCACCACCCAACATTGCCCCTGTTCCCTCCTGGCTGGATAAGTCCCTGAGCAGGGATTTTTTGTTAGGCTTGTGCTTTACACTCAGCTTTGCCTTGTTAGGGAAAATGCCCCTTTTTGGTGGCTGACAGTCCCCAAACACCTCGGGACTGGGCTGGAGGAGGAGAGGGAGGTCTGGAGCAGCCTGGTGTGGGAACTGACTTGGGGTCACGTTCGAGAGGAAACCTTTCCAGGTTTGGGACTGATAAAGCTCCATTGTGACGCTGCCAGTTTCCTCCCAGGGCTGCCAGCACGGCTCCAGCGGGGCTCGGAAGGAAACGTGGCCGGGGTGGGGCCTGGCCCAAGCACACATGGAAGATTTGACAGCTGGGCTGAGGAGAGCCCAGGGTGGCCAGGGCAGGCTGCGGGCACTGCAGGGATAACGGGGCAGCGAGGGGGGAACACAGCCCAGCTGGAAAAGAGTTCCCTGAGCTCTCAAATAGGAGCAGAAAGGTCATCACCGCCCTCCCCCTGAGGTGGGACTGCTCCTTGATGCCCTGCTGCCCGTGCCCACCCTGCCCTGGCACCACCACCCTCCCCAGGAGCATCTCCTCCCTCGGCCAGAGCCAGCAGCAGGGCTGAAGGGCGGGGAGTGGAAATCCCGAGGGTTAAGGACTGACAGCACGGTCAAATTTCCACTGCTAACACGCTCAGACAGCACCAGAGGCCTCAATGCAGCTTTGTAATTTTTTCCATGACATTTATTAATGATTTTCTCTAGTTTGAAGAGCACCCAGCGTTTCCACCCAGACGATGGCGACAGTAATGAGATAGCGGCAGTGAGTAATCGTCAGGGCTAATTACTCACCCCGGCCCTGCAGCCAGGGTGCTTTCCACCCCAAGGGACTCCCTGCACTTGCAGGTCCCTGTCCCTGTGCTGCAGGAGCTGGGGCTGTCACGGTGCCTTGTTGGGACTACCTAAAAACAGGCCAGACAAAATTCAGGGAACAAAAAGCCCTTCTATTTGTTGAAGGGCCCTCAGGTACATTCAGGGCAGACAAAGCCCCCCAGGGGCTACACCCCAAAATAGACAACAGGTCACGAGTTTTCACACTTTTATAAGTGTGGTCCATCTGCAGATTTGGGTTAATCTTCCAATTACAGCTTCAGGTAATGAAGTTACCCCCAGTTTGCTCCCCCCAACTCCCTTTTGTTTCCATCTCTCAGGGCTGAGGCAGTGAGGGGTCCTTGATTGCCAGGCCTGGAGAGGAATTGTTGTGTCTGACCAAAGTGTGAAGACAGTAGCCAGCACTACTGGAGATTAGAGTCACACACTAAAGAATTGTGGGATTACAAACAGATGAAAAATATAAAAGCCAAAATCCTAAGGCATCAGTCACAGTGCCAGGGATGGATCACTTCGCTGTACCTGACACAGAAATTCTCTGCTGGGGAGGACACACATCATTAGCAAACTGCTTTGAGCTCATCTTTTACTCCTCAGCACCTTCCCTGCTTTCTCCTGAGTGAGGCTGGGTTTGATAGCACATCATGGTGCCCCAAAAGTGACCCAGCCAGCAGGATAAGAGCATGGAGAGCACAGCCATCCACAGTCAGCTCTGAGACCCCACATGACTGAAGCCTTCTGTGCCTCAGAATTCCCACCCCGGGGGCAGAACCCCTCCAATTACCCTGGAAATGCTGCAGGGAAGCTGAGGTTTGCTGAGTACCTGGAGCAGCTGGTGAATAAATCCCAGAACCTTCCCGTGCTGTGTAGGTCCCCAAACCATCTGGTCCCAGCTGCAGAGCTCGAGAGGAGCACAGCAGGCTGGAAGAATTGCTGTCTCAGGGTGAGAAATGTGGGATTGCTGCTCTGTCCCTCTGGCACTGCAGGGAAATGATCCCTCCTGAGGAGCAGAGGTGAGAGGGGGAGGAAAAATTGCAGTGTAAAAATGAGTTGCTGGAGGCAGGTCCCCAGCATTCTTCTTTGGTTCATCTTTCCAACTTAAACAAACATGTAAAAAATGAGATAATTAGGGAAAATGTTTGGCTTTTTTTTTTTAATTTCAAGTGCTTACACGATTAATCAAATCAAGCTTGATCATGAGCCTCTGACACTGAATGAATGACACAGAAATATGCTCAGTAACCTGGTGGGCAGTTTACAGTGAGGGCTTTAAATGAAATAGGGATTTTAATGGGGAATACACATATTTGCCCCATCCCTGGACGTGTTGCAGAGCAGGCTGGGTGGGATTTGAGCAGCTCTGTCCAGTGGAAGGTGCCCTGACCTTGGCAGAGTTTCCAAGAGGATCTGCTCCATGCTCTTGCCAGGCACAGCTGAGACTGACTGGCCTGGAGTTCCCAGCTCCTCCTTTTCTCCTCCCTTTAAAGATGGGGTTGTTTCCCCTTTTCTGGGCAGTGGGGACTTCACTGGATTGCCACAACTCCTTGGATGTGATGAGAAGTGGCTTGGCCACCCCAGTTCCCTCAGGGGCCAGGGAGGTATCTCATCAGCCCCATGGATTTGTGACCTTCACCTTCCTTGGATATTCCAACCTCAAATTCTCCTTCCTTCCCCAATCCCTGCTTTTGCCCCCTGGGTGTGGCTGGGGCACTGTGTGTTCCTCTGCTGGGATGTGCCACTCCTGAGCCTGGAGAAGCTGAGCCTTGGATATCATCCAAGCCCCTCTTCCCTCCAGGGCTCTGTCCCATGGGACTGTCCCAGCAGATCCCCAAAGGGGCCAGATCTGCTCCTGAAACCCAGGATAAAGAGCTCACTGCCCTAAGGATCTCAGCTCCATCATTCTGGGTCACTGCATTCCAAACCAGAGTGGGAACAGAAAAGGGATGTGATAAAAGACTGGTGAGCTGGACACTTGTGATGTGCCACGCAGAAATACACTGTACTTCATTAAATCATTCCTTCACTTCAAGGAACAACATTTAAGCTCAGTAAGATTAGGAATTTAAATGACTTCAAGAGAGCTTCATTTCTCAGAAAGCACATTCAGGCACATGGTGACATTTAATTTCTTAGCAAGCTGCAAAGCGAAGCTACAAAATTGGCCACAATTAACATTTCCTTAAAACCTGGCTGCAGTTTTGCAGGGGTTCAAACAATGAAATCTCAGTCAAGGGAATAATTTACTCAGGGACTTTGCCTCTTCATTTCTGCTCACAGAAGTTTTCTGAGCAGCTTCTAAACAGCTTCCAGTTTTCTGCAACACCCCCATTCTTTCCTGGGAGGTACCAGGTATTCATCAGATAAGTTTTATGAGTAATTCTCACTCTTTCCTTGCTCAGTTCTATATTTAGCCTTTCTGCTGCAGTGGCTAATCTTAAAGGGAGGCTTAGGTCACCCATTACTATTTCCATTCTCTGGCTGAGTGCAAATACACACAATTCTGAGCTCAGACTTCACTTCAAACGCCCTCTAATTCCTGCCCATCTCCTCGTCCTCTTCAGCACTGGGCAGAAATGAATTGAAAAGGAAAGTGTACAAATACTAATTGACCTCAGCACCATTCTGGGCTGCTGGGGCAGATATTTGATGTACTACACTCCCAGTGCTAATTTTAAAAACAGAGGATACAAAAAGCCAAAGTGACATTTAGAGGGGGTGGTTGGAAACTCTCCTTCAACTTGGAATATTGCTTTGCCTTTGGAGACCAAGCTTAGATGTCCAGCTTAGATTGAAAATCTTTTTTTTAATACATCCATATCTGTGTGAAATGAGTCCTGTTTGAAGTAAAAAAAAATACCACAAAAATCTCAGACAGCATTTTGTTGAAGGAAGTTTCCTATAAGAAAAAAAAAAAAGCAGACACATTTCAGCCTCTGGAATCCATTTTTGCATCACTGCAAATACATCCTAAGCCTCTATATTTTATCTGGGCTCAGCTCCACAATTGTGCTTAGATTTGCTCCCATTCCTCCTCTTTCAGCAGGGATCACACTGCCAGGCACAAACATCCATTTTATCCCAGTGATCCCAGAGCAGACCCTCTGTGGCTCCTGAGGACCCCACTGCTGGATCTCCATGCTGGATCAGTCAGATTTAGGGGACAAACTCCACTGGAAATGGAGACACTGCAGCTCAGGAGGTTTCCTGCTCTTATTCAGGGCTCCCCATGGAATTGCTGCTCCACTCCCACTGGAAATGTCAGGGGCCGTGTGTCTCCACAGGGGTTCTCCCAATCCTCGTTCCCTGTTCCCCAGTTTAGATGCTGAACATTGCAGAGTTTGCTTCAAAAGCCAACAAGTAACCAGCGCTTGGGGTACTGCTCTACACTGCTTGAGGAAAGAAATCCTCCTTTGACCTGTGAAAAACAAAGTGTTGGACAACTTTAGCTTGAATCCTGCGCCTTGGAGAAGGAGCCAAGCTGGGGTGGAGCTGCTGTAAGGAACTGCAGGAGCTGCTGTAAGAGCTGTAGGAGCTGCTGTAAGAGCTGTAGGTGCTGCAGGAGCTGTAGGTGCTGCAGGAGCTGTAGGAGCTGCAGNGGTGCTGTAGGAGCTGCAGGAGCTGTGGGTGCGGTAGGAGCTGCAGGACCTATAGGTGCTGCAGGAGCTGCTATAGGTGCTGTAGGAGCTGCCCAAGCACAGGAAGGGCTGGGACCTGCCCTGTGGGGTAGGGGGTCAGACCAGACACCAGGAGGAGATCTGTGGGCCAGAGCACATCGGTTTGGAGACCCATGAGAGGAGCCACAGCCATCTGAGGGGGCCTGAGGGTTCTCCTTCCCAGCCTCACCTCCAGAAGTGCTCCAGGCAGCCCCTTGGGGGTGATGGACCAGGGGATGTGTGTGAGCAGTGGGGTGGACAGGAATCCAGGCTGGGAATCCAAAGAACTGCAGTGCTGTGGTGACCTCTGCACTGCCACAGGCCAGGCTGGTGCAGGAATGCTGCAATTCCTGCAGGAACAGCTCCCAGAACCTTTGGCTGTTTTTCTGCACTGGTTGTGAGCACACATGTGGTTCTGGTTGTTTTACTGAGGGTCACACCCCTCACCTGTTCAGGTAAAGAACAGAGGCACCTGAGGGAGCTGTGCACGTGCAAATCCTTGTGCAATTCCTTGGGGGACCAAGGCTCTGCTTGCTGAGCCCTCTCCTCACTGGCAGCACAGGGTGGAAGGCATCTGCATTCACCCTTTGCTGAGGGTTTTACTAACCTGCAGGTGGTGTTTTTGTCTGGGCTCTGCCACATTTCCCTAAAAACTTGAAAGACTTGAGACTCGTGGTCACCTCTGTGCTGGGGCAGTTTGCTCAAGGCCCCACTGGGGGGTTTGTGCTGAGCTCTTCAGCTACACTGCACTTGCTATCCTCCTGTTTGCCTTTCTTTCTTCTTTTTTTCTGTGGTTTCCTCCAGTAGACCAAATCAGATTTATGCAAAAACTGTTTAGAAATGGCTTAGCTGTGTCTGTGTAAAAAAACCTGTGCAGGTGCCCCTGCAAAACTGTGTGTTCAGCTTCAGGAGCTGCCTGGCTGCTCAGTTTGGGCTTTAGGTTCTTTACTGTGTGCAAGGAAGTTTCTGGAATCCCTGCTAGAAAAAGATGGGGAATTGTTAACAAATATGAAAGTGTAGTGCTCTGTAGGTTGAACTGCTCTGAACCATCTATTTTTATTGTGCTTATATGCTGGAAATTGCAGACCAAACCATGGTGATGCGCTGGAGAATTTTTCCAAGAAATCTCCTTTATTAAAGATGAAGTGTGGTGAGTTCAGCACAGAAGCAACAGCTCTCAGATTAATGGGTGTGTTTGGAGGCTGAGGAGGAGAATTAGTGGCTGTGACTCACTGGCCAGGCCTGTTTTCAGAGAACTTCCAAAGTCAAGATGTGCAAACGGAAGAGGATTGATAACCAGCCGTGCCTTCTGCTCAGTGCAGACACATCAGGATCCCCACAGGGAGCTCAGCATGACAACTGAACCTGGCTGCTGCTGCCCCCAGCCCTTCTGCACAACCCAGGGGCAAACCCAGAGCCTGGCCCATCATTGTTTTCCAAGGTTTTTGGAAAAAGAACAGTTGATGGTGAGAAATGCAGCAGCACAGAGCGTGGTGCTGCTTCTCAGGGGTGGATCAGAGCAGAGGGCAAGGAGACAAACCCCAAATCCTTTATTCCCTCTGCCCTGTCTGTCCCTAAACAGCAAAGCCAAGGGAGGTGGGAAAGCTGTGGTGGTTTGGAGGCAGGGAATTGCAGTCCTAACCTGAAATGCCCATGGCCATGCAGCTGTCACCATGGCCACCCCTCCTGGAAAAGCAGGGCAGTGAGGTGTGTGAAGCCAGCTCTGCTGATGCCAAGTGCAAGGACTGTCATCCCCATCCACAGCAAAACAATCCAGCCTCTCCCACACCTCTCAGGACCTGTTTTACTGAGAAAATTGAGAGGGACTGTGAGGCCATGATGGAAATGGAAAGACCTGCCATGGTTCTGAGTTATATTTTAAGCTAATCCACGTAAAGGGAAATATTTTTTTAAAAATGTGGACAATGGTAAAAAGTATTCAATCTGTTGCTCTAAATAAAGCGCAGAGTGGACCATGAATAAACATACATAAGCAGCATGTGACCCAAGAATATTATTAATTAAAGAGGAGATTCCCTCACCCAGGTGTTCCTGGAAGCATTATCGTTTTAAATCCACCAGTTTCTGCTCGTAACTATAACGCTGTAAATCAGAAACCACCTTGCAGCACAGTGGGTGCTCTGTGCTTGCTTAGCTCAGCACAGAATTTCATGGAGGGGCAGGAGGGAGCACAGCTCTTGATCCTGCAAAGTGACCAACGGCAGACAAAATTCCAAGAGCTGCTTTCAGCCAGCAGTGGTTTAAGGTTCTCGGATCAGAATTAAGAAACTCTTCCAGCAATCTGGATGTTTATGTCACTTTGGAAATTAAAGAAGAATGAATCTGTTTACCAGCCTATGAGTGAGTTTCACAAAGCCCTTGTGCCTTGTTCTGGGAAATAAAGTGTGCTGAGAACTCAAGAATTCCCAAGGCAACAGGCAAGGTGTGCCTATGGAAAGGCAGGAATTGGAACGAGCTGAGTAAACCTTTGTAAAGTGAGAGTGGATATGGACAGAACAAAAATGTTTAGGTGGAAAGAAGGGGTTTGTCAGGAGCTCAATTATATATTTCTCTTTTGGGCTGTTCCCTTAAGGAACTGTAGGGCAAACTGACCTTAGAACTTTGCAGAGGATTTATGTAAAGAGATTTGGTTTTTCTTTTTCCCCCTCTCACTGCTTTTGAGCCCTTTTGAGCCCTCCAGCCCAAATTTGTGTTTGCTGCAGGAGGTTCATNCCCCTCTCACTGCTTTTGAGCCCTACATTTGTGTTAGTTGCAAGAGGTTCACTGTTTCCAGGGCTGATTTGTACCATCAGCTGTTCTGGAAGGCAGCCAAGGATGGAGGAAATAGTTAATAGTGCTCATTTTAGTAGGGAGTGGGGTTTGGTGGTGCCTGGCAGAGCCTGAGGTTTTTGGGTTTTAATGCAGTATTGTCCACCCGGAGTTTCCCAGCCCAGCTGTGTCACTGCTTGCTCCTCTCCAAAGCAATGCTGACGGATTAGAAACCCACAGAGCTCCTCATCAACAGGGCAATGGCTGAAAGGCTGCCCCAAAACTGCCTCTACAGCCTTGTTCCTACAAAAACTGGTCCCTGCAGGGACAGGAGAGGGTGGCACCTGAAGCCACCTCCCTGCTGCCAGGCTGAATGTGCTGCATGTGCAGGCACCCACTGGGCTGGCTCTTTGCAGGCACTGCCATCTGCTTTTATAAAACTTCATGCTTTGGCCCTCAAACTGGGTTGTCCCCGGGTGCAGCTTGCTGGGGTAGATCCTGCCAGGTGGATTGTGGCTGCTCAGGCATTCTGTTTTCCAGAAGGTAGCTCAGCTTCCCTCAGAAACTGTCCGGGGCTGGTATTCAGGCAAGGCTCAGCATTTCAGTGTCATTCTGATTCTGAACTGTTTCTCCCTGCCCTCACCTCCCTTTTCCTTATTTTTTTCTTCTTTTTTTTTTTTTCTTTTTCTTTTTTTCCTCCCCAATTTCCTCCCTGTGGACGTGATTGAATCTGGTTATGGCAGGTGGTGGAGAACCAGGCAAACTGAGCCCCTGATCATTTTCCTCCTTTGCCACATGGGCTTTGCAGTGCTTACACAAGTGATCAAAACCTTGTCACCTGTTGCTTCCTTGTGTGTGACTCCTCTTGCAACCCCTCTGTTGTCTCCACTTTGACATAAACTGTGTGGCACAGTTCTCCTTTCAAGGTTTGGAAGTGTTTTTGGATGATAAGGGAGGATTGGAGCATCCTCATTGCATCTGGAAAGTCACCCGGGGGGTGGGAAACCTTCTGGGAGGGCTTTTCCCAACAGAGGGGCTCAGAGGTGGCTGTCAGGTGCCACCTGGTTGCCCCCAAACCAGAGGCTGAGGATGTCCTGGGTAATCTCAGCCCTGGGAGGGGGCAGATCCCTGCAGTTCCCATGCTCAGGGATCCCATGGGATCACACATTGCTCCTCTCCCAGCAGTGCCAGACACTTCTGGGAGCCACTTGGCCACTTCCATGGTTCAGGGCATCAGTGGCCACAAATCCTTTCAGCCACTTCTCTAACTGTTCATTGTGCTGAAGGAAAAATGAGCAAACTCTTTGCAATGCATTAACCTCTGTCCTAATAATGGGCATCTCTTGAGCTGTCCCTGATTCCTGGAAAACAGCACTGGTACATTATAGAATTAATTCAGCATCTTCTGTTTTCACCATCGAGTGTCTTTTCCTTGTATTATGTTCTGCTTCTTTTCTCTAGTGGATCCATTGCCTGGTTTTATATTTTCTCAGTACTTAAGAGTGGATTGAAGATCTTTCTTCAGAGAAGTTCTGCTCGAGCTGCTCTTGAGATCCCTCCTGTGCTGTCTGATGCCTACCATGCGTCAGGAGTCATTGAGGAAAGTTTTCTGCGTCAATGACAGTAAATAATCAGTGTCTGTTTTCTCCCACAGAAAATTATTCCTGGGCTTGTTTCAGAACCTGAAGTGACTCCTGTTTCTTTGAAAGGAATTGTCTTAAATGGCTGATATATTTCCACCACTGCTGTTGTCAGAATCACATTCAAGGACAGGATTTTTGTCCTTGATGGGGGTTTTTAAAAATAACTTAATAACACAGAATTGTTTGGCTTTGACCTGCAATAAGAATTGTGTGAACTGCTCTGCAGCACACTTGATCCCAATAAAGATGGCTCAGGGAAGCTCAACGGTCTTCAGCAAATTTAGTTCATTTGCAGCCGCTCCTAATCCTCCTCCCAGTCATTCCCACTTCCTTCGACTCACAGGTCCTGTGGCTCTGGACATTGTGTGGGCTCAGTCTCCACCCCAGCTCTCCACTGCCCTGCTCAGGGGGATCCTTCCCTTCAGAGTTTATTTGCACCCCAGAGCCAGAGCTGAGACCTGCCTGGAGCAGCTGGGGACACTGGAGGTGCTGCTGGGGCTGGGTGGGACAGGGGCATGCAGCTGCTCTGGCAGGAGCCTTGGCTGTGGGGCTGCATTCCCCATTTCCCAGGCCCTGGGTTACATTATCCAAAGGACAGGGATGCAGTGCTCCAAGCCTGGCTGTGGGGCTGTATCCCCCATTTCCCAGGCACTGGGTTACATTATCCAAAGGACAGGGATGCAGTGCTCCAAGCCTGGCTCTGGGCTGTATCCCCCATTTCCCAGACACTGGGTTACAGTTTCTCCAAAGGGCAGGGATGCAGTGCTCCAAGCCTGGCTGTGGGGCTGTATCCCCCATTTCCCAGGCACTGGGTTACAGTTTCTCCAAAGGGCAGGGATGCAGCCCCACAGCCAGGCTTAGCAGGGCTGCATCCCTCATTTCCTGGACACTCAGTTATGACATCTCCAGAGGGCAGGGATGCAGCCCTTCCATGTCTCTCTTATGATGGAAACACCTTGTCCCACAGAGGGCAGGAGAAGCAGACAAACTGCTTGGAAACAGCATTCCAGAATTCTTGGTGTCACCATCAGGGCAGAGCAGAAAAATCAGAAGAATGTGGGGCAAGCACAGCACTCTGAAACAGCAAAAGATGGAGTTTCTAAGAGCCTCTCCAGGTGCCTGAGGGCTCTCAGGTTGGAAGGGGCCTCTGAAGCTTCACTTACTCAAAGCAGGACCAACTTTAGCCAGGGATTGGGGTGTGAAGGTGCCACATGTCATGGTCCCCACTGCTCCCAGCTGCTTGGAGAAGATCCAGCCTGGTGGGAAACTGTAGGTGGATGAGTTGAAGATGCAATTTTGCTCTCATAAATGTTCCTCTCACTTGGGTTCTTTGAAGAAGTTCTTCCTATGGACACATTTTAAAGTGATAAAATTAAGGCATCTGCGACTGTCTGCACTGTCTGTTGTGCCTTTGTATTTGGAATTTCACTTTCTGTGGTCATTAAAAATACCAGATTATTAGATTTTGGTTCAACTTCTTCCTGTCCATGTTCTCCATCAGACTCCTCAGGGGCTCCCTGCAAAGTGTGAAGCTTTTCCTGCCGGCCTCCATGGGATAGGTCACCCGGTTTTGGTGCTGCCAGCAAAAGTTTGGGGTTTGCTGATGAAATCTGATGTGCTGCAATGCTCCTTTTTGGCCAAACCTTAAATAGTCCCAGCCTGCATAAAGGAATAGCCTCTACCTGCCAGCTCATCCCTTAAAGGCCTGAAAATTCCTAGTGGGGAGGTTGAGGGATGGGTGTCAGGTGAGTACTGAGTGTGGGTTCTTCCAACAGTGATTCATCCTCAGCTTATCCCTCAGGGATCTGCAAGGATGTGTGGGAATTCTGCATGTCAGAGGGTGGAAAGTTAAGTTTCTAAGAAGAACTTGGGAGCCACACTCGGCTGGAGGTGTGCAGAGCAGCACAGGGGCAGCACGGGCGCCGTGCCCAGACCTGTGCGTGCTGGAAGCGCCAGAGGAGGATTTCCCAGCCTCTGTGTGGTTTGAGATCTCCAAACCTGTCTGAACTCCATGATACTCCCCAGCAGGGCTGGTCCTGAGGAAAACAGCACGAGCTAAAAGAGCCAGAGTGGAGGGAGCAGAGGGAGCAGCTCGCCGGAGCCGAGCGCATCCTCGAAATGTTAAGGGGCGCGTTATGGGAGAGGCTGGGCAGACACAAAAGGTCACCACTGCCCAAGCTTTCAGTACAACAAAGGCCAACTATTTTTAACTTGTTTCAAGTGGGAAGCCTAAAGCCATAAGCTGGCCTGATTGCAGGCAGCCTTGGCTCTGTGCTAATCAGAGCTGTTTGCATAATGTGAGCCCTGCTGCAGAGCCTGCGAGCTGCATCCCAAACCTGCCCTGGCCCTGCTCATGCCTCACACCCCGGCACACAGATGGGGCCCCACCTCCTGAAGTCCTGCAAGCACTGCACCAAAAATCCCTTCTTGTCTTGGAGAATTACTGCGGGAGGCATTGAGTTCATGAGCCAAAGGTGGGGTTAACAGAGAGAGACACAGATAATCTGCATTACTTAGCAGTGCCCCCACCTGCAGCTGTGCAATTCCAGCAAGAGAGATCTCTGGGCAAATGGGACAGCTGCCATAAGTTCCATAGAAAAAGGATCTCCTGGTCTGCTTGGAGAATACAGGGCTCCTTAGATGTGTCCTCTGGAGGGCACAAAGCTTTGACTTCAAGGCTATTTTCAAAAATAAAAGTAGTGTTTTCTTTTGAAGACAGATCTGCAGGGACCCTGTCAATGCACCTGCCAGCAGGAGTATCAGCACTGACAGGACAAAGTCTGCACCTCTGGTTTTTTGGCTTTCTTCACCCTGGTGATAGAGCCAAGAGAAGCCACGTTCTGGTTTGGGGTAATTTCTTAACTTTTCTCAATGCTGCTGTAGAAAGTGGGACTGCACTTGCAGTCTCTGCTCATCACTTGTTTCTGGTATTAACAAAAGCTCCTGAGACTTCTTGGTGAACTTCATAATCCCACCAGGGTCTGAACAGCCTCTTGGGTGGGTAGGCAGTGCCAAAGTTGCACCGCACTTCTCACAGTTCAACTTTTCTGGTGTTGTGTCAAGAAGAAAAAACAAAAGGCAAGTCTGGACCAGCCTTATTCCCCCTGAAACAGTATGTGCAGCAGGGCTTTTCTCAGTTTGCTGGTGGAAATATGGAATATTTGCCTGGTTTCTGAGCTGTCTGGCAGAGCAGGCCCAGTGCTCAGCAAGGCCCAGGTTTCCCACTGCAGCAGTAAGAGCCCACAGCTGGTTTTCTGTGCAGCTGTGGAATGGGATCACTTCCTGATTTTGTCACTCCAGAGGAATGGGAAGACTCTTCCTAGGAATAAGCTTGTAAAGCTCTTAAGAACTGTTTGTTTCCTTGGGGCTGCTGAGGGCTGGGGGCAGAGGGTGGCTCCTGGAGCTCCTGAGCCCATCCTTTCCCGGGAATTGCCCTCTGCAGGCAGCTGAGCTGTGAGGGTGGGAGTGTGCTGGGAGGTCACTGCCTGCAGCAGTGCTGGAGGTGGGAAGGGATTGTGGGCAAATTAATCAACACAGTCAGAGCAGCTCGGGGCTGGCTGTGTCCCCTCAGCCCTGGTGAAACATGCTCAGGGGGACAGGCAGTGTCACAGCCAGGGGTGAGAGCCACCCAAACTGAGCCCAGGGGATCCCACAGCTCCCAGCCCTCAGCTGCTGACCCAGCCCCTGCCTCCTGCCATGCAGGTGACCCCACAGCTCAGGTGACCCCTCGTCTTGGTTTGACAGACAGGTGTCTGCTAGGGAGGGCAGCGCCTCCCTCGGAATGGAGAATCCAACCCCTCTTCCTCTCAATTATTATATTTTAGAAGGTTAAAGGGCTCTCAGGCAGGGGTGTGGGGATAGAAATAACAGTTCTTTACTGGTATGTATAGCCAGGCAAACAAACAAACAACAACTGCAGCATTAACAACAAACAGAACCAGGAACCAGGAACAGTTTCCCCGCCCGCAGGCGCCTTCCCCCGCTGCAGTTCCGCTCACGGCCACCAGGGGCGCTGGGGGCTCCCGGCGGGCACGGCAGGGCCGGGATCCCCCCGCGCCTGCAGGGGGCGCTGTGGGGCGGCTCGGGGAGCGCGGGAACGGCGGCCTTGTCCTGGATGGGAGGGATGGATCAGGAACTGCGGAGCTGGGGCTGAGGGGATGGATCAGGAACTGCGGAGCTGGGGCTGAGGGGATGGATCAGGAACT
>WAAE01018502.1:229938-336588 GCA_013400495.1 Nicator chloris | reverse complement strand
GTGACAGGCCCCTCTTTAGTGAGGCAGGGGATAACACCACCCAGTTCAGTGGCTGCTCCAGGAGCAGGGCTCACCCCACAGCAGAAGAAACAGGACCGAGCTGGACTCTGTAGCAGGAGTGAGTTCCTTTCCCCTAAACCGCGGCAACGCCGTGCCCCTCCCAAGGCTCAAATCAGTGAGAGAGTTTTCCCTCCCAAGGCTCAGATCAGTGAGAGAGTTTTCCCTCCCGGCAACCTCTTTGTTTTGGTCAAGCACCCGTAAGTACCCAGTAGTTAGTGTCCTAGCAATTTATGGGAAAAAAAATCTGTAAATAAAAAGGAAACAAATCTAACCCCCAGCACCCCACAGCCCAGGTGACCCCTCAGCTCAGGTGACCCCACAGCCCAGGCCTGGTGTTCCGAGGGGAATTCTGTTGTTGCCGTGGTGGCTCTGTTCAGATTTGTCCTGCAGGGAGCCTGCACAGCTGCTGCTGCTGTGTCCAGATGTTGAGGTACCCCCAGCCCGTTCCCTTCCTACCAGTAAAATTGTTTCCCAAAGCCCTGTGACAGCTTTGGGGCCGAGTTCAGTGTGAAGCCCAGCTACCCCCATCCCTCGGGGTCTGATGAGTGTCCCCCACCTCCTGAACATCTCCAGCACAGTTCTCTCTCTTTAATTCTCTGCATTGCCACATGTTTGTGAGGAAATCAGTGTGTTACCAGGTCGTCAGAGTGCACTGAGAGCATGGACACATCTTATGTGTAGGATTTCTCTGGCCACAGCTATCCCACACTCTGAAGGCCAATAGCAGCTTCCAGGATAAGCTGCTTGGGATCCCAAACTGCATCACAATGGAGGTGTTGCCCTCATTTTTCTATCGGGGCAGAGATGTTCTGTGGTTTTTTAAAGTCACAGAATGTGCTGTGTTGGAAAGGGACCCACCAGGATCATCCAGTCCAACTCCTGGCCCTGCACAAGCACCCCAAAAATCCCACCCTGTGCCTCCCTGAGAGATCTCAGCATGGGATGTTCCTGATCTTACTCTTCCACGTCTTACCCATGGCTCTGCCCTTGTGTGGAGTTTTCCTGTCCCTCAGGAGTCCCCACACTCGGTGGCTGCACCTAACCGCTCCCTGTGTTCTTTGGGAAAACAGTCTCCCAAACCAAGCTGCATCTCCAGTGTCCTGCAGTGTCCCCTCACCAGGCCCTCCCCCGTCCTGGCCATTGCAATTAACAACAATTAAGAGCAGCAGGGGGGAGCTGCCTGTCTCGCTGTGTTTCCAGGCCCTTGCAGATTGCACGCTCCAGATCACAGCAGGGAGTGGATGCCACGGGGAAGGAGCACTGGTTAAAAAAGCCCTGGCTGCTTCCCAGAGAGCTGAAGGATTAATTAGGGCCATGGACAGTCTAATTCAGCCCTTAATGAGCCCTGAGGGACTGGGAGATAACAAAAGCCGGGATGGAGCAGCCCTGGAGCAGTGCTGGTTTAGGACTGAGAGCCTGGACAAGAGATGTGACATCCTACAGGCAACTGACAGGAAATTCTGGAGCAGGAGCCTGTGGAATTTGGGCTGTGGAGGCAGAGCCTCCCTCCTCTAAAGGCAGATTTCACCTGCTGAAAAGCAAGATCTGAGGTGTCTGTAGTGAAAGCTGCAAAACCAGGTTGTTGGTTTGGGATTGGAAAGACAAATTTAACCTCTTCAAAGGTGAGATCAAAGCGTTCATCTTGTTTGGAGGACTTTGGACTGGAGCTTAAGTTTCTTCTCTGGGCAGTTAATTTTGGGCCTGTGATCTGCTCTTGTTCCCCTGTGTGGGAGCAGGGCTGACATCCAACACAGGAGCCTCTGAGAGACAAAGGCAAAAAATGCAGGTGCAAGGCAAAAACAAAATAAAAACAAAAACAAAAACAACAACAACAACAACAACAACAACAACAACAACAACAACAAAAAGAGAGAGAAAAAATGACAAAACCTCAGAGCTGGCCGTGCAACCTCCTCCCAGAAAATCCCCTGCACCTTTTTATCTCTTCCATGAGCCGTGCCTGGTGCACCAGGAACCTTTGTGGTCACTTGCAGCCCTTCCCAGCAGAGCCTTCCTCTCTTGGATATCTGCTAAATATTTCACTAAATGATTCTGAACTCAAACGATGACGTTTCCTTTTTGGGGGTGTCCTGGCAAAGCTGGGGCTGCCCATGTGCTCCTGCTCAGCCAAAGGGAACATTCCCACTGCTCCCTGCTGGCTGCCAGGGCTGGGGGCCCCAAACCCTGCTGGGGTTTGCATTGCTGCTCCCACTGTGCCTGTGTGTGCGTGGGAAGGAATTCCTGCCCCATTTTCCTCCTGGGAGTGAGGGGCAGGATCTGGACTGACTCACAGGCTGCAGCATCAAGGCTCTGCTTGGAGCCTGCCGGGAAGTTTGGGTTTCTTCCTGTCATTTTGGGTGAAAGCTGTGATGTCACGCTGACTTTTCACTCCCAATTCCCCTGGGACAGCTCTTCCCAGCCAGCATCTGGTAGGAAGCAGCTCCTGGAAGCCCCATCTCCCCCATTCCCAGCTCCCAAACCATTTCAAAGTGCAGCCGAAACTGGGAGAGTGCTGATCAGAGATGAAGGAATGAAACACCACTGAACTCCACTCACCCCACACATTTTTCTGCTCCACCTCCCACGTCTCCCATATCAGCTCCTGGCTCCCTCTGAGCCTGGCACTTGGCAAAAGGGGAAAGCCTGGATGGAGAAGGGAATTCAGACACTTCTCTGCTTGTGCTTACTCTGATCCTGGACCCTTGGGGTGGACAAAGCTGCGCTGGTGTTGCTGTCAAGGTGTTTATTCTCGGCCACTGGCTCGGAATTGTGTCCCTCAAAGCCATGGAGAGGAGGATCCCTGTCCCTGTGTGAGGGATGTGATGTGTGTGTCCACTGGAAGGAAAATAACGTTGTACTGTGAGTTCCCTCTGGATCCTTTGCATCTTCCTTCCAGCTGAGTGACATTTGTGGATGCTCAGCTGGATGTGTTTGATCAGGGTGGAAACAACTCTCTTCTAAGCACTGAGAGAGTTTTTATTGATTTATTTAAAATAATAAATATGGGGAGGCCAATCCCCTGTCTCCCTCAGCAACCCCAAGCCCCCAGGTCTGTAAGAACCACAAAGGAATAATTTTGTGTGTGAATGTGGCTTCCTGCTCCCCCAGACAGGGAAATCCCTGGAGAGAGGCTGTGGAGTCAGGAAGTGAAGGGAAACACAATTCACTGGGTATTTTGCAGCTTTGTCATTGGAAAACTGAGCAGGTGGAAGAGCTGGGTTTGGGTCAGGAATTCCTCAGCCTATGCTGAGCTCCCTTCTCACCTCTGACTGGCCCGGAGGAGGGTTCACCAACATGGCAATGATGTACTGGGGGATATTTTCCTTTCCTCCCCTCCTGCTCCTCAGCTGCTTTCTCCCGCACCATCCCTGCTCCCACATTTTGGGAGTAACACGGCCCAGAAGGGCTGTGGTTTATTGATTTCCATCTGGGATGCCTTGTCCCTGGATTTTTTCAAGTGTTTGTCACGGGGGGAAGAAACCCTGCTTGGTACTTTCCCTCCTCACCTTGGTTTGATGGCATTTCCTGGGACAGAAATGCAGGAAAAAATAATTAGCAAAGCTCCCAGCAATAACAAACTGCAAATCTTTGCCCTCCAATTCCACTGTTTGGCATTATCAAGGAGAAGAAATGTGAAGATGGTAACACTCTCTAATTCATTAATGTGTTAATTGATTTCACAAAATTAGTTTGCAGGCACTAAGAGCAGTTTCTCTTATCTGCTTTTTATGAACTGCTAGTACAAAGCAGAAGTAGGGAAGACACTTGCACAAATAAATGGAAATAGTGATACAGCAAATGATTTTTGCCTGAAAGCAAAAATCAAGTTCTTCCCTGTTCTGCTGAATTTGGCATGGATCAAAAATACAAATTTTCTGCATTTCCAGCACTCTGGAGAAGAAAAGGGCCAATCTTTTTTTCCTCCATTAACAACAAGCACTCAAGGGGCAGTCAGAACCCAGCAACAGGGAGCAGCCCAGCTCCCTGGATTTATTCTTTTGTCAGAAACCCCCCCATCAATGTTTTGTCAGAGATCCCAGCTAGAGAGACAATGAAGACAAAGAAATGGAATGGAGTTGTTGTCTCCTCTCAAAACCACTTGCAGTGGTGTTTATTTTTTGTGTTGATTTCTAGCACAGGTCCTCCTCTGGCATGGATGCTTCCCTGGAGAACTTTTTCCAGGTGTTTTTTTGAGCACAGATGGACAGTGGAGAAATCCAAGCAGCAGACAAAGGGAACGGTTTCAAAGGTTATCCCTGGAATGGTTGATGTTTGGCATCACTTTCTCAGCAGCTTTGCCTGGATTTCTTAAGCCAAAGACTCTGCTGCTCTCGGGGAGAAGAGCTCTTCTTCCCCTGCTTTCCCTCTGACCCACAGCCAGAGGTCAAATTATGCCCTTAGAGAGAGAAAAATGGAAGTGCAGATTGCTCATTTTGAAAGAAAACATTTTATCTTTGCTCCCATTTTAAGTGGAGATGGGCTTTAGTAAAAAAGAGTTGGGAAGGGATTTGTCCTCCCTGATTTCTGGTGGCAGCAAAGGTGGCTGGGCAGGCAATGGGTGTTGCCCTCAATGAAATAAATCTAAATTTGCTTTTCATGGCTGTTCTCAGGTATTTTTTGCCAGACATTTTTCAGCTATCCAAGCAGTCTGGGTCATCCGTGTCAGCTTTGATTTTGGGAAGCAGTTTGAGGCTGAAATGGGGCTGCATTAGGGGTCTTTGTAGCTGAGCACAAAGCAAAGGTAATCCTGGCCCTTGGACCAAGGATCGTTTGTTCCCATGGTTTTCCAGCCTGAGGACAACCTGCCCTGATGGGGATGGAAGGAATGGCAGGCACTGAACCTTGGGATTGTTGCTACCGTGGAGCTTCCAACAGTTTGGGGTTTAGGGGAAGTTCAGCCATCTGAAAGTGCATTATCTGAACATTTGGCAAGATGAAAAGCTGGAGGAGAGAGTATTCAAAATTGACTTTTCATTAACACGAGCTAATTAAACCATTCAGCCAGCACTCCCCGTACCCAGAGCAGGCAGCCACGTCTATTTTGAGCTTTCCCTTCTCCTGCCAAGTCCTGGTCTCCAGACCAGCTTTATTTTTCAGTGGGAACTGAGGACTTTGGGACAATGTCAAGCATCACGCTCTGGATCTGCTAATTTGTGGCCGGGCTGTGCAATTCTTGCCCAGCTAATTTTAGCTGTGCCTCGCAGGGCGAGGGTGGGACCGCTTTGGTTAAGAACAGGCCACAGGAGCAGCCCCAAGCTCAGAGATTAATTGTGTAAGAACCCAGCAGAACCATGGGTAAGGCTCATATGATGGAGCCTTTCTTTAATTCTGCCTTGTTGATGTCAGCTCTGCTGCACTCCAGGCTTTCTTGAGGATACCATTCATAACACACTTGCTTCCTAACAACCTTTTCTTTCTCAGCAGAAGAACCTCCTCCCTCCTGTGGTATCAGCACAAAGTCTGGGAAAAGGGACTTTCTCCTGGTTTGTTGTGCCATCATCTCTCTGCCATCATCCTCTTGCATCTTTGTTGGATGTGGACTTTGTTTTCCTTGAATAAACTTATTTTGAGCTCAATGAAGTGCACCTGAGATGCCCTCCTTCCCTAGCAGCCCTGCTGATGCCTTGTTCCTCCTGGAGCATTTAGGGGAGGGTGGGATTTTAAGTGGGAAATCTGCACTGAAACACTTGTGGTGCTTGGACTGGAGCTTGATTTCCTGGGAAAGGCTGAAATCATGGAAGCCCAGAGTAAAACCCTGACTCTGGAGAAGTGAGGATAAAGGGGGAGTAGCCAACATAACCAAGATTAAAACTGGGGATCTGTGGGTGTCCAGCAAGAACAAACCCTGACCCAGCTCCTCAGCACCCCAGAAGCCCAACCAAAGCACCCAGTGCCTGCTCCTGCCCCACTTCTCAGCTGTGGGTGAAGCCTGAAGCAGAGGTGAGAGTTGATGCAGCCCCCTGCATCCCCAGGGTGGCTTTCCAGGGTCTGGAAAAGCCTGGAGAGAGCCTGTGGAGCCAGCTCTGTGTCCATCCCTCCAGGACCATGTGGCTGGAAATGCTTTTTGCTGCCTCAGAGGGGCTGTGCTGTCACAAATGCCCAGCTTGGTGTGGCCCTTGGGGACACCCAGGCAGGTGGCAATGAGGCCCCAGGGGGCTTTCAGCTCTGCTGTGTCCCCGGGTGTCCCCTGCAGTGGCACTGGGATCTCTGCACACGCTGCCTTTGGTCACAGGGCTGGTTCTGTGAGCCCTCAGCCCTTCTGCTCCTGGCCCCAGCTGGCCTGGGGTGATGTCCCTGACCCCACCTCAGCCTCCCAGTCCAGCCCAGTCCTCCCCAGCTCCAGCACTGGAGCCAGACAGAAATGAGGCGTCTTCCAGAGCAGCTTTCATTCGTTACGAGCCACAAGTCAAGAGGAACAATTTTTTAAACACTCCATGTATTTTACCTAGACAAACGTTCCCATGTCCTCAATTCTGCCTTTGCTGCTAAGGCTTTTTCCAGCCCCCTCAGCCTGGAGCCTCCTGGCTCCAAGCACAGCTGGACAGAGCTGCTGTTGGCTCTGCTGGCAGCTTCTCCACGCTCAGTTCCACCTGAAGGATCCCCTCCACAAGGCTTGGATAGGAACGCTCCCAGCCAGGTTATTTATCAAAACCATCTGTTTGCATTGGCACACAGCCAGCCCAGCACCACGTTTCTGTTGCTTTTCAGACTCTTTGCACACCTGGCAGATCCAAGTGAACAGCTCCTGGTGTTAACAGCAGCTCATGATGTGGTTTGGTGCAGGGATAAATAATCCTGGCACTGAAGGCAGTGCCCTTTTTCTGCTGCCCTCTTGGAATTTCTCCTGGGAATGGCAGAGGGGTTATAACTGGGGTGAGGGTGGAATTCAAACATTCAAACTGGCATTTCTACAGCAGTTTAGATCAGCCTTTGTTTGTGTTTGCTGCAGGAGTGTGGCCTGTACCCCCCCTTACCCATCACCAAGGTGCCTTTTTATGAAAAGCCAGAAGAATTACAGAGTCAGGACAAAACCTAGTGCTGAGCAGGTTTTCTCTCTCTCTCATGGCTGTTATCTCTGGATTTTTGGGCACTGGTTATTCCCCAGGTGTCAGCCACCCCCATTAACCCTGCTGCCACCCCTCCCTCCCAGGGGGTCTGTGTGGGGACTGGGATGAAGGCTGGGGCTGAACGTGACCTTTGGTGGAGCAGCCTCTGGGAACGGGCTCTGATTTCTTCTCCACCCTGCAGGAGATGACAGAACCCAGCCCCTGCCACCTCAGGTTGCCAGTCTGGTTTCCCCTGTGCTGGGAATCAGTCAGCAAGTCCAGGTGTAAGAAGTGGACAGGAGAAGCCAAGCACCCATTTCCCTTTGCCAGGGAAGTGTTGTTACCCCCTGCTCCACAAACCCACCTGGGACCCCCACACAGCCAGGGATGTCTTTAATGGAGCTGGGATGTCTTTTTTGGAGGCTGAAACCACTCAGCTGTAAGCAGGCAGCAAAATCAAACTTTTTAATGGTGCATCCAGACAGGAGAAACACAGCCAGGCCCTCTGGTAGCACTGGGACACGTCAGTGTCCAAAATTTCTTCTTCCCTCTCTCCATTTCCTTCTGCCCCGACCTGAGCAGCAGGCTGGGAACTCCACAGCCATGGAATGCCAGCCAGGGAGGGGCTGGGATACAAACCTGGAGTGTCCCCATCACAGTCACTGTCCCCAGCAGCAGCAGTGCCTCGGCAGGAGATCCAGCAGGGCCGGGCACGGGGGGCTGTGGGGAGCCTGCTCAGCCCTTGGGGAGCGGGGACAATCCCTGCTGGGGCAGAGCCAGAGCCCAGGGCCCCCCGGGGCTCCCAGCACCCTCAGGGGTATTTACTGTGTGTGCTCCTGTTCTCCTTCCCTGGTCCAAAGAGTCGGGATTTCCTCTGAATTGCGTGAAACCACCGCAGCAGCAGGGCTGGCCAGGGCCTCCTCTCGTGTTCCCCCGGATCTGTGGGGGAGGGAAACTTTGAGGAAAGCGGAGTGTTGGTCACATATTCCCTGAAAATGCCTGCAGGACAAGGCTTTGTTAAGGCGGGTGGGGACAGCTCCCCTGGGTGGGACCAGGGAGGAATCGTCCCTGTTCCCTGTCCACACAGCCCCACCCTGAGAATGACACCACCCGTGGGAGTGGGAGGGCTCCTGGCGACTGTCCCAGGTGTTTGTGTCACCTGGGTGTCCCCTGGGAATGCCAGAGCCCTCTGCAGCTGGCCACAGCCACCCCGGACACCAACACAGCACAGCTGGGCTCCAGCCGGGCCAAAAAATAAATCACAAATTAACGAAAAATCACAAAAGACAAACAAACGTGTGGTTTAGGACAGATAAGGCAGCGAGTGACAGAGATTTTTGACAATTGCACTATCAGTGCAATTTGCTTGTCTTGTCCTTTGCTGATTTAGGGCCGTGTAAAAACCAGGCTCTGTAAAAAGCACATGCTTTCCTGCCACCTGAGCTTGTGTGTCAGGCTGCTCTTTTTTTGGCACAGAAGAAGCACAGTTTGGCTGCTGAGGAGTTAAACCAAGGCAAATGGCACTTGGCTTTATCCAGCTTCCAGAGGACAGAGGACTTGTGTGATGGCTCAAATGTGTGGAAAGCAATTCCACTTCAAGACATGCTACCATTCCTCAGACTCAAATCTCCCTGCACAGGAGTGACTGATGGAGGAAAAGCTATCAAATGTCCAGGTCAGCCAGCATCAGACTGATATGAAACCAGCCTGGGCAGTGCAGCTCAGCAGAGCTCTGCCCAGACCATTCATCTGGAGAGGCCAGGTCTCACCAGGCTGCAGGAACAGCAGTGACAAAGGACTTTGTGACACAGCAGCAGTGACCCCACTCCTGTAAACGACTTCTTTGGTCAAACCTGCTGCTCCTCTGCCTTAGGTTGCAGTGCAAGATGTAACAAAAAGTCTGTATTCTATTGCATCTGGGGCAATGTTCTTTATCTCCTCCAGGACCCATCCCTCCTAACTCCAGGGGGGGATCTTCTGTCCATGGCCCAGCTGTTAAACCAGCTGGGGCAGTGTTCTTTATCCCTTCCAGGACCCACCCTCCCTCCAGGGGATCTGCTGTCCATGGGCCATCCAGGCTCCCTGCAGGGCTGATCAAATTCCCTCATCCCACTGGGAGATGCTGCACCCAGGGGAGAGCCCAGCATTCCTGCCTGGATCAAACCTGGGGTTCAGAACTCCAGCACAGCCTGTTTGCATTCCCAGAGGAACCAGACCCATCTCAGCACCACTGCACCTTCAGAGGAAACTCCACCCTGCTACAGGATCCTCTCTGCTCCACCAGAACCACATCTGGCACTGCAGGAGGGCTGGACTGGGCTGCTCCCAACACCCTGCCCAACAGGGGTCAGGTTGTGTTCTGACTGTCAGTGGGTTTTTTTGGACTACTGCATTTTTAGTTTAATTTTCCTGGTGAAGAACTGTTATTCCTATTCCCATGTCTTTGCCTGAGAGCCCCTTAATTTCAAAATGATAATAATTCAGAGGGAGAGGGTTTAAGTTCTCCATTCCAAGGGAGGCTCCTGCCTTCCTTAGCACACACCTGTCTTTCAAACCAAGACATCACCTCACATTTCTGCAGTGCTCAGGGTGTCAACCCAGCCTCTATAAAACCAGACTTAAGGACTGCTGTCTTTAGGACGAGGCACCTCTTAAGTCTTAAACCATTTCCACCCAGGGCCACCCACTCTGTGGGCAAAGGCCAGCTGCTTTCTGATGTCCTATGACCCTGCAGAGGTTTGAATGCACATCCACACCCTGAGGATTTACTGAATAAAAGCTGTACAGCTTTTGTAAAGGTGGGCTAAAGAAGAGAACAAATACACCAATAGATCCTGTAATTGCTTCTCCAGATGAAAACCAGAGAATAAAACTTCTCTTTGGAAGTTAACTCCACTGGCTTCCAGGGCTGGCCACGAAGTCCTGATGTCTTGGAGCTGATTCTCAGAGGTTATTTATAAAGTAAATTAATGCCAGGATTTGTTGTGGAAAAACCAGATCCTGGCAAAAATGTGTGTCTGTTCCCATCCAGCTGTGAAGCAGGAATAAAGGCCAGAGAGGCTCCAGGTGTATGTTATGTGTCTGTGTATGCAGAGCTCTGTGTGTGTGAACAAGATCTGCTTGTTCCCAGAGCTCTGTGTGCCCAGAGTTTTGTGTGTCCAGAGCTCTCCTTGTCCAGGAGCTGTGTCCAGCCCTGAGTGTGTCCCCAGCTCTGTGTCCAGCCCTGAATGTGACCTCAGCTGTGTCCAGCCCTGAATGTGACCTCAGCTGTGTCCAGCCCTGAATGTGACCTCAGCTGTGTCCAGCCCTGAATGTGACCTCAGCTGTGTCCAGCCCTGAATGTGACCTCAGCTGTGTCCAGCCCTGAGTGTGACCTCAGCTGTGTCCAGCCCTGGGTGTGTCCCCAGCTCTGTGTCCAGCCCCGTGGGTGTCCCCAGCTGTGTGTCCAGCCCTGGGGGTGTCCCCAGCTCTGTGTCCAGCCCCGTGGGTGTCCCCAGCTGTGTGTCCAGCCCTGGGGGTGTCCCCAGCTCTGTGTCCAGCCCCATGCTTGTCCCCAGCTCTGTGTCCACCCCTGAGTGTGTCCCCAGCTCTGTGCCCTCTGTTCCTGTCCCCCCCAGTGTCATTCCCAGCTCTGTGTCCCCAGCTGGGAGCTGTGAGAGCCAGCAGTGTCACATCTGACAGGATGCCCCAGACCCTGCACTGCTTGCAGCACTGATGATTTCTTTATGAGACGTGTTCCTGTAGGGGTTGCACCTTTAACGTGCTCTCCTGAATGGACAATAAATCCTCCCCAGTGTTCCCTGTCTCGTTGCTGTTTTGTTGGGACCAGGAGAAGAGGAAAGTGCTCTGTGTCCTCCAGACAACACACAGGCCACCCTGGTTTTGGACAGAGAGGGGCTGGAGAAAAGTCTGGGGATGTGCCCTGGGGGGCTCTTGAAGCAGGGAAAACTTTAGAGCCATTTCCAGCCTGGGGAAAGGGCTGAGCACAGAGATCTGTCAAACCCCCAAGAGGTGACAAACTCCTGTGTCTCTGACAGGAGAAGGTGCCAATCTTCACCAGGATGAATTTTGCCTGGAGAGAGCTGGAAGAAAAAAGGATGTGAACATTAAAAGCATTTCAGAAATACCTTCTATCTCTTTCCCATAGCAAAGGTGGGAGGTGCAGACAAATAAAGACAGTTTTACAATTTGTACCTGCAGCTTTGGACGTTATATCTGTAGTTTAACAGCTCCTGTTGTTCCTCAGCAGCTGACTGTGCAACCCGTGGTGGACGGGGCTTGGAAACACTCTGAAAATGCCAGTTATTCCCATTTCATCTCCCCAGCACATGGAATTTCACTTGTTCCTTATAAACCAGCACAGATGGTGCATTACATCTGGGATGCTGCCCTGCTGCTGCACTTAGTGCAGAACTCAGTGCTGCTTCTCAGCTCCAGAGTAAGAAGAAAATGGATTGTTTGGGGTGGATTGGGATGTGTAATCCCTGCACCATCACTCAGATTGAAAGTCTCATTCCTTAAAAAGCAAAAGCTGGTCTGTAACACCACAGATACACACAGGGATAAACCAGAGATGGCTTCAGCATGGAGCCCTTCACAAACATTCCTGCCATGTCACAAACACTCCTGCCATGTCACAAACACATCACTCACTCCAAGAGGAGCCAGAGCCCACCCTGCCCATGGATGTTTCCAGCTCTGCACAACGTTCCTGTCCTCCAGGTGAGGCACAGACACACCTGGGGCTGTCACCCTGGAACACACCCCACCCTCCCCACAGGAGAAGAGGGTTTGAAATGGGTTTCTTTGGTTTTGGCTTTTGTTTTATGCAAGCAAAGTTTGGAGCAGCTGAATGCTGGGTAGCTGGAAAAGCTGAAACCAAACAAATCACACGAAAGACAGAAGCTGGCCATCAGCTACAGGCAGCAGCAGCATTCCCGGCCATGGAGGGCTCTTCCCACGGCTGGAGAAGCGAGGCAGGGTGGGAGCGGGCTGCAGGGCAGGGAGGGCTCGTTGGAGGCTGAGGAAGCCTCGGTGGGGCTGCTGCTCCCAGAGCACACGCTGGGTGCCTGCGTTCCTGGACTGGGGGCATCGCCCATCCCGAGCGGATCCCGCACTCCCGGCTCTCCCCATCCTTCCCCACAGCTCCTTCTGCAAACCCGGGGAGGGCGAAATGCTGGCAAACAACTCTGCTGGCCTTCACAGACTGGTGTGGCACGGGAGGAGTTCAAGGAGTTCTCCAAGGGGAGGTTTGGTACGGAGCCGCATTTCGGGTGCGCTGTCCCTGCTGTTCCCTCCTCCCGAGGGACTCCAGGTGTACCCTGAGGGAACCAGCATCGCTTGGGGAGGTGACCCCAGCACAGCCCCAGCGTCCTCTCCACTGCCAGCAATGCAAGCAAGAGAAAAAAGCTCGGCTGGGAGCGTTGCTGAAGCAGGAGGCAAATGTGAAGCTGTGATGTTTGAGGTCTGGGCGAGTCTGCTCCCGAACCTGCTCCAAGTGCGGCCCCGCAGGAGCCTTCCTGCGGCTTTGCCTCTCCTCTCTCGCTTTCTCCCAGAGCAGTGTTCCTTGGGGTTTGTGGCTTTTTACTGCCCTGACTGGTTCCCTGTCCTGTGCGGGCCGTGTGACAGAGCCCTGGTCACCCCTGACCCCGACAGGGACCGCAGGGCAGAGAGGGAAGAGAGGAAAGTCCTCACTGCAAAAGGAGTAATAACCACCTGCCTGTGGTTATTTCCCGCACTGTGGGACAAGCACCGCTCCCAACGCCCTTCTCCTGTTCTAATCGCATGTTCAGGCTATCTAGAAATACACAGCTCACCTGCCTTACCTGGGAGATGCCACTGGCACTGGAGAGCACCTGGCTTTTCGGGGAGAACACCCCCGTTCCTTGTCCCCGCCCAGGACCCTGTGCAGCAGAGCCGGGCTCTCTCCGCTCCAAAGGCATCCCCTGCTCTGTTCCACAGGCTCCAGGCTGCCCCGGGGCTGCTCACAGCACACCTGGGATGTCACAGCACACCTGGGGTGTCTGCCCGCAGCACACCAGGAATGTCACAGCACACCTGGGATGTCACACACCTGGGATGTCTGCCCGCACATTCCAGCTGTGCCCCGCGGGCCGGAGCCGGGCACAGCGCGGGGACACAAAGGATTGAACCCAGGTTTGATCCGAGCTCCACTCGGAGCAGCCCCTGCCAGGGATTCTGTCCTCAATCATTTTGCTCGGTTCCGAGGGAGGGCACAAAGCAAGGGCAGGGGGATTTTTCCAGGACAATCCTTTTTGGTGGCTCGACTGTCTCGATGGCCACTGGAGCCCCACCCCGTGCTCAGCCTTGGGAGAAGGGTGACCCCGCTCCGAGGAGAATGATTTAAAATGCCTTCAGATGCCTTTTCACTTATTTTTATTTAATTCCATAAATATTTTCATAAGGCTCAGTGTCTTTACAACACTTTTTTAAACACTTTTTTTTTTGTTTTATACACACAACTTTGACACTTGTTTGACAGGGTCAAACAGTCCAATATAAACAAAATAATAAAACTGGCAAGTGCGGATCAGCTGGGTTACCAAAATCCTTTTTTTTTCTTTTTCTTTTTTTTTTTTTTTTTTTTTTTCTCTTACTGTTAAAACCCCAAAGCACTAAAATATCAGTATTTGGCTTCAAACTAGAATTTTAAAAACCTCTTTTTTTTTTTTTGTTTTTTTTTTTTTAATTCTCTGCTACAAGTCCCTGTCGTCATAGTGCCATTAAGCTCCTACAGACTCTTCTTTTCTTCTTAAGGAAAAATAAGCTTGGTGATGCCATGCAGAACTTACAATAGCTACTAAATATACATGTTCCCTGAAATGTAGCTGCAATGAAAAGATGACAGAGCATAAAGAGAACAAAACCAGAAACCCAAAGCACCACAGTGTACTATCAATAACATTGCAATGGACGGCTGGTGCCCATCCAGAAACTGAAACAAATTTCAAATATATTTCTCTATGTAGTATTTTCTATTTACAACTGTTAGATGCACCTAGGTTGGTTCTTGTTTGACTTTTTGGAGAGGGTGGGGAGGCGAAAGTCTTGAATTTAGATCCTCTGTTCTAGTGTCTAGGTTAAGGGTAATGCATGTCATTTACCTAGGGAAGAGGGTTTCTTTTTATTTTTTATATATATATATATATAGATTCAGCCAGAGAAATACCGTAAACATGTAAGTTTGTTACAACTCTCTTGTTTCTGCATATGGAATGGGAAGTGGGTTCCTCCTGTCTGCCATTGGAATGAAAAGTCTGTATCAGATGCTCAGTCAAGTCACCCCCGTCTGCACCGGCGCTGCTCCCAGCGCTGTCACACACACGCTCCAGCCCTGCTCCCTGCTGGGACAGCCACAGCAGGGGCTCAAGGGGGACCCAGTGCTGGTTCTTCTTTGTGCCAATGCTCCATCTCCTGCAGCACCTTGGCAACTTATGGAGGGGAAGAGCTTTCTTGAAGGCCCGAGAGCCAAGCCCCTCGTCCCTGCGGCCAGCACGAGCAGCGCTGCCCCGGGCGGGCTTCCCACTTAACAAAGAAGCTGCGAGTCCAACAAGTGGCCTTGTCAGATCTTGATTTATGATGCAAATAATGGTGTGGCGGTGGTGTTTCTTTTTTCCTAGTGCTGAATATTTAGGAAGCATCTTCTCATAAAAATTATGGATGTCTCATTCTCACTCTCTGAGGCACAAAACAGTAAATGAACAGGCTTAACTAATGTGCTTGTTACTTGTTGGTTTTTTTTTTTTTCCCCTAAGCAATTAAAAAGGCAAAAGGAGTAAGTGAAATTTTCATCATGTTGACAACATTTTGGAATCTCTCTCTCTTTCTCTCTCTCTCTCTCTCTGCCTCTCTGCAGCCATTCAGAAAGAGTAAAACATTTCAGTTAACTGACGAGAACCCATCTCATGCACTGCTTTAAATACTCGTTCTGTTAAAGAAACAAAACAATACTTGCTATGTATCCCATATTAAAATCTAGCCATAAAAATGCAAAGATACAAAAGAGCATAAAAATAATTTCTGATATAAAAATGGGCTGCTTCCTATTTGGGAATCCTGGTGTTTGCCTGCTGCTTGTCACATAGGGGCCACTCCTCCTCTCCAAAATGCTAATCTGGCTTTGCTGGTTATTGATAGTTTCTAGATTATTCAAAAGTATAAGAGAGATTATTTTTTGGATTTAAATAAAAATAATGCCACCCTTGTGATATGCCCTGAAATAAAACAGGCTCCGTGGAAACAATGAAACCACACTCTCTGCTCTTCCCATTCACTTGGATTTCTTAGGGGCAAAAAAAAAAAAAAAAGTATCTCCACACTCTTTGTCCTGGGGCACCTATGTGGGGGATCAGATTCCAAAGAAAATGACAAACACCGTGATCAATCACTTCATCCCACGTTTCCAAAGGAGCTTGCAGAACAGCTCTGCAGAGATTTCAAGTTCATCTTTTAAATCTGGTTAAACAGTCTCATTTGCCCTAGGAAAAAAAAGCAAATCCTCCTCCTGACAATGGTCCGTTTTACAAGCTTAACCATAAGCTCCTGCACTCCAAACAAATGTACTTAAGGCTGAAATTGTAGGAAGGGTCTTTAAAAATAGAGCTGTGAATCTCCAGAGGGAGAAAAAGAGAGAGAAAGAGACCTGGAGGATTGGGCTGATCCCTCACTCCAGACCCGCTGTGCTGACCCCTCCAGGAGCCACAGAGGGGCCTGGACTGGAGCAGCCCCAGCTGGGACTGGGCACAGAACCACGGCCACACTGCCCAGGCACACCCACAGCTCCTGCAGGGAGGACAGCTCTCAGCTCCTCTGCAGCTCGGGGTTGAACCTCAGGTAGGCACTCCCAGGGCTGGGGCGAGGATCCTTCCGCTAACGGGGCAGGGCTCGGGGGGACCCGGCCTGGGGTGGGCACTGAGAGCAGCCCCGGCCTCACTTTGGGGTCACTGCTCCTGCAAATGGCAATTAGTGCTTCGTTAGGGCGCTGCTGTGCAGGCTGAGTGTGGCCAAAGGATGGGACCTTAGTTCCTGAAGACAGAAAACTGGCTGCTTCTCAGAGCCTCGGAGCCAATTTTCCTCTCTGCAATGGAGGCATGAAGCCGTCGGTTTTAAGCTTTTATCTTTGCATGGAAAACAAAGATAGGAGTGGGCTTTTCAAGTGTCTCAGCTTGAAAAGAAAATAAACCAAAGATAAGCCCACAGAAACAAAGCAAAAAGAAGAAAAGCCCCTGATTCTCTTTTCTCAGTCTTACTCCGAGTGTGAACAAATCACACCGAATTGAGAAAAAGACAAGTGCTTCAAAAAACGCAAAAGATGAACTGAGGAAAACCCATCTCTCACTTCCTAAATAGCTGCTTGCCCTTCTGCTGGGTTGCACCTGCCCATGAGAGAACAGTTAAAGCCAGAGAAATACTGCGCAGCGGAGCGGGGGCACGGGGAGCACATCCAGACAGGCACGAGGCAGACCGGGGGATGCAGGACGGGGACAGCGCCCCGGGCTGGGGACTCGGGGACAGCCAGGGAGGGACAGAGAGGGAGGGACAGGGAGCAGAGACCTCCCAGCACTCCAAAAAACAAACAACACCCCCCCATAAATAAAATCAAAGAAAATATACACCGATGTAGTCCATGAGGAAGTTCCATGACGGAGTCACACAAGCGAGAAAGCATTCTGGGATGCCGGTGATGACTTGGATGGAAATGAAGGAAAACAGGAAAAAAATACCCAACAAAAAGAGATGTCCAACCAATGGAGTAAAATAAAATAAAACAGGTCACATGGTTAGAAATCATTGGTGCTTCCTAGTATCTAGTAGCAGATTACTTCCCAAAAACAACAAAAAAAAAGTTTTTGGTCCTTCTATATATATATACATATATGTATATATATTATTATTTTCAAAATGTGTGTATACATATATATATGTATATATATTTAGTTGCAACAGTGCTTCTCCGAAAAAAGGTCCATCTATAAATATAATTTTATTTATTTTTATTTTTTTAATTTTAGTTCTTTTAAGTTAAAATTCTCCATCTCTCTAGGTATTATTTTTTGAATGGTGTTAACCTGCTGAAGTTTTGCCAGAATGGTGCCTGGCTGCGTCTGGGTTCGGTGAACTCGAAGACCTGGGACTGGGATATGCCATCTGTCACCATGTATTGTCCCTGATTTAATGGATCCTGGGGTGGTGGGTAGGCTGGAGGAACCGACTTGGAGTAGCTCACACCTGCATTGATGATTGGGGGGAAAAAGAAACAGATCAGTCAAAGAGCAATCGGGTCAATAGTCGTTCTTCGTCATGCTACCGCTCCTCAGCGCTCCTCATCGCTCCCTAACCGGGTCCCACACGCCAGGACGTACCAGGGCTGGCCAATTTCCAGAATGCAGCGCCTGCCTGACCTCTCACCTCCGAGGCTGCCTCCCTATGCCAGAGCTCCCAGGCTGGGACAGGATCCATGACTTCTGCTGGGCAGAGTTCCGCCTGCCCCCATGGAAAAGTCCTGTGTGAGCAAGGGGAGCTGGGACAGGCCCTGCCCCACCAGCTCATCTGAGTTAACAGGTCTGTTCCAAGCTCCTGCTCACCCTCCCTCCCAGCTCTCCCTGCAGAACAGCCTTGACCCAACACACCCCGCTGACCAGCCCCGAGCACGACCCCGAGCGCCGCCCCGCTCCGGTTCCCGCATGGAACGGAGCAGAGCTGCTGCAGGAGAAGCCCTACCCTGCAGGGATGTGCCTACATGGAGGGCAACTCGTTCTTTAGGAACAGTTCAGGACTTTTCCATAAGGTTTGTTCTCAATTCACCAGTCTGGTTTCAGCCCAAAAATGGCTGCACACAATGCAGAAAAGGCTGATTCTGCCCAATGCAAACTGGTAGCAATGGATGGACCGGCAAGGCTATGCTTTTAGGGTTGAGATGTTCAATTCCCACACAGGTGAGCCACAGCTCCTGTGCAGGAACAGGGAGAGGGGATGCTGCCCTTGCAGCTTTCCCACAGAATGAGGGGGCTTCAGCATCCTGTGGTAAAGGATGGTGTGTAAAGGGTGGCTCTGGGTGACTGAAGTGGAACAGAAGGGATGTGTGTCACCGCCAAAGCACAGCCTACAGGGCACAGTGACACAGTCTGGATGTCCTTCCCCACAAGGACAACCCCTCCTTCAGCCTCGGGGCGGTGGGGCTGGCTGGAAACCACCACTGCAGGAAGGAGAGAGGAGCAGGGCTGTGGAGCAGCTTGCTGTAAGCTCTGGCCATCTCTGGATCATGCAGAACTGCTCTTCCTTCTGCAGGAGGGGCCGTCGCCTCCCCGGGCTTTAACCACAGCAGCGAGGCCACTGTCCCCGAGCAGCTCAGAGTCCTCGTCTGGACAGCGGGACAGCATCCCCCACCTACCTCACAGGAGGGTTGTGAAGCTAAATTAATTAATGTTTGTAAAACACTTTGAGATCCTCGGCTGGGAAGGTGCTGGAGAAGGCAAAATACGGTGATTAGCACCCAGGAACCAGAGCAAGGTGTGCACAGCAATGCGGCTCCTACCACACACAGACACACCAGCGCTGGCCGGGCACGGACGGCGGCACACGACGGGCACTGACACAGAGGGAAAGCCTCACGAGGGCACCCACAGAGCTCACCACACAGCTTGGCCAGGTGCTGCTTGGTCAGGCAGGACCTCATTGGGGTAGGAGCTAAGGCGTCTTTAGGGAAGAG
Organism: Nicator chloris; assembly: GCA_013400495.1. Classification (NCBI taxonomy): domain Eukaryota; kingdom Metazoa; phylum Chordata; class Aves; order Passeriformes; family Pycnonotidae; genus Nicator; species Nicator chloris. The sequence goes on along the minus strand of WAAE01018502.1, from coordinate 317,754 downwards.
AACCGATTCGCTTCTCCCTGCTACAGAATTTACCCATCAAGGGGGAAAATCCTCAAAAGGTTCAGACCAAATAGAGATGTCTTGAGTACCCCTAACTGATTTCTCCTTCTTTACTATTTTGTGCAGTTCTCTGTCCACTGTAGAGAATAACCAAGATGATTCCTCACAGTGGGCAAAAACCGCTCTGTGATTCACACTCATTAACCTTTAACGAATTCATCACAATTAGGATTTCCAACTTACTTGGAAAGATCAACCTGGAGATGTTCTCCATGTGTACCTGCATGCTGGAACAGTTACCCATCAATGACTTCTCTACTCTGTCCTCCCAAGCTCCTGTCTCCCACCTGCAGAGCCCCTGAGCTGTGCTGGGGTCCCACCTGGCAGGGGCAGCTGCAGAAACCTGACCCAACTTCTGCACCAGCTTCGTTGGAACAGAGCTCCAAGGAACAGTTTGAACTTCAACCACTGTGTAACTGAAACCCACAAGGGCGGGGCACCGAGCTCTTCCCTACCCACCTCTCCCATCCCTTCTCCTGGCACTGTCCTGCTCCGAGCCCATCTCCAGGCTGGCCAAGGTGTGGCCAGTGAGACCAACTGCAGAGGACAAACTGCAGCCCTGAGCCCATCCAGGAGTGCCAACCTTCTCCTGGAGGCCAGGAGCCCTTGGCCAATTTTCCCAGCAGAGACTGGTGAGGGATTTTAGGATCTGTGGGAATGTAAGGATCTGTTAGGATCATGTAAGGTCCCTTACATGGGTAGAGTTGGGAAATAAATCTGATTTCCCTCTCAGACTGACCAGGAATTACCTCAAAGGCAGATAGTCCTTGTGCCACTAAAATTACTCACGTTCTACCACAGAAGAGCTGTGAATCTAAAGCTGCTACTGGGGGGACACAAAAATTATTTTTAGCTTTGGAAGTCCTTAAAGCCACCTTGCTTTAGTGACATGGCCCCATGGCTTTGGCATCCTGTGGCTGGGCTCTTTCCTGCCTCTAAACCAATCTGAGGAGGGTGAACTAATGTATTTTAATGATGATACAAAATGCCAGGAAATCTCCTGGATCAGCAAAATGCTGTGCACTTGGAAAGCTGAAGAAGTAGAGAAGGGCCAGTCTGGCTGATGTCCACTGACAGTGATGGAGTTACTGCAAGGAACAGAACCCACAGCCTGTCTTCTCCAAAAGGGAAAAGGGCAGACTCCACTGGCCAGATCACTACCAAACCCCATTCAGTTCTTCCCCAAAACTCCTGAGAAGTGTCCTGCTCTTGCTTGAAACACACCCATGCACAGCTTCCCCCTCCCCTCAGTAAAGCAGCTCTTCCCACAGCTGTATGTGTGGCCCTGTGGATCTGGGCTACCAGCACCAACATCTGGGCTGGATGAATGCCAAAAGCTCCTGGCTGGTTCTATTTGCATCTTCTAGCAGCTGAAGGTTTCACATTTCTCCTACTTATCCAATGGCCTGAAGGATCAAACCTGTGGATCTCAAGGACATGCACCATCCGTGTGTGGGAATGCAAATAAAATCACTGTGCTCTGGTAATTTCAGAATGCATTTCCTTACAGCACTTCACCACAGCTTGAGGTGCCCCAAGAATGACTTCTCCTTTTTTTTTTGGACATACCTATGTTCTGGAAAACAGAAACCAGGAGGGGAAGATTCACCTAATCTGTCCATTTTCAAGTCCTAAGAAAGAGCACTTCTGGGAAAAGTTTGGCAGGCAGGTATTTTTCTGTTCTGTTCTGAAGGGATTTTTTTCCCTCATCAGAACTCGGGGCCATCGTGCAAAATTGTCTCCTGAGGGCCATTTTTTTAATATGCAAAGCCATAACTCGGCTGCATTTCACCAGAAAGAAATGAGCAAAGCTCTTCTCCAAGGCAATTTTGGGCAGCGTGGCGAGCGGAATTCAAAGCACAAAGGGAAGAATCGATGGATCAGTGAGGATTTCCAGGCACAGCAGCCAAGTGCAGCCCACGGGCAGAGCTGGAGCTCCTTCTGCTGGTTCGTGGCTCGTTCTGCAGCTGCACGGAGGGATCGCTCCCGGGGCGGGGCTGGCAGAGCTGCTCGCCAGGAGAACAGGAAAATTCCCCGACTCCTCATTTGGCGAGACAAAACTGGGGAGAGATGCTGTGCTGTCACTGGAAATCATGTCTTTTTATAGCACCAGGCAACGTCACTTGGAGCCTTTCGGATTTCTCACCTCCGAGGGAATCAATTAAAAAGATTTAAAACTGTCTGGTTTTTCCCTTCTAGGTTGGGGGTGTGTGTGGGGGGGGTGGAGGTGTTTGATTTTCCAAAGTGCCCCTTCTCTTTGAGGTTACGAGACAATTCCAGCAGCACGTGAAGCATGCTGTAACCCACAGGCAATGCACAGGGACTCGTGCAGACGGATCATCCAGCAGGACACGGCCCCTCCCCGGGCTCACACGACACAGACACGGAGAACACGCACATCTCCTCCACATAACCATGGAAACTTGCCTTACAAGCTGTTTACTCCATCCTCCACCTAGGAGATTTCAGCTTGTCCTTTGATCGGCAGTTATTTCCCAGGCTTTGCCCCCACCGTGCTGTCCGGGTCTCACGCTGCTCATCAGCCAGAGCTGGGGAGGACACGGTGACATCGCCACCCCCGCGGGCAGCTCTGCCCTGGCCAGGGCTGCCCGAGGAACCTTCCACTCCCTCAGAGCTCAACAGCAGCTCAGCATCCTTCAGGAAATGCTCAAAACCCCCACAAATTCAGTCTCCTCCGGCATACCATAACCCCCACAGGCGGGGAAGCCGGGGACACGCCTCCGGAGCACTAATTGTTGTGTGGTTAATTACTCCTGTCACAGCAACGAGCTTCAGTTAAAGAAACGAGCACAACTGGCTGGGTGGGTCCAGCCCTTTGCCCTCTTCAGCACTTTTCAACAGAGGATCTCAAAGCACTGCCCCAGCACTCCCCGGGCCACGTACAGGGCTGGCAAAGCCCGTGTGTCTGGAGCTGGTTGTCCCCGAGGTGAGGATGGAGCTGTGACCACGAACCCTCTGCCTCCCCGGGCAGTCCTGAGCAGCTGGATTTCCTCCCTTTGCACCTCCCTGCTGAATCACCCAACTCTCACTTTGCTGTATTTGCCCAACTCCAGAGGAATTTCAGAGGTGCCTCAGCCACGGCTCTTTGCACAGCCAGGATTTCACTCCAGGCTCTGGTATTTCCAGGGATGGTACCAGTGAGGAGAACATGCCTTGGCTCCCTTTTCTAACCACGAACCTCCCTTCTCTGTTCAGGAGGGGGAGGGCTGGCTGCAGCTTGAGAAATGCAGGAGGAAAGAGTCATCTCATGTCCTGATGTTCCCCAGACAACCACAACATCTACCTACACACACTGAGCTAACCCGAGCCTCGAGTCTATTTATCAAGTCTGCTACTGCAGCCTGATGTCATTAGAGCAGACATTAAGATAATGATTCCTCGTGTGATAAGAAAAGCTAATCGAGGCAAGATGAAATAAATGATACCGGGGCTTTATCCATCAGAGCTGGGTGAGAACTAATTTCTGCCATCCTGTGTTTGTACAGCCTCCCTCCCCTCCAGCACCCTGCAAGCTGATCACACAGCTCACTCCATGGGTTTCACTGATGGAAGGGATCAGTTCAGCCCTGGAATGCTGCTGCAGCTTCTGGGGAGCAACTCTTTCCTAAAACCCCTCACCAAACTCAAGGTGCAGGAGTATGTGGGGTCACAAACTTATTTCAGTGGGAATCTCAGCGTGTCACTGATGTCATCACCTTGGCTCTTCCCACGAGGGCCATCAACATGTCACCAAAAAACTGCCCTGGGGGGCTTACTCAGCAAGTGTCACCAGTACCAACCTCAGAGGCCTCCCAGACAAGGATTTATTCCTGATTTGTGTTAGCTGGTAGATCTGACTGGTTCCTGGAGGACGCTGAGGACTCCAGGATTCCTGGATTCAGAGGGATGGTGCTTGTGGAGCCACAGCACGGAGTGCTGGTAGGGTCTGAATTTTACAACTGGGATAAGCTCTGAGACTGGCCTGAATCTGTGGGGAAATACCACTGACAACACAATCAGCTCCCTTCCTTCACCTCCTGTGCTTCGAGAAAAGGGAAGTGACCCTGATTATCCGAAAATGCAAATGCCCCTCTTTGTTCTCCAGCAGCTGGGCTGCGGTTGCTCAGGCTCTTGCAATCCCCCGAGGCTGTGCCTACACATGTGAATCGATGGGGAAACACGACAGGGCCACGTCAATCTTGTCAGCAAGGAAGATGCAATAAAATGGGATTAAACAGCCCAGAGAACCACGGGAGGGACCCTGGCCAGCCCTGGCCAGCCCAGCTCTGCTGTGCAGAGTTGCTGGGAGAGCCTCGGGTGCAGAGGTGTGGGAAGGCAGAGAAGCTGTTGCGTGTCTGGGTCAGGGTTTTTATGACATAGTTGGCTGTGAGCTCAAGTGATCAGAAAGGAATAAATTAACAGGAAAATCCAGTGATTCAGAGGGTGTTTGGTGACAGGCCAAGGCAGCTCATGCTGGCTGATGATTTAACCCCTGCTGGGTTTGCATGGCTGAGTGTTCACAGGCAGGTTTAGTGACAGCATCTTTCTTAGGTGATGCTGACTGAATCTCTGCTTATCCCATCCCAAAGATTTGTCAGGGCTGAAGGCATCTCCTGGGGGAAGGCATCTCCCTGTGCACAGGGCAGGGAGAGGAGCTGGATGTGGTGTGGGGCTCAAGATCTCTCCTGAGGTGGGAAACACCCCCAGCTCACACTAAGGTCACTTCTTTAAATCTCAACAGGGATTTCCCAAAGTGGGAAGTGGTGCTTTAAGAATGGAGTCTTCCTCCTGGAAGAGACTCTAACTCCCTGACACCACGGGCTGGCAGCTGTTCATAGGAATATGAACAAATATCCCTTCTGTGGACAGGCTGTCCTGCAAGGGGCCAGATGTAGACAGAGGTGGGGATCAGAGAGGGAACTGAGTGTTCCTTCAGGCTGCAAACACCAACCCTTGGAGTGGCCAGGGAACAGAGGCCCCTCATGGAGAGAGGCACACCATGAGCGTCCATTTTCAAATGCTTAGAAGTGGAAAAATTTCCCTGGTTTAACTTTTGTCTACATTAAGGATAGATTGGAGGTCCACAAGGGATCCATTTTCTAGGCAGTTTCCACTCCTTTAGTCAGTGACAAGCACGGTGCTGGCAGAAGAGGCCAGTGCCACCCTTGTGTCCCTTGGTGGGAGCCAGGCTCTGCACAGAACCTGCCCTCCTGCCTGGCTGCAGCCTGCAAAGGGCTGCACGGAGGGGCCTGGCTTGTTTTCCTAAGATAAAACAAATAAATTTCTCCCTTTACTTCACTATTGTCAGGAGACACAGACTGGATTCTGTTCTGAGTTCCCACACTGCCACTGAAGGAAGCTGAAGGGCAGCAACCAAGAAGCAAAATCTTCAACAATCAATGCAAAAGGCAACCAGCAGCAACCAGCCCTTGTCTCTGTCAGAGAGGTGCAGAGCCAGCACTACCCATTCACTGGATGTCTAATGGACTTAGGGAAGGACAAAAATTGGTTTAATGCTGTCTTAAGGCACCCAGTCTAATAGTGTTACATTTCCCCAATCCAATAAGGAGTGCAAATCCTGGGAGAGTGCCCATCATTGCGTGGGTCTGGCAGGGAGCCTGGCCCTGCACACATCCCTGGGCAGACCTGAGAGCCACGAGGGGGCTGCTGCCCCACACAGCACCCTCAGCTGGGCATCAAATACTTCTTGAAACACTCAGAGAGTGTTCTCCCTTGGTCACCTGGATACAGGTCCTGTTAGTCTAAAAAGCAGAGTTTTAAGGTTTTGTCTGCTGCTCTCAGCTGCTCTCCCCTGCTCCTGCTGCAGCCAGCAGAGGTTTAAATGCCTCCTTCTCAAACACATGCCAGCCATCTCCAGAGCAATACTTCTGGGAGGTGTGGTACAACAGTGCATGAAATAAGCAGCAGTTTATACTATTTGAAAAATGTTTTTCTGCTTCACCTCTAACAAAGTTGATTGCATTTTCCATTTCACCTCCTTCACGGCTTTTCTCTCTTCCTTAAGTGTTCTGTGACAGGGGAATTACCATGGTTTCCCATTTAAGAGGTGCAGGGAACAAGTGAGATAATCTAGGAACAACTCTGTAATAGGCATCCTGTGACACAGGGGCCAGGCTGCAGGCACCTCGAGCTGCTGAGCTGTCAAGCCCTGCTGCAGCCACTGAGCCCATCCTGCATTTCAATAAAGAAATACTTCTATTGAATACGGGGACCTGGTCCTCCCTCTGAAGGGCTTCCCTGCTTTTGAGGTATAGCTGATGCTCCAAAAGCAGCTCCAAGCCCTTTCCAACGCTCCTGTGGTGCTGCAGGAGGGCAGAGGCAGCAGCAGCCCCTGGCACAGGCACATCTGCAGCCCCAAGTGCTGCCAAGGTCTTGGCAAAACAAAATGTTGTCACTATCTGTAAAATGCATAGGGTAAGATTTAAAACATCAGCCACCAAAAGCCAGCTCTCAGGAGTTTCCTCCTACCTCCCTCTTTGAGGAGTGCCAGCAGCTCCCTGCTCTGGCAGCCTTGAGCCTCTCACTGGGTCTTGGGCACAAGACAAACCACAGAGTAACAAAACTAAGAGTTCTCAGTGTCAGTGTTTCATTTAATCAACCTGAGGCTGGGCTATGATCACCACAGTGTAGGGCAAAGCATACAGAGCTATTGTTTAATGTCCCTGTTGGTTGTTTTTCAGATTTCACGTCCTAAAACCAACCAGGCTGTGCTTAACTCGGTGCTGGGGTGTGACTGAACTTCTGTCTGGCTCAAGGACTTCATCCCATAAAAATGAACTGCCCGTGCCACAGCCTAAGCTCATTCTTCACTAAAGAAATGCTGACTGCTGTTTTAGGAGCTAATGAATTTCGTAGTCCGAGAAGCCCAAGATAACAACCCCTCCTTTTTCATCTCAGAGAGAAAGAGAGAGAAAGACAAAGAGAGCAGACAGAGAGCAATTGCTGTGTAAGACACAAGTCCTGTCAGGCAGATTGTATTTGTCAGGATGCAAGTCCAGTGATTTACGTGGGAGTACTGGCAGGCATGCTCAGGCACCTCTGAACTGTGTCACTTACTGGTTGAACCGTACAATTATTAATTAATATCTCAATTAATTAATAATATAATGAACTGAACAGCTAGCAGTAATTGAACCTGGTTTTGTCACGGCAGTCATGCAAGTCAGGCTCTCTCATTGTGCAGTTCCACAAGCCCTGTGGATGCTCCCATGCTGTGGGACAGACATGCAGGGGCTGAGGGGCTGTGACAGGGCCATGGGGACAGTGTGAGGCACCTGGGCCTGCCCTGGGTGTGCACACTCTGAGCTTAGAGCATCTGGCCAGGAGAGTTTTTAAAGAAAATCTCAGGAGACAACAGAAGAAGTTAGTAGAGAGGAGAAGACTGATGACAATGGAGAGACACAGCAAACCAAGGAGTTCACAGCTGGCCTGGCAAACCACTCCTGGACCAGCAAAGCCAGTAGACAACACACAGGTGAGGCAGAAAGCAAAGAGCTCCTTCAAATTCTGCAAAACCCCCCAAAACACCTGCACAGAGCGGGGACCAACCTGCCTGCACCTGACCTGAGCCAAAGCCTTGAGCAGCTCTCTCCAAACCCACTTGTAGGCCTATTTGTGCTATGGTACTTTGGTAACAAATCAATACATCCATGACTGTGTGAAGCTTTGGAGAACTTGAGGAATGACCTCTCTGACCTTCCCTCTGTGTTGAGTATTTCCAAACCTGTAGCTGCAAGAGTTATTGCGAGAGAGAATTAACGCTGGCTTTGGCCAGCTGAGACTCTGGGTGCAGCCTGCCTGGCTGGGGAAATGAATCTGACATTCCAGAGATACAATGTCTTTACTAAAACACTTTATTTCCTAGAGTTGATGCTACTGTGCTGTCTTGAAAAAGTTACAGGCAGCCCCAGGAAACAAGAGTGTCCCTTTCCTTTCCAGCAGCAGGAAAGGGGTACTCCCTCTCCAAATCCAGCATTTTAGCAATTTTTTTTTTTTTTTTTTTTTTTTTAATGGGAGACTTTGGGAATTAGCAGAACCTCTACACACCTCCGCACTCACTCCCATTTCAGCCTGAGATAAACAACTGAGATAGATTTCTGCCCCCAGGGACAGCTTCTGGACATCAGACTGGAGACACGAGATCAAATTCATCTCTGGTGCAGTTCCACTGGCTTTCAGCCACCTTCAACCAGAGATTAATTTGGCCCACAGATACATTAAGGAAGGATACAAAGCACAAACGGTATTTGATATAAAAAGAGAAGGGAGGGGGAAGTTGAGGGGATGCTGGATCCTAACCCAGCAGGATTCAGCCCAGCCCGCTCCACCCTCACATCACCAGGCACAGAGCGTGTTGCCGGTTACCTTTTTGCTTACTGACTTTCTTTACTGTCATTGCCGCTTGCCGCTTTTGATTCTCAGAAATTTCAAAGCCTGGAAAAGGGAACACGGCAAACACAATTCAGAAGGTTGCTCACAAAGCCTCCTTTCCTTTTGGGGAGGGGGATGCTCTGGACTGTTTCCAAACACGGAACGCTCTGAGTGTTCTACTGAAAAGCAACTCTTCCTTGGCCTCCTTCTAATCTCACTTGTGCAGGGGCTGGATGAAACCTAAGATTAGAGCCATTTTTATTTATACAGTGTCATAAATAAGCTCTATGCTTTAGAACTGAGCAACAAAGTGAGCCTGGACTGACACTGGTCACAGTTGGTTTAGGGGCTGGTGCAAGGAAAGGGCTGTCACTGACTTTGCTGCTTCTCCTCTGCATGAAACATCCTCAACCAGAGCAGGAGGATGCAGCCAGGAGAGCCTGAAGGTGGATGGCCAAAAACTTCCCTCTCCCACACACCCACGGAGCTCCAGGCTTGAGCTATGGGCAGAATTTGTTTATTGAGGGCCAAAAAGAACAGGAGCTGAGCTGGAAAGAGACCTATTTATGACTAGGAGAGCAACCAAGGGCATTTCAACAAGGCTGAACTGTAATTCTACCACAAAGAAAATGTGGGCTCCTCCACCTATTGGGGCTAAATTAAACACTACCAACAACCTCCTTGCAGATTCATTTCCACATTCCTCACCTATCTTTTCATCTTCTTTTACCATCTTCCTTTCTTCTCTGAAAGCTCTCAGCCATCGTAACTTCTCCTCCAGTTTCTTGGCAAAGAATAAGTGCATTTCCTCAGTCTCCTTGTTATGCAGTTTGAAGGCATTCTTCATGCTGACATTGAAGTCATCATCTCTCCCATCTTCTATATCCACCACTTCATATTTATCCATGTCTATGCGCCCTTTGTAATACAGGATGTCCCTTCGGATCAGATCCTGCAGAGGGAGAGGGAGACAGGGATCAGGGTGAGATCTCATGGAGAGCCTGAGCTCAGCTGGGAATTCCTGGGAGAGCTGAGGAAGAGAAAGAGGTGATGGTGAAACCTGGTCAGATCCTTCAGTTCCTGCGAGAGCTGAGGAAGAGAAAGAAGAGATGGTGAAACCTGGTCAGATCCTTCAATTCCTGGGAGAGCTGAGGAAGAGAAAAGTGATGGTGAAACCTGGTCAGATCCTTCAGTTCCTGGGAGAGCTGAGGAATAGAAAAGTGATGGTGAAGCCTGGTCAGATCCTTCAGTTCCTGGGAGAGCTGAGGAAGAGAAAAGTGATGGTGAAACCTGGTCAGATCCTTCAGCCTCACCTGCTGTGAACAAGTCTTGCTGGCCAAACAGCCCAGACCATGGGCAGAGAGGAACAAAACACACGTGCTGGAGCTGCAGAATTCAGTTTGCAGGCACAAAGCAATGCCTCTGAGTAGGTGACACATTCCAGCATTTCCACATGGGACGTTCTGCTCCACAGGGTGAGAAATGGGAGGCACAGGCCCACCAGGGGCCCACCGGGCTGTGCACAAGCACCAGTCTGGAGCCATCACAGGGTGCCCAGCCCAGATCTGCTGTCCACACACATTCCCACACCCAGGGGGGACTGCTCTCTGCCCCTTCTCCTTGGGCCCATTTCCCATTCAAACACAGCTCACTGGTGAGAAACCACCCTGATCTCAGCTCACTCCCAACCTACTTCTGGTCTCATTCCACCCTGGATTTAACCTCTTGATCCAGCTTTGGTTTTTTTTTTCTTTTTCTCTCCTTGATAATTATAACCTTTTCAACCAAACCTGTTCATGCTCATCTCCTTTCTCAGTTGGTTATTCCCCATTTTTCAGCAACAGCTCATTTCTCTGCGTTGGGAAGGGAAAAGTCAATTCCCCACTGGGCCCACATCTCCGTGCCTGTTATCTCAGATAACAGAAGATGAGCATCAGAAAACACAATGTTAATTCTCTAGTCGTGGCCACACAAGGTGATTCAATTTATTTAAAACCAAATTCAGCAACACATAATCAAGATTTCCTTCCTCTAACCACTCTCAAAAGCAGTATTAAGGTATATTAAATCAATTTAACCTAAATACCTTTGGATTTTTCAGTGTGCCCAAAAGATAAATGCCATGTCAAAGGATTCATTTGAGAGGAAAAATGAAGGCAATGTACAGCACTTTTTTATTGAAATAATATTTAGCAGTGAGGCTTTTCCAAGATAAGCAGTAGGTACTATTTTAAACAAATTAATCTTGGAAAATAAACTCCACATCATAATGATTTAGCAAACTTGCTCATGAATCTGCCAGACAGTATTAACTATCACAAGACTGGCCAGAAGCTCACAGGCTTTAAATCCTGACTCCTGCCTTTGGAATACTCTGGGCGGCAGAGGGAGGAATTCCATTAACAAGTATCTTGTACAAAACCTTCCTCTGGTGTAGGCCTGAAATAGTGGTAGTCCAAAATGTAAGAAAAAGGTATTTCAGGCTGAACAGGCAACAGAAAATCTTTTCAGTCTCGTCCTAACTTAGGAAGTCCCTTCTTTCCTTCGGTGCTGTGGAAAGGCTGCAAGAGATCAACCAGGTCAACACCACACACGGTGTTTAATGGGAGGTGGGCTTGTTCTTAGAGAGAACATTTATCTGCACCACGTCCTCAAAAACACCTGATACCAAATCTCACAGGAACAAGGATGTGCTCCTTAAATCAGCTGCACAGCAGCTGTTCCCCTTCCCAGTGCTGCTGAGAATTCCAGAACCAACCCCAACAGACCTTGCTCCTGCAAGGACGGATCCAGTGGACCTTTCCAGGCAATTCTGATGATTGTGGAGAAATTTGTTCATAAAGCTGTTACAAGAATCAACAATCACAAGCTCTGAAAATCCCAGGCTCTGTGCACTGCCTCTTTCCTTACACACACTAAATGTATCTTCCCCCTTTTATCCCCCCAATTTTGACTCAGAAAACACTATGAGCTATTTTTAATAGCTACTGCCAAATGAATGCTTTACCAGCTTTGTGCTCCCAGGGGACAATCCATGAGTTTGGACATGTCCAACTGAGCTGGCCCACACATTTCCCCTCCTGGGATGCAGCAGGAGCTGTCCCTGTCTCTGGTGAGGCTCTGAGGCTCCTGAGCTGCTGAGTACTGCAGGTGAAGATGAAGGTTTTGCCCAGGAGCTCCTGAAGGAGCAGTGAGGAGATAATGGAATCCTGTGAGTGCCTCTGGAGATCAAATGGCCCCACAGGTTACTGCTGGTGAAATGCAGCAGTGGGGAAGCTGCAGCTCAGCTGCAGAGGAGGAAATGCCACGGTTTGGCCTCGAGCTGAGCAAGGCAAAGACAACAGCACAAAGCTCCTGTCTGCCACTTCCACTGTCATCTGCAGAAGGAAATTCAATAATGACTCCAGAAGAAATGGAGTCTTTTCTCCCAATGCTTTCCTTCAAAAGAAGGACCCTTCCTCACTTGGTGGCCATGAACTCCACACTGGTACCCTGAATTTATAAGACACACTTTATTCCCCACACAAACATCTCATGAGCAGCACGTGCCTGGACATGGAGGACTTTGTCCACAGCTGGTTCCAGAAAGTTCAGTCCACAGATTAACAATTGTAACTGGATAATTTCATTTTTAATGGGCTCAGCATTTCCTATTATCATTCTCCCTTCTTCTTGCCAACACTCAGTGAATGGACATTATTTCCCAACTGACTAAATTTTAACACCCATAATATGGGAAGCACAATAATTATTTGATCTGTGGATAATTTATCACAGCTTTTAAACAATAACAGACACTACTCAGCTCCTTAGTGAAGCAGGGCCCTCTTCAAACACCCAGGACTGCAACTGAGCTCAAGAAAATGCAGGTATTCATCTGGCCTACAGCAGACAGCAAACAAGGCCAAACCCTTGTTTTAAGGAGCTTTTCAAGCATGTGGACAAGAGGATAGAAACTGAGAGCACAGAGGCCATGAAGGGACACTGCTTGTGTGCTCTCTGCCAGGTGCAGCAGCAGGGCTCAGACAGGAGTTGCTCCTCACTCTGTCCAGCACTGTTCTGTCCTTTTCCCAGCATATCCACCGAGTCAAACATGACATTAAGGAAAGCAGCTGTGGCTGTTCAGGGAAATGGATTGTTCCACCAGCCTGGTGTAAGTTCTCTCTGCGTGGTAGGAGGACAAAGCACAACCGTGCAGAAAATGGAGATTTACGTGCTACAGAAGCTGAGAGGAGCTCTGGCTTCGTGGGAGACAGGAATGCTGCTCCTGGTTATCCAGGGATAAACGAGAGAATTAGAATGAGAGAAATGAAGAAATCATTAATGTCTAGGTTATAGCTTTGTTCCCAGGCTGGCTCTGTTCGTTTGGTCCTGTTGATTATCCTGCCCGTGGCTCAGCCAGGGTGACCACTGGCTGCTCTGCACTGGCCACTTCTGAATGTCACACAGGATTATTTCTTGCAGTTAAATCAGGCAAGAGCAAGAAGATATAAAAACCCCCAAAAAGACTCTCAAAACCTTATCAGTGGGGAAAGGCCAAAGAAATGGAGCTGTTTAATCTAGAAAGGCCATAACTAAAAAGGAATGTGCTGTTGGTATTCACATCCTGGTGATCAATTATTCTCCATTTTGATTGTGGCTTGGCTTAAGTTACCACAAGGGAGAACAGGATTAGAAACTTGGGAAAAAAAAATGTTTCTATCTAGAAGAGTAGTTAAACCCTAGAACAGACAAAACAGGGAAATCTTGGGATGGCATTCCTGGGGGATTTTCAAAAGAAGGTTAGACAAACATCCATCAGAGATGATCTGAGTGTGCTTAATCCTGCACAGGGAATAGCTGCTCTCCTGGGCTCCGGGATGGTGTGTGAGGGGAGGTAACAGGTGGAGCAGGGCTGGGAGCAGGTAGGATGAGCAGGACCTGGGCCAGCGTGGGGATGGCAGCAGGAGCAGCAGTGGCACAGACCTGCAGCCTCTGCAGAGCATCCAGCCTGCCTGCCTGGCTCCAAAGGAAATTGATGCATCTGGGTCATTTGCACTTATTTGTCTAAATATGATCTTTTTTTACCCTACAGCTTCTCCGATTTCCTTTTCTTCCCCTCGCCGAGGTTAATTAAGCTCTTCTGAATAATGCTCTGCAGTCTGCTCACGTAATCTGTACTAAGGATTCACAAGGAAAAGATGAAGCCAAAAGAAGTGGTTTGACAGGAGCACAAAGCGAAGTTGTGACACGTTACATAACCCCCCACAGCTCTGCTCTCCGGGTGCTGGGCTGGCCTTTGGGGCCACGCCCGGGGCTGGCCCTGCCTTGGGCCACCCCCATCACTGTCCCCTCCTGGCAGAGGCAAGGTGACCTTATGTTACTGTGCTTGGAAGGAGAGAAATCCCCTTTGTGGCCATCACTACGAAAGCAAGGCTGAGCTTTACTGGAACACGTGGAAGCTGGGATGGACTCCCACAATGAATGATGCTCCTGTTGTAGTGGATCAGGAAGGGCTGCACCTGTGAATCCCTGTTCAGCAGCTCTTTGACTCCTACTTGCCTTCTGTACTGCTTCTAGTTTTCATCTCTAACTTTTTTTCTGCCCCACTAGTCCAGAGCACAGCTCCTTGTGCCTGGCACTGCCTGTGGGAGAGGAAAGGTCAAACCCGCCCCACCGAAGGGGAAAAAGAACAAGAATGCCAAGGAGGGCAATCTGCAGTCACCAGTGCAAAATGGCACCACAACCAAAGCCATTCAGGGCTGTCAGCAGCACAGGGCACCCCAGGAGGAAATGAGCTCCTGAGAGGGCCTGGCCTGGCCCCAGAGCCTCATCCCATGTGTGCAGCATTCCAGGAGGTTCATATTCCTGCTCTTAACTCCTGAGTGTGTGGGTGGATGGGGAGGCCCCACGCCAGGGTTTGGATTTGGGATGGTGCCTTTGCTCAGGAGCTGTGCTTTACTCTGTGCTAGGTCACACTCGACTTCTCATGCGGAAAACAAATCATCCATGAAACACAAATGGAGAGAGAGCCATTTCCAGCTGTGAGTCATTAGATCCCTCTGAGGAGCTGACAGGACAGGAGATGTCAGGCACAGAGTAATCCAGTACAAGTTCCTCACTGCAGATGTAGGTTATTGGTGCTCCTGTTTAGCAAACGCTGCATATTCCAGTGGCAAAGGAGTTTCAAAGTGTCTGGGGGAGGAATTCTGTGCTCTGAGGACATGGATGCAGCCAGGCCCTGTGAGGGCAGCTCCTGGGGGCTCCAGGTGAAATGACATTTCTCCCTCAGCCCTTCCCCATGCCTACCATGGGATAATGACATTTATTTATTGTACAGATCAGTGGGGAGCTCTAAGTAATCGGTGAGACACGCTGGGTGCTGTGATGGTGGATCTCTAACAGCTCCAAGCTGTGTGGGAACAGCTCAGCATCTCCCCTGCCTCGGGATCAGAGCTGGCAGAGCCAGGGGAGGCAGAGGAGGGCTGTGGGCAGCCAGGACAGCACAGCACAGCCCCTCCAGCCCTGGCAGGCACAGGGAGGAGGAGGAGCAGGCAGCAGGGTGGCTCTTCCAAGGGGGATCATCACTCCATCCCCATCAGCTTTACAGAACATCAGCAGTGCCCTGGAGCCACCAGGGACATCCCTGTCCTGGGGCCAGGACACATTGTCCTGCTCTGCCCCGGGCTGAGGTGGCCTCACTTCCCAGCTGGGGCAGTTTTGGACACAACAATATAAAAACAACATTTGGCCATTGCAGAGCAACCAAAGGAGGCCACGAGGATGGGGAAGGTGCTGAAGGGGCCTGGAGGAGCAGCTGAGGGCATTTGGTTTGTTCAGCTAGAGCAGACTGAGGGGAGACCTCAGGGAGGTCTTTGACATCCTCCTGGGAGGCACCAGAGGGGCAGCTCTCATCTCTTCACCTGTGACCAGTGACAGCACCCAAGGAATGGTTTTGCTGTGCCAGGGAGGGTGAGGTGGGAGATCAGGAAAGGTTCTTCCCCGGAGGGTGCTGGCACTGCCCAGGCTCCCCAGGGAATGGGCAGGGCCCGAGGCTGCCAGAGCTCCAGGAGCCTTTGGACAGCGCTCCAGGGATGCCCAGGGTGGGATTGCTGGGCTGGCTGTGCAGGGATGAAAAGCAGCCATCCCTGCAGATCACCTCAGCACAGATGAGGTGTTCCCCAGTGTCCAGGGGAGAGCAGGCAGCCAAGGATGAGGCTGGACACAGGTGAGCAGCTGCCATGGGGACAGGTGATCACCAGTGAACAGCTGGTGCTGGAATCAGGCAAAGACTGAGCCAGGGCTCACAATAACTGCACCCCAACACCAGCTCATGATTTGGGAAAGGCAAGGTTTGGAAGAGGCTGAGCTGCCTTTTGCACTGAGGTGTGGGTGGGTCTCAGAGCCCTCTCTGTGGTCTCCCACTGGCCAGGGCACTGACTGCAGAGCAGAGGAGCAGAGTTTTCCAACATACTCCTGAAATTTGTCCTGATTTTCCTGCGTGCCTGTTCTCTCTCTTCCCTCTGCCCACCCTGCCGTAAGCAATGAGAGCATGGCACGCTGCCACTTTGCCATGTCTTTGGGTATCTTTAGTCATGAGGGCTTTCAACGTTCTTTGACTTTTTAAAAAAAGATTCTGAGCCTACATTTTTAAAGTCTAATTTACCTTAAAGAGACCCTTTGACGAAAGCAGCCTGGCCTGCTTTTCATGAACACCAAGGGGACAGTTTTCTGTAGCATTTGTACATTGAATTTAACCCTACAGTGGGCTGAGTGTTCGGATGGGACAGTGACAGTGACACAGGGCAGAGCTCAGTGAAGCACCACATTGGGCCTCTCCTCGGTCCTAATGAGACCCTAAAGCTCAAAGAACTTTGGAGTTGCTCCTCACTCTGTCCAGCACTGTTCTGTCCTTTTCCCAGCATATCCACCGAGTCAAACATGACATTAAGGAAAGCAGCCGTGGCTGAGGAGGGAAATGAAGTGTTCCACTGCTTGCTTCCTGCCCAGCCTATTCCCTTCTGCCTTCCCAAAAGGAGTTCTCAATTAGGCTATCCAACCAACTCTCTGGAAAAGGCACCACTTTGTCCTCACGCCCACAGCAGTGTCCCAGCCTGTGGTCCAGGAAACACGGGCAGAAATTCTTTGGGAGACTTTCACATTGATCCAACAGCTGCAAGTGACCTGGCTTTGCAAGGAAAACCTGGATTCTGAGCTCTCCCAGTGGCTCTGCATCAGGAGCTGTAGCATCCCAACTGGCGTTTCAGCATTCAGTTTGTTGAACCCTGGAGTGTTTTTGTCCTCAACATTCTTGATATCAGAAAATCAACCTAAGCCCTGCTAAGAGTTTGGATGGCAGAGCCTGCGAGCTTTGCTGGGACACAGCGGCTGGGGCTGAGGGAAATGGGGTCTGCTCAGCCCAGCCAGGGATCAGCTGAAGGATGGATCCTGTCAGGGACAGGGGGATGTCCAAAGTCCCCAAAACCCCCCAGCCACTCGCTTCCCAGCCCAAACCTGCCGGGAGTGTCCCTGGGGGAGCCGAGACGCCGCCGCCCTCAGTTTACGTAACTCCTGCTGCACAAGGACAGCTGTGCTGGGAGGTCGGCAGATCCCTGCCAAATTATTCAGCACTGTCTGTCTCCCGAGTTTGGGAAGAGACGTTTGTTTCATCCTCGCCAGCTCCGTGGAGCTGCAGTGTGGGATCCGAGAGGGGCAGGGCTGGAGCTGAGAGGTTTCTGTGGAAATGCTATTTCCATTCCATGCATTTAGTGAACAGCACTGGCATTTTGATGCCTTGCTCCACCCTGAGCCCAGTCCCTTTGGCTGCAGAGCAGCCAGGCAGGGTGAGTGCCTTTCTGAAGGACTGAGAACAGGAGGAGATGGGAAACCCTTGTGCAGCCACGTCACTGCTCTGCTGGCCCCTCCAGCTGCTCCCAGGGGCTTCACACGGTGCTGATGAAAGGCCACAGCAGCAGGGCTACGTTTTCAGCTCTGGAGGTTTGCCTGTGGGCCAAATCTACACCCCCTGCAATTCCAGGAGCAGTAAGTGAGGCACGGAGTGCTTTGCAGAGCATCCTGCAGATCTGTATGTTCACAGGGGGCTAAACCTGATCCTGCCCAGACAATCACACAGATGGTGCAGGACTCCAAACCGAGCCCTTTCTGGATTTCAGCACTCCTCCTGCTGGCTCCTGCAGTCCCTCTGGCTCCTGCTCTTCCCAGTGGAAGGGCAGCAGGTTCCAGGTCAGCCCCCAGTGACACTGTGACATGAGGCTCTGTGACCCTGTATCATGAGCCCCCTGTGACACTGCTCAGGGCAGTCACCTGCACAGCCCTGCCAAGGCTCACTGAGCATTCCAGGCTGTGGGCCCATTCACAGGAGTGTTTTCTTCCCTGGAGTGCCCCTGTCTGAAAGCTGGAGTGCTGTTTTATAATTGGTTTTTAATCTATACCCTGTTAATTGCTGGACTTGCCTTCCTTGGCTATCTGCTGGCCAAGGGACTGATGAAGCACTCAAATTCCCTTCCATGCTCTGTGGTCCCACAGAAACCTCTTGCCTGCAGACAGCACCAGCTGGGCAAGAGCACAGGGGTCAGTGGGGCTGGGGAAACACTGGTCTCTAAAACCTTCATTTCACACTTTGAAACCCAGCCACCGTGTTCTCTGGGGTCGTCTCTGTGCCCACCTCACAGAATCATGGAATATCCCGAGGTGGAAGGGGCCCACAAGGAACATCAGAGTCCAACTCCTGGCCCTGCACAGGACACCCCAGGAATCACCCCAGCTCCAGCAGCAGGCTCTGCCTGTCAGGGCAGCACCGAGTCTCTCCTGAGCTGCTGAAACCCAGCCTGACCCATTTCCCCACCCTGCTGCAGGCTGGGCCCAGGCCTGACCCAAAATGTGGCATTTTGTGGAGATCTGTGTTACTGGGAGAAAAAGAGAAGAGCTGGGAGGTGCTGATGAAGTCAAAAACCCACTTAAAGTAGTAAGAACTGTCCCAGGGCTGCTGTGTGTTTGCAAACAAGATTTTTGGCTGGTCCCACAGGCCCTCTTAGCCTGTAGTAAAAGCAGGGTTTTTGTTTAGGTGCAGAGATCTCCTTGGTGTTTCCAACAGAAGCTACATGGGAGCTAGACCTTCTTCCACTGAAAGGACTCAGAAATGTCTCTTGTATCTTCTCATTTGGAAACCTGGGCTGCAATGGAGTCTGACAGGATTATTTTATTTACTCCATCTCCTGTAGCACCGCTATTTCTGGCTGCCTGTCTGGCTACTGCTATTAAACTGGTCTCATTTTGCTTCCCATCCAACCTGCTTTGCTCAGGCAGCTCAAGGGAAGACAGCAACAGCAATAAACCACAAGCTGGAGCTTGCATTGCCTCCTGATTACAAGAGACACATAAAAAGCACAAACGAAAACTGAATGTGTTTCATGCAGTCACTGATCTTTCTGCGCTGTCAGAAAACACTGAACACCGTGCCCCATCAAGGACTGCTCAGCTATTGGTGAAAGAAAAGTGGAATTTAGGAGCAGTAGCTCTGTTAACCCTTCCCACTTCACACCATCATTCCCAGCCTCATGCCACAGTGCCCTGGAGCGTGCTGGGGGAATTCAAATTATTACCCAGAACAGAAAAAAGAAGATCCTCATCTGCTGAGAACCTCGAGCATCCCCAAAGTGATCATAATTAATGCTGTGTGTCACAGGCCTGGATGTTAAGTACCATGATTTGCAAATCTAAAGCATCTCTGTGTCAAACTCTCTCAACTTCAGGGTGATAAGGAAAGTGGACCCTGTGCCTTTAAGGCAACATCTTTTAGTGTTACCATCATCCAGGATTGCCTTCATTTCGTGGTAATTATGGCCAGCATCCCAGAATAGGCATTTTTCTCCTGATTATACACATATGGCAAGGCACACTGAGGCACTGCTTGCTTCCTGCCCAGCCTATTCCCTTCTGCCTTCCCAAAAGGAGTTCTCAATTAGGCTATCCAACCAACTCTCTGGAAAAGGCACCACTTTGTCCTCATGCCCACAGCAGTGTCCCAGCCTGTGGTCCAGGAAACACGGGCAGAAATTCTTTGGGAGACTTTCACACTGATCCAACAGCTGCAAGTGACCTGGCTTTGCAAGGAAAACCTGGATTCTGAGCTCTCCCAGTGGCTCTGCATCAGGAGCTGTAGCATCCCAACTGGTGTTTCAGCATTCAGTTTGTTGAACCCTGAGATAAGTTGACAAGGCCATTTCATCTGATCAAACTCCTCACTGCCTGGCACCAGGAAAGAATTCAGTGGTGATGTCAGGAAGTGACCAGCACCGTCTCTGGTGGCCAAATCTAAGCCAAAGAGACTTATCTGTAAAGCCTGGAAACTATTTTTGTGAAAACTATTGCACACAAGGTGTTCTGCAAGGTGTTTGCCAGCAGGGAGGGGTGCCTGCCATGGTGTCAGCTTCTCCACTTGCTGCAGCCCTTGGAAATCTTAGTGCAGCTTTCCTGCTTGGAAGAAAGACTTCAGTACACCCCCAGTGGTGGAAATAACATCTGCCAAGCACATTCGAGTGCAGCCCTGGGTAATCACTCATTTCCCAAGCCAGGTCTCTGTCTGAAGGTGTAGTGGTCATGGAAATGCATCCAGGAATTCCCAGTCTGGCAGGTGTAAAAAGCAGGAAACAAGCAGGTGATAATGTCAGGAACAATCACCCTGAGGTTATTCCCCTTCACAGAAATGCCTTGGCCAAGTGTCCAACAACAAAAGGCCCTGAAACCTTGAAACATTTTCAGACACCAAGAGAAAGGGGTGGCAAAGCCTCTGGAGAGCAGGACACGAGCAGAGCAGATGGGGTTTGTCTGGAAATGTGTTCCCTGCTGCTGAAAGCAGGCAGCTGGACACTGGAAATACCTGCACAGCCAACAGCATTCCTTACTCAGGGAACACTGGATGGGCAGCAGGAAAAACCCCCATCTTCCACTGCAGGAACTGTGAGCAGGAACTGCAGGGTGAGCCCACATGGGAACAAGGTTTGGAGACAGTGGAGCTCACAGGGAATGCCAACAGCAGACTTGTCACAGACCTCTGTGACAGTTTGATACCAAACTCTGTCCCACCAGGAACTCCTGTATCACCCTCCCCAACCACGGGATCCATCTGAATGACCAGGGGGTGCAGACACAGGTCAGGAAGGACAGGAGGATGTGCAGGTAACTGCAGTGAAGATCTGGGGGAGTGAGAGATCCTGCCTGAAATATCTGTTTGCCTTCTAAAGCCACCTGGGATACCTCCCGTGCCTTCATCACACTGAAGCCTCTGTGGCATATTTAAATACAGAATTCATTCCTTTTTTCTATTAAAAATCTCTTTGGGCCAACAAAGAGATAAAAATCAACCATAATAATTTTTTTAAAAAGTATTTTCATAAAGACTATGTCATGATGAGGGATGTATCATACCTATTAATTTATTACACTTGAAGAAAACCCACCAATGCAGATTTGCTGAAGATTCCCTGAGATGTGCCATCCTAAGTGGTTCCAAAGCTGCTCTCAGGGGTGTGTGGATCATGTTCCACCCCTCAGTTTTAGAGCAGGGGGTAAGGAAGGCTGGCCCCAGCTCCCCAAACCTCGAGGTAAGTGGTGGCTCCCTGAGGGGCCCCAGCTCTGAAGCAGAGCTGATCCTGCCTCTTGGGATCTGTCAGGGAGGTCAACACAGCACAGACTACAAGCCACTCACATTTATTTTATATATGGGATATGTGGTCCTAAAATGTGAGCTAACACTCCTCTGAATTTCAGATTTGGACACCCATTCTGAATAAAGAAAAGCATGAGCAGGATGGGAGAGTCCAGCTGGAACTTCATCTCCCCTCCCACCCCAAGGCTGAAAAGCAGCAGCTGCAGTTTGATGCTGGAAACAGAGACACAGAGGGAGAACCTGCAGTGGGGTCTGAGCCCTGTGCCCACAGGGTCACCAGAGGGGCTGCCACCCTCTGCCCTGGCCCCCAGAGCTGGGTGGACACACACTGTGCCACGAGGCCTTGGCAGATCCTGCCACGGAGCCAGTGGCCCTGCCAGGAAGGCCCAGACCCCCAGCACAAGCCACAAGGTGCTTTCCATGGAGGCACCTCTGGTGCAGCACCTCCACACCTCCCCAAATGCCTCTGTCATGGGAGGAGGACGGTGTCACACTGACACTGCCTGAACTCCGATGGAACCTTGCAGGCCCCCAGCAGCCCACTGTGAATTGCTGAGCACCCTCCCCTTGTGCTGATGACCATGGAGATCCCAGCCCTGATCTTCCCAGAGTTAAGGGAATGCTCAACACCTCTCTGGACCAGACCCAGGGCAAGCCAGACTGGATGCTGCCTTCTGAATTGGCAATTCAGGGTCACAGCAAAGAGGAGGAGGTCAGCATTGAGAAGGACACCAGCTGTGCACCTCCAGACTCACTGCAGCTCTCAGTGCTGCTCTGTGCCTCTTTCTGTACAGGGCTGGGCAAGGAGGGAAAGGCACAACAACAAGGAGGGGAAAAGCAAGCACAGGCATTGCAGAAGGCAGAATTTCAGTCAACCATGGCTCAGGAGAAGAAAGTGCCACCCACTGCAGTGCCCGGGCCGCAGAGGGGGCAGTGATGCCACGCTGAGTCAGCAGCCACCCACGTCCCCACCCACGTCCCCACCCACGCCCTTCCCACGGTGGCAGGGCCTCCTCGGAGGGTGCCAGGCCCAGCCTGTCCTGAGCCCAGGAGCTGTGACAGAAATGAACCCTGTGCTGTCCCAGGGACACCCCCCTGCACAGTTCTGTGTGGCTGCAGGGAGTGACAGCAAATCCTGAGCTGTCACAGCCAGGACTGAGGAGCTCTGTCCCTTTGTGTCACACAGGCGTGGTGGCAGTGAGCTGGGGACACCTCAGTGGGACACAGGGGTACCAGAGCTGCTGCTGCTGCCACAGTTTCTGTGGATCACAGCTCACCTGCTGCTGTAAACACAGCACACCAGCACCAGCATCCTGCACTGCCCTCCCACCTTCTCCATGGCTTGCAGGGCAGGGAGGGGCCCTGTAAAACCCAGCAGGGCAGAGACAGGAGGAGGAGACCTAAAAAGCCTCTCCCCAGGCGCCAGCACAGACACCCAGCACAGCCTGGCTGCTGCTCATCACCATCTCAATGCAGCAATTGGGCTGTCAGCCCCAGTGCCAGGTTTTGTAGTTCATACAGGAATTGCAGGGCTATCTAATCCCAGCTCATACGCTGCAGCCAAAACCTAAAACGAGACGGGAGGCAGCGAGCCAAACCGGGGGCACACGAGATAAAGGCATGAAAAGAGCAAGTGGAGGCTGGATTTGAGCACAAAAATCCCTCCA
The DNA here is from genome assembly GCA_013400495.1 of Nicator chloris. Taxonomy (NCBI): domain Eukaryota; kingdom Metazoa; phylum Chordata; class Aves; order Passeriformes; family Pycnonotidae; genus Nicator; species Nicator chloris. The sequence continues at coordinate 294,969 of WAAE01018502.1, read as the reverse complement.
TCACAGTGTGCTCCCCACACAGGAGCAGGCAGACTGCCCTTCCCCAGGGCTCTCCACATCCTCTTCTGCACGTGCGGCCAACAGCCACCGTGCCCCGAAAACCACTTTGGACTGGCAAGCCTGCCTACAGCATGCCCTTAGCTGTGTCCTTACCTTCTTGCAGAGAACCATCTGGTGATCAAAGAGAAAGAAAACTCGCTGCTGGTTCCGTCCATAAGGCTGGTAAATCCAGGACATCTCTCCCGTGTAGATCAGCTCCGAGCTGCGGTCCAAGATATCGTCTCCCTGCAGGGCAGAGGGAACCAGGCTGAGTCGACTGCACTGACGAGCTGGTCTTTGCACCATGGGGAGAAGCAGCAATTTAGTAACATTTTGGCCCTTCTGCAGCTCTCAAAGCTACTCCATCTGATTTCAGACCAGAAACCGGGCTTGGGGGATAGTTCTGAAGGAAAGGGAATAAATGAAGGAGGTGGGGATGCTTGAAACATGGTCACTACAGCTCACACTGCAGTGGGGAAAGACCTGCTCCAGACACTGTCCCCAGCCCCCTCTCCAGGTACCCCCAGACCCTTGGATCTTGCTGCAGGTGCTGGTGGCATCAGGAAACCAAAGCCCCTTCCTCCTGCCCACCCAGAGGAACTTAGAATTCAGGGCACCAAATTCCCTGCACAGCCCCCCTTTAAAACAGCATCCCAAAACACTTCCCCCCCTGAAATCTCTGGCCAGCTCCAAAAGCCTGGGACACACTGGGTATCAGTTCCCCATCTCAGAGGCTGCCAGAACTCAGCCCTCTGGATTGCTGCCTCTCCTCTCACTCATCCAGGCACTGCCAGTCCCTTCTCCCATAGCTCATTAGAGCTCCAGCTCCAAAATCCTGTCAGGACCACCCTGGCTCCTGTGGCAGCCTCGGCCCTCCCCCGGCTGGCCAGGCCTCCCTGCTGGCTGCCAGAGTGCCCTCACCCTTCCCTGCCTCCAGCTAACGCTTGTTTTCCTCTCCCGAGTTTTTTTTAAGGATTCATGAGCAGATGGTCTTGAAAACACAGCGCTCTCTCTCCCACTCTCTGAGAGAACAAATGCAGTCACCCTCCACTAATTGGAATGAGCTGGACTTTTTAAAAAGTTAATTAAAATCTATTTATTAAAAATGGGTGAATTCATCACCACCTGGCCTGTGGGCATCTCGGCAGAGCACCGCAGAGGGAGGCGGGATGGCTCCAGCTGAAAGGTAAGGAGCAGCACTCAGGAGCAGGACAGAGAAGGGCTTTTTTTTCCTTATTGGCTGTGAACTACTGCAGTTCTGGCTTTGATGCCAAGCTGGAACCAATATCTGGGACGAGAGTGTCCCAAAAATCCCAGCAAACAGCTTGTCAAGGTTCAGCCAGCTCTGGGGGGCATCCAGCTAGACACACACTGCTGGTGCCGCTCACACTCACAGGTGCCAAGGCAGCCAGGAGTCCCCCCCACTGCTGATTCCGTGGGGAGGATTTCAAACTGCTGCTCAGGTAAACGTGTAAATGTGTAATTAACCTCTCAGCATTGATTGGGAGTGACCGCCTGTGTCCCCGGGCCCTGTGACAACAGCAGCTTCATTAAGTCACTGCATCATCAAGCTGCAGCACAGACTTCCAAATGGGCTTAGCCAGGGCTTTAGCCACCTCCCTGCCTCACTCCTGTGCCTGTGCTGTCCCGGGGGCTAATGAGGGGTGACTTCCCCGGGACACAGAGGGTCACTGCCCAAAGGGATGGGCTGTCATCACCCCGTGCCTCAGCAGGGTCCCACCCCAGCCTGGCCAGAGCCCAGGGACCGAGTGCTGCTGCCACAGCTCAGGGGGACATGAGGCCCAGAACAAGAAGCCTCTGAAGAGAACACACCAGCTCCAGAAATTGTGAACCTTCCTTGCTACAGATGAGCTTACATGAAGATTCCTATGGATGGGAGCTTTAGGAGAGGGGGCGAGCTTAGGAGAGCCTGGCTGCTAAAAATAGAAAGCCAGCTTTGTCTTTTACTCCTGTGGTAGCATCTGAAGCCTGAGGACATACAGAGGGCTCTGTAAACACTTCTACTTGATTAGCTGAATCCAAACTGTGTAGTCCCTGCAAGCAACATAACCCAAAAACATCCAGATCCGAAATGAAGGGATTTGTATTGCATTTCGTAAGTGGGGAAAACAATTTCTATATCCAGTCTATAGGCTAGACATAGCTGATTTCCCACTTGGGGTGAGCAAACTGGGAAATACACATTGCAGAGTTTGGGACTGGCACGTGGCTGGCCAAGAGCAGCATGTCCATGGTGCTGCCCTGCTCCTCCAGCCTGGGCTGCTGAGCCAATTCCCACAGCGGAGCCTCAGGGCACAACCTCTGAACCTCCAAAGGCTTCTCTTGCCCTGACACAGCTGTACCTCTCTGAAGAGCACAAATTGTCTTCTCCTGGTCCCCACTGAGGGGCTCAGGGGGCAGCTGCAGGGTGGGGGGCAAAGAGGGACATTGGCTTTTCAGCTCCATTGCCACCATGGCTCCCCCAGCCTGCCTCAATCCCCGCTCCAGGCAGATGTCCCCAAATGTCTGTCCCAGTCCCACGCCTCCAAATCTGTACAGAACCAGGAAAAAAATTTCCTTTTTCTTCTCCCTTTTTTAACTACTCCCACAGAAGCTGGATCATCTGTATCCTTCTGTAAGTTAAGATAAACCCTGCTGAAAAAGGAAGAGGCCGAACTTTCGGTTGCTCTGAACTGGCAAACATTCAGACGAGCACAGCAGCAGAGTGGCCAAGAGAAGACCTGACTCCTGACACCTTTTCCAACCTCACTTTTGCCCCATAAGCCTCCAAACAAGCCCTCAGCCCTCCCCAGATGCACCCAAGGATTTCAGTGCACGTCCTGCAGCATCCAGAGGGCAGCCCAAGGGAAGCTGACTCCTCTCGTCCTCACGCTGAGCCAGGCAGAGCCCCAGTCCTCTGAGCAGCAATGGGAGCAGAAGGTCACCCAGATCTGGGCAGGATGTGAGCTCCCTGGAGCCCTGCAGTGACACACTGAGTCCCCAGGCCACTCCTGACTGTGACAGCACAGGGTCAGCTCTGCTGCTGCTGCTGCTGCCAGGAAAGATGTGGATGCCCAGCTCTGAGTGCTGCTGCAGTGACCACCACGCCCTGTCATGGGCAGCTGGGAGGAAGCAAAGAGGTTTAAGAGTGTCATGAAATCAACGCTGTTGGGAGCACCAGGATCTCAAGGAAGGGTTGGCACTGGGAGCTGCTCCCCCTCCCGGGAGCCAGGCACTTCCCAGGGAATTCTCGGGAATGCTCAGAGCCCCCCGGAGCTGCTCCCCTGCCCCCAGCCCACCCCGACACAGCCCTTGGCTGTCCCTGCCGGGCACCAGGAGGGGAATTTGTGCCCTTTCCCAGTTCCAGGGAGCCAGCAGGGCTCTCTCGTGCCTGACACGGCTGTTCTGCAATTAGAGACTGACAGGCTGATTAGCACCGGGGCTACACGGAGATCACAACAAGGAACCTCAGCAAAATGTTGTCCTTTTCAACAGGCTCAGTTTTGATACCTGCTGTTGCTGGGGGTGGGAGGGGAGAAAAACGAAGAAGGAGAAAAAAGAAGTCACCCTTTCAGTCCCTGCCATGTTGTTTTTTTTCCCCAGGAGGATTTCTCACCAGGCTCTCCTCACTTTGGTGGTTACAGGCAGCTTCCTTTCGTGGCACTCTTGGATTCACTAATGCAGAATCAGGCTGAGGCCAGTGATTACAGATTACATAATTAAGGGCAGCAAGTCTTGATTTAAAGGACCCATAAATAACAGGAATGAGAAGAAATTTAAAAGGACAATGCTCATTAAATTTCTCAATTATATATATTTCTCCCTTCATGGAAATTTAATGCTCTTGGAAGCTGCCATAGTGGCACCCCATGGGAATCTTTGGTAGAAATATCTAAATATCTACACAAACCAAAGCAATCTGTTTAAATACAAGTTCAAACCCATCCAGGCTGATGAGCAAGGCTCTGTCCTGTGCCAAACATCCCCTGCTGCATCAGGGACCTCCACAGATCTCCTGCCAGGGAGTGGGAGCCACATCACCTCCCTCCTGTGAGGAAAAAACTGGGCTGAAAGGGAGGAAAGTGTTGCTGGAAGGCTGGAGAGGGAGCCTGAACTGCTGCAGTGATTGCTGCTTCATTTTGTTTTGATGTGGTTCAAGAGCTGTGTGAAAAGGCATAAAATTGAGCAATTCCAGGTGTGCTGAAGCACAGACCTGTTTTCCATCTCCACATCATCCGTACAGGGCACCTGGGGAGGCTGTGCCGAGTCCTGCCCACGGGAACAGAACCCAAATCCTGCCCAGGAGCAGAGCCCAGTGAGCTGGGCACAGTGGCACAGGTGGCACAGTGGCACAGGTGGCACAGGTGGCACAAGTGGCACAGTGGCACAGTGGCACAGTGGCACAGGTGGCACAGGTGGCACAGTGGCACAGGTGGCACAGGTGGCACAGGGCTCCACGGGCTCACAGGATCCCTATGGGGGCAGGAAAGAGGGACCAGGAGCAGAGGGGAAGGCAGGGATGCGCCTCTGAGCGGTGTAAATACAGCCCCGGGGCTGGCCAGGACTTGGAAATGGTGATGGGCTTCGTGCAAATCTCTTTCAATCCTGCTCTGTGTGTGTGTGGAGCTATTCCCACCATGCTTTGAGGGCTGGAGCTCCCTCAGAGGGCAGGAACAGGGAAGGGGGAGAGCAGCAAAGGCTGCCCAGGATGGGCTCTGGCTGCCCCCTCTGAAGCCAGCTCTGTGTGCTGGTTTGCCTCGCTGCCTTTAAATGGCACTGGTTTGATCCGAGGGTGTTTCACTCCGAGCAAGGGGACGATGCTGAGGGGGGGAGATGGAGCTGGAACATCAGGGAACGCTTCCCAACTGAAAGGCACTGAAAGGGCTCGGTGGGAGGTGGTGGAAGCCCCAAATCCCGAGCCATTCGCAGCTCAAAGGACAACAGGCACCGGAGGACTGGTGTGGGCAGCACCTCTCTGGTCTGTTCACACGCAGGGAATTCAGGTTACAAAACAAAGGAGTCACACGTGGCAACACACCGAGCCAGGCTCTTGGTCAAGCCCACCCTGCCACGAATTACACAGGAACTCATCTCAGAGTGTTGGGATTATTCCTGGTTTACAGCAGTCCGTGAGATCAGAATCTTCCCTTCAGATTCTGCTCAGTCATCACTTGTCTAAAGAAGCCAAAGCTGCCAATAATTCCTTCAGACTCCAGGCCTGGCTGTCCCTCGTGCCAGGCCACCCTTGCCTGGTCCCACTGGCAATTTAAACAATCAGATCCTGGGGATCAGATTTCCTGGGGAAAACATCTGACTTTGGTTAACTCAAGGATATTCGCAGTTTTCAAATACTCACCCAGAAATTCACCACCACGGGGCCACGCATGAGATAAATTTTTATCCCGTGGAGGGATAAAAATGATTCCTAAAACATGGGATTCAGTAAAACCCCTCTGCTTAAAGCAGCCTGGACATGCCTTTACTCTTCCTATTTGCTTCAGGATCAGCATTCCCAACAACATCTCTCCTTGCAAGAAAATGTACACACATTTTAAATATGAGAACATTTCAAATATTCCCTCACTAAGTATTTTTTGTTTGGTTGGGAATTTTTCCTTCTTCTTTAAAAAATCTTTTTCCACCATCTCCTCACAAAACATGGCTAAATTTAGAAACAAAAAACGCAACTTCAGAGCAGAGAATCATCATCATCAGTCTCAAGATGCTGAGGAAAAACAGACATTTCTCCAAATGAAATACTTCCACGTGCTGAAACATTCAGGCACTGAAATCATTCACCAAATGCCAACGTGGTGGGAATTTGGGATTAGCTCTGTCTTGTGCCCTGCCCGGATTTCTGGTGGAAAAAGATTGAACTGGTAATTTTTTACGCCTGGTTCCTGTTTTCTTGTGGTCAGTGCTGTTTTCTGGGGCTCTCAGGAGTGCTGTGCCTGTGCTCTGAAGCCACTGGGATGGACAGAACAGGTTCAGAAAGGTCTGATTAGAGCAGGAGCAGGGCCAGGAAAGCTGGGAATTACAGCTGTGGGTTCCTCTCTCTGCTCAGGGAACTTCCCCCAGACTGGACAGGCCTTGTGGCAGCACAGCAGTGACAGCAAACACCAACTGGGAGCTGTGGTCTTCTCCTCAAACCAGAAATGTCCCTTCCCCACAGCCTGCAGAGGCTGGGGACACACACCAGGAGGTCCCTCCTGTACCCCAAAACTGCACAGCACACAAAGCTCTGAGCCCCCAGGGGCTGGGTGAGCAGCCAACCCTGATGCTCCATGTTCTGGGGACATTCCTGCAGCCACTGAGTGGGATTTGGGGTCTGCAGTGCCCAAGGAACACCTGCACACATCTCAGCACATCCAAGCACTTTCCAAAGATCCAATCTTCTCATTTCTCCCACTCTCTTCCTGCATTACACTGTGGCTCACTTCTGGGTATTTTGGGTTTCTGTGCATCCTTCTGGCTGTTCCGTGGACAGCTGTGCAGTGGGGGCTGGATCTGATGATTCAGAATTGCTTCAGAGGAAAGAATCAAGCACTAAAATCCTCTGCTGGCTCCAGCTCTCATCCTCTACTTTCTCATCAAAACTCTGTGACTCTTCTGGATCCAAAATCCAGAATAAACAGGGCAAGGAGGGTGTTTTCCTGTGACCAGGAGCTGTGTTCCCATCAGATTTCTGAGTGTACCAACAGCAGGCTTTGCTATGTTATGAGAAGCTGAAGGATGTTGCCGCAATCATGTGCTCAAAATGTGGAATAGCTGAAAAAAGCCTAGAAGAATAATTTGGCCAGTTCCTGAGGATAGGATGGAGATAAAGAATGGGTACTGCTAAGCAGAAAGGGATTATCAAGGATAGAGCTAAATAAAAATGAATTATCAACTGAGCTAATGGAAGAGAAAAAGGAACTGCTATTGCACAGATCCTGTGTGGAGGTCACCTTGGCTTCCCTCTCACATGAATATTCACTGGCTTGGAATGGATCTGTCATCAATGGAGATTTATTTACAGCCAGGGTCTCGGAGCTGCTCACAAATGACCCCCATTAGCTCATCCCATGGCACACTCCAGGGCTGAGCACGGAGCTGATGGAGCTGTGCCTCCTGCAGAGCAGTTTCCTCCTTCTGGAAATGAGTCTGTGTGGCAGAGAGAGATGTTCCTGAGCAGTAAAACAACCAGACACATCGTCCCTGCTCTCTGCTCTCCCAGCCAGCCACAACCCCAGCTCTCATTGCTGCATTTATGTGTTTGATTGTGTGTTTTATCACCAGATCCAGGGTTAAACCCAACCTCCACCACAGCAATGAAACTAATTCAGCCAAGGAGGACACAGGTGATGCACCTGTACTTCTCTCCCTCTCCTCCCAGCCTTCACAGATCTTTGCCAGAAATAAAATAACTAAAGCACTAATGCCTCTTTCTCATACACTCATTTACTCAGTGTGATCCCAATGACTGGAATGTGGAGTTATTTCAGACCTCACAAGTGAGGAAGCAGAAAGGCTGCTCCATCACTCTGATGATCTCCTTGCTGAACACATGGGCTGATGACAACAGCGAGAGGATTTACAAAACCGTTTGTCCTCAATCTGCTGCAAACCCTATTTATGGATTACTTCCATACAATGATTTCAAAAAATCAGGGACAAAAAGAAAGGGAGAACATAATTTTAGTATGGCTTTACTTCCAAACACATGGCACAAATGTAGAGACTGAGGCCTGCTGGTGAGGAATCCTTCTGCTGACTCTGCCTTCCCTGTGCCTCTCAGCTCCTTAATTACACCATCACTACACACAGGGCTGGTTCAGAAATATCTTTAAGTGGGATGTCATTTATAAAATGCAAATAGCATCTCTAACTCCAGTTTAACAGTTTGGCTTCCAGTCATGAAACAACCACCAGAAGGATTTTCTTCATTTCCTTAACGTCTTTCCCTTCTTCCTCCCCAGTGACACAGCACAGAGGCAGAATGCACACAGTGTTTGCTCCAAGTGTCACCTCCTACCAGCCCTGCAATCACAGAAGTCACTCCAGGTTGCTAGTGATGAAATTGGAACTGGACCCTGGATTTTCTTTAGGGCACCATTAATGTTTAAGCACCGCCCTGAAGTCACCATTGCGCCTTCTCCACCCCCGCCTTGATCCCAAACTGCAGGAAATGAACTGTAGGGTCTAAGATGATTCAGGAACAGCCTGAAGGGAAATGGAAGGTTGCCAGGTTCCCAGCCCAGACTGACTGTACCTCCCAGTCCAGGACAGAGGCCTGCCACTGAGCGATCTTGTCGATGTTCTCCAGCCTCCGCTTGCGCTCGTTGATCTGCAGGGTCACGTTCCTCATGACGGCCAGGGCAGCAGCCACGTACCTGTAGTCACTGCACACGGAGGGAAAGGCCATCAGAGGCAGCAGGACACGCCCAGGAGTCTGTCACAACCTCACCAGCCCCGAGGGACACGGCAAGGGCTGACCCTCAGTGCTAAGATGGGATTTTTCCATCTGGATTGTCACCACAGAGCAGCTCGCTGGAAAGTGGAACTGGGAGCCCAGCCTGGCCTCCACCAACCCAGCACTGGTGAGCCCCTCACAGCCTCAAGGTGCCCAGCTGAAGAGCATTCTAAAGACAGGCTGAGCACCTTTACAGCCTCTGTGTTTGGGCCCGGATTTTTCTGGTTTTAAAATGAACATTTAGAGAAAGGTTCATTTAGACAAAGACCAGAGCACCTTCCAAGCCACTCCCAGAGCAGTCACCCCGTGGAATTCACTCCCACTGCAGATTTCAGGTCAGCAAATCAAGCAACTCTTTTTGTTCCCCTCCATGGCCCTGTGAGTGCAGTAACAGAGTGAGAACTGGCTCCTGCCAGGGCCACTAAGGATGATGATCAGTCTTTTCAGAAAGTGATGCTGAAATCAATGCCATTGATTCCTGCCCTGTGCCTGCTTTTCCATTCCAAGGAGCTGTAATGTTCATTTCCATTGGGAAGACAGGCAAGGCCAGCTGCCACATCACCACCACAATGTATTATTAACTTAAGGGCTGCTATTGATTGCTGACTAATGAGAAAAACTGCCATCTTGGGCAGCTGCAGGGGGAATGGCTTTATTGATTATTGCTAAGGATTGTGCTGGTGACAGCTAAAAGAGGGGTGAATGCTGGGAATTAGATCCCTTCTCCATGTGTTCCCAACAGGATAAATACTAGGAAACAAACACACTGTGATATTAAAAAAAAAAAATTATTTGCTCTTGTGACAGCCTTGCTTGGATGAAATCTTGAGCTGAGTTTTTATTTTTTCTTAAATTCTTACGTCAAGATTCTAGGTGTGGTTACAAATAATCCCAGAAATTCCAGGACAGCAGGACTGGGCCTTCAGCAAAATAAAGGCAAATAGAGAATGGGCTGCCTGATATATCCATCCCAGAGAGGTCTGGGTGGGAAGGGACCTTAAAGCCCATCCTGCTCCACCCCCTGCCATGGGCAGGGACACCTCCCACTGTCCCAGGGGGCTCCCAGCCCCGTCCAACCTGGCCTTGGACACTTCCAGGGATGGAAGGGATCGTGCTACACAACGAAGAACTTCTTGTGCCTCCCTTTGTGCACAAGGGAGTGTGTGAAGGGAGCGTTGGTTGTAGGGCAGGAAAGGAGCTGTGCCAGGGGCACATCAGGGTGGTCTGGAGGACATCCATGAGTTCTTTAGGGATACAGGGAAGTCGCTATGGCCAGGAAGGATGTGGAGAGCCAGGGGGAGGTGCAGAGCTCACAGACTGTCAGGAATGATCTCCCAGCAGTGGTGCTCATGCTCAGAAGGGAGGCACTCCCTGGCAGAGTCTCCTCAGAACATGTTCCTACATTCCCAATCCCAGCTCCCGTCTGTTCTGGGAATGCTCAGGATTCCTGCAAGCTGCACTTAGCACCTTCCTATATTTAATTCATTTTAAGCTGGAGTAGATCTTTAAGAGGTGAACAGATGTGGCTTTGTGAAAAATTCAAATGAAGCAGGCTGCAAACAGGCAGCAGCTGGAGGGAGGCAGGCTCTGAGCTCACCCCCATCCTGCCTCCATGCAGAGTGGGATGGTGCCAGCCTTTCATCTTGGGAATGCTAATTCCCTAATTCCAGTGAGAAAAACCCAGCAGTGTTTTCCCATCACGCTGTAAGGAAGAAAAGACTCAAGACTGAACTTTTTGGGCTCCCAGCCCACGTCTGTGGCAGAGCTGGCAAAAACTTAGAAGAAAAAAACAACAGAAGCAGAGCATTTGGCCATGAGGCAATAATAGGATCCCAATAACCATGAGATGAAGGTAAATAAAAGGTTTGTCAATTCTATGGGGGCTGCAGTGGCCACCTCCCAGTGCTCCATCAGAATCCAAGTCTAGATCCTTGCCAAGCATCACATTGCTGTCTCTGGGGAGTGTGGTGTGGCTTCTGATTTCAGCATTTCCTGACCTGGTGCAGGGAAAAGCCACAGCTCTGCAGGTGTGGTGGTAGTGAAAAGGAAGGAAAAAAAGAAAAAGAGGATCACGGTCCTCTGTTAGATGAAGCTCACATCCCTGCTCTCCCTGTGTTTTTCCATGTTTTGCCTCACTCCAGGGCTGGGATATGGCACTGGCTTTGTGCAGCCATGTATTTCCTCCCCGTGCTGTTACAGCTTCTGGGGTTACTCCTCCTAATGCAAGGTGAGCAAAGCTCACCCTGCCTTCCCTTCCCAGAGCATGGAGAAATGAGAATCAGAGTGTCCATGGCAATCCAGTGACACAGAGCTCTGGGGCTGAGTCACCCAACTGCTGCTGCACCACAGCAGAGCTCCCCAGGCTCCTCAGAACATGACTCTGTGTGATTACTTAACAACATGGTGAGTTTAAAACACCCCAAAGGGAACAGGAAAGTGCTCCCAAAATAACCCAACCCTGGTGTTATCACACTGCCCACATCCCCTTTGCTATGGCTCCCAAATAACTCACAGAGGTCATTTTAAACATGGTGGGAAGCCACATCTGAGCTCCCAGGCAGTGCTCTGGGTCCTCACGTGGCTGCTGAGGGGAAAACCCACAACCTGTGGGATCCCAGGGCTGCCTTCTGATACCCCAAAGCTCCCATGAGTCCATTCCAAGTTTGATTCGGTCTCTGGAAAAGCAGGAATTTGACCTGAAGCCAAAGGCTTGTCCAAACTGGTGATTTGGGGCATTTGGCTACCCTGAATCATTCAGACTTGTGGGTCAGGTCGAAGCCAATCAATGCATCTCTGCTCACATCACACTTCTGCTCTTCTAGAGCTGGGCTTGGGAAAAACAAGCCATCAAACACTTGCAGAAGTTTCTGAAACATCTCTGGTGTTTTCTGTTCTCACTTGCTTTTAAATGAGTTTTGGAAAAAGAAAGCAAACTGGCAGGGCAGGAGCAAATCTGCTCTTACAGCACCTCATTTTTCTTTCACCTTATTTTCACAGGAGTAAACCCCAAATGGTATCACAGGCACTGCTCCTGATTCACACTGTCAGGCAGCCAGGCTGATAGTCCTCAGCAGCAGCAAAAGAGATTCTGGAAATTTTGGGAAGCAGTCAAACTGTGGGTGCTCCTCTGAACCTAAATCCCGTGGCAAAACCAGAGATAGGACTGGGCTGAAAGGCTGAGCAGGATTGGACCTCTCCCCACATCAGGCTCCAGTTGCAGATCCTGGCACTGTACTCACTGTGTGCCCGGGTTCTCCCCAGGAGCAGGGAAGGAGCTTCTCAGACCACTGAATGCTAATTAGTAATTTTTCCAGTGTAACTGGTAGCATCAGAAAGTACATCCAAGGGTAATTAGTTCACGTGTCTGATTAGAACAGAGCTGAGTGTGTCTCCATCGAGAATTGCTGCTTTGAGAAGACTGAACTGTCTGCTGACCCTTTGTCCTGCTCCCATTTATCCAGGATGTCACAGGCACAAGAGCTGAACAGAAAACCTCAACCCCTGGGTGGGAAGGAGCACTGGACAGAAAGCCCCCAGCCCTGCTGGGAAGGAGCACTGGACAGAACGCCCCCAGCCCTGCTGGGAAGGAGCACTGGACAGAACGCCCCCAGCCCTGCTGGGAAGGAGCACTGGACACAAAGCCCCAAGCCCTGTTGGGAAGGAACCCTGGAGAGAAAACCCTAACCCCTGCTGGGAAGGAGCCCTGGACACAAAGCCCCAAGCCCTGCTGGGAAGGAGCCCTGGACACAAAGCCCCAAGCCCTGCTGGGAAGGAGCCCTGGACACAAAGCCCCAAGCCCTGCTGGGAAGGAGCCCTGGACAGAAAACCCTAACCCCTGCTGGGAAGGAGCCCTGTCTCCCCATGCCTGCTGCCTTACCTGTGCTCCTGGGCCGTGTACTTGAGCAGCTCTGCCAGCTGCAGGGGGTACTTGCAGATCTTCTGCACGGGTGTGAGCAGGAAGCCGTCGATGGCGATGTCGATCATCTGCTGCAGCAGGCGGCACGCCTCGAAGAAGTGCTGGTACCTGCTGTCCTTCATCAGCTTGGAGAGCTCCATGCACGCGTCCAGGTGGTTGTTACAGTACTCAGAATAGATCCAGAAGCCGTCTTGCTGTGAAGGCAGGGTGAGGAGGACAGGTCAGGCAGGGACCCAGCTCACCAATGCCACACCAGGGCTGGGAAGGGCAGGGTTTGATGGGATATTGGGAGAAATTCCTCCTTGGGATGGTGGGGAGGTCCTGGGATGGAATTCTCAGAGAAGCTGTGGCTGTCCCATCCCTGGAAGTGTTCAAGGAGGAGCTTGGAGCATCCTGGTCTATGAAGGTGTCCTGCCCACAGCAGGGTCTGGAATAAAACCATCTTCCCAACCCAACCCTTCCAACCCAAACCAGCCTGGATTTCTAAGAAAACACAGCCCAAGCAGGAGGAAGGACAGATCCTACAGTGCTTCTCCTGCTTGGAAGAGGTGCTGGGAAAGGAGGGGCTGCAGGGAGGGACCTGCACTCTGACACATGGCCAAGGTCTGTGCAGGTACAGGTGTGCTAATGTGAGCCCTGCACAGAGCTGTGCTCGTTCTCAGCTTCAAATTGTGCAGGGAGGGTTTGAAAGGCACAACCCAGCAGAGCTCTGGCTTTTGGCAAGACAAGAGGACAACCTTGTTATTACTAGAGCTCTTTCCCTGAAAGATCCTGAAGCACCTGGCAAGTGTTTGGGGGCTGGGTATGTTTGAAATTCCCTTTACCAGCGGGGAACTCAAGGCACTGCGTGGATTTCCCCAGGAACAGAGCCCCAGAAAACACTAAAAACAAACAAAAAGCCCACTCACACATCTGCCCCTCCACCTTTTGGACTGGTCTAACAAGTTTTCTGGTGTCTATTTTGTTGGAATGTCCTTTTTCTGCCTTCACTGATCACAGACTGTCAGCTTTAACTTGGGTTTGATTCATCTGGGCCACACAGACAAGGCGATGAAAAGGCAGAGAAAGGTTTCACTAGGAAGGAGATGGACACAGCTCAGCTCCACAAATTAACTCTGAGACAGCCCAGGTGAAGTCAGGTGTTGCAAACCAGCCAGTTCCACCGAGCTGTGGCCAATCCACAGAAAGGACAGATTCTATTTAGCCAAGACATGCCTGCCCAGCAATTACTTCTCAGTCCCTGAGGGTCCCAACAAGCTGCTTCTCTGGGAACAGGGATCCAGTGTCCTTCCCATCCCCACAGCTGACCCAGCCACACACTGACAGCTCTCTCTTCCTGAAGAAAATGAGGAACAAGATGCTCTGGAGATCCCTAAACAGGATCTTAACATCCTCACCCCTCAGTTTCCCAAATGGCTAAGCAGGAATAATTTATCAGGAGTTTATCAGCCAGCTCTCAGCCCCTGTCTGGTGACAGGCAAGTGTCAGATCCTCCGAATCGCAGCAGCAATTCTTGCTATTGTCACTATCAATGAATTGACAGCACAGCCTCAAGTCATGACATTTGAGCTACTGATTCTCACCAAGATTTCATACATCTTCCCAGCAGAGGTGGAATGTGATGCTGCTTTTTGCAGGCTCTGATAAGAACCAGCCGTGTCAACACCTCATGCACCTCCTCAGAGGAAATCTCAATGAGAGACCCAGGGATGTTTAAAAGATGCTGTAAAACTCTTTAGGGATGCCCTGCTGAAGTTTCAGGAATGTTTATCAAGAGTTTCCCTGATAAGCAGTGAACTGTTGCCCTGACTCAGCACAGGAGCTGCAGCACCTGTGAGCTCTGATACCCTGCTCCCCTCTCCTTCCAGGAAAGCCTCCAGCTCCAGGGCTGGCATTTGTTTGACACTTCCTGACATATTCACAACATTGGCCTGCAGGAGGTGGTTTATGGAACAGTAGGATGGGCTAGGCAAAATCCTCCAGTATATTCTTATCCATGTGATTCAGATGTACTGGAGATCATCCAGTTGCATATCCAAGTTCTCCCTCCCCTGTACCTCACAAAGCACATGGAGAACCATGGAGCAGTCCCTGACATGTCACTAGAACAGGTTCCTGCCTTCTGAGAGTGTCTCCTCCCTCCCCAGCCCGGGTGGCAAGGGCCAGTGCCCAGTGAACTCACGTGTTCCAGGAAGCAGGGCCCAATCTCGCTGAGATGGGGGTCCTCGTTGTTGTACTGCTTCTCCAGGTCCCGCACAAAGCCCATCTGAAACCTGTAGATGTCTTCAATGTTCCCAAAGATGATTTTCAGCTGCTCATCACTGAACATGTCCCTCCTCTTCCGGCACTGCTTTAAGTAACCCTGTGAGAGCGAGAAAGAAGGATTTGCAGGGAGCAGCAGAATCCAGGGCACAGCCCCAAGGAGGTGTGTTCAGTGCTGGGTGCCTGGTCCTGCAAACCCCACTGCCTCCAACACCTCACACCCTGGTCTCCCACAAGCACTGCTGCTTCCACGTCCTTCCAGTGGCACAGCAAGCTCTGAGGGGCTGTTTGAACCTGCTCTGACTTCTCCTTTCAGCCCAGTAATCAGGACAAGGAAGCTGTTTAATACCACCATTAAGTTCTGTTTAATATCTTTATCAACAACCTGGATGAGAGGATCAAGTGCACCCCCAGCAAGTTGGCAGCTGATGTGCTGGGAGGGTGGGAGGGTGATGTGCTGGGAGCAGGGGAAGGTTCTGGGCAAATCCCCTCATCCTCCCACACTTCCCCTGTCAGGATGATCATCACCGAGTCACAGAACTGTTAACGTTGGACAAGACCTTTAAGATCATCAAGTCCAACCAGAATGATTTAGACTAGAAACTTTTCAAGGCCAAATCTCAGGTGTTGCAACTGGCCTGGTCCGTTCTGCAGCGTCCTGACTGGAAAGAAACAGCACAGGGGTCATCAGGAGATGACTGCTTACTTTGCTGGTCTTTATTACACAGGAAAGGAAAAAAGTGAAGGGAAGAAAACGCCAGGCGCTCCAGTGGAATGGCTAAATTTGGGAACTCGGGATGCTTAGTCACACAGCCACACTGCCAGCTGGTGACATGCAGCTGCTGGGCCACAATGAACATTGGAACCCTGCAATGAACTGTCCTTCAGCCTCGCCACGCGGTTCCTGGCAGGGAGAACTTCAAACATGAATGAGAAATGCAACTTTGGCCACCCAGGCCTGGACCCAACCTCTCAATTCGGAGGATGCCGTCACCCTGAATTTCCTGGCTTTTTCAGCTGAGAAGTTTGGGCTATGGAACACCTTCTACACTCTCTAACCTAGGTCTGCCTTCCCCCAGGAGCTCCTTGATGACTCATTTCCCTGGGTTTCCCTGTCTGATTTTCCAAGGCCACAGGAATGGGAGCAGGCTGCCGGATGGTCACAGGGCAACCCAAAATCCAGACTGGGGAGAAATGACAAGAGCATCTCTCCATGCAGATTTTCCTGTTTACCTACTGATCTCAGAATAGCCTGGAAAAAAACCCGAGGAAAAAGCCTTCCCTGTGCCCATGGGGCAGTGTCCCCTCTCTCTGCTCGGTGACATTCCTCCCTTCCTGAACACAGGAACATCTCCCAGCCCCGGGGTTGCCATTGGCTGCAATTCCCATCCTCACTATTCCCACCCTCCCTGTGCTGCTTCATCATTTCTCTGGAATCACGTGTCTGGAGGAGCTGAAGCAGCACATTTCTGTGCAGGCACCTCTGAAAGCACAGGGAGAATAAAGGAATGCGAGGAGTTCCCAAGCCTCATCCTCTCTGTGCGTTTGAAGGTGTTTTCCAGCACAAGCCAGGAAAAGGAGACTGAAGATTCTTCCGTAACACGCAGCAGAGGGGGCTGCTGCAGAATTTTTCCAGTAAATTTACTTCTGTTACATAAAACAATGTCATCTTCCTTCTGCTCATCCCGTCAGGTTTGCTCAGAGAAGGATAGCTGACTGATGAGCAGATGTTGGAGAGTGTTTTGCTCAATGAATGCCTAAAAATAGCTGCCAAACTGTCTGTCTTTGAAGTACTTTTCCATGTAGTCCCTGAAGTATAGGCCAAAGTTGGGCAAGCTTTCCACGAGGTTAAGTGCTAAGTTTTCTTCACCCCACAGGGGGTTTAGAGACAGCCAGGAGAGGTGGTCAGTCCATCCATCCATCCATCCATCCATCCATCCATCCATCCATCCATCCATCCATCCATCCATCCATCCATCCATCCATCCCTCCATCCCTCCATCCATCCATCCTTCTTGTCTGGCTGAGAGCAGGGTAAAGGAGAGAAGGAGGCTGCAGGCTGTAACTTCAAAGGCAGCTGTGATGATATTCCAGATTTTTCCCTCTCTGAGGCAGTTTGGGGCTGTTCACACTGCCCTGGAACCATCCCCGAGCCAGGCCCAGCACCACTTGGGCTGTCAAGCAGAGCTGCCTGTGCAGGGCTCCCAGCACACAGGTGAGGGTGATGCTGCAGGGCACACAGCCACAATCAGCACAGGAGGAAAGCTCAGACTGCTTGAACTGGAAAGGCAAACCAGAGCCAGGGCTGGTCCCAGGACTTGGATACAAGTCCACAGCAAGCCATGGGGGCAGTGGGGCTTTGCTGTGGTGAGGAATTCCCTCCAATCCAGCTGCTTCCCACAGGCTGGCACAGGGGATTTTCATCCTGATGCTGGCCAGCTCCTGAGCTCCCTGCCTGGCCAGACTCGTGCTATGGGTGTTGGGAGGAATAGCAGGGTGTGTGATGACACAGGAGCAGGAGTGGAAATGCATCCTGCAGCACAGGGGAGCAGTGGGAGGGCTCTTCATCACCACCCTCCGGTAAGGACCTCCCATCCTCGGGTGCCTCACTGGTATCAGGATTTGTTATTTTGCAGCTCAGAAACAAGAGAATAACTACACACTGCTAAACTCAGCACTCAACCAGGCTCAGCCCAGCCAGAGCTGCTCTACCATCCCCTCTCACACCTCACCTCCTTCATCCTTCCTGGTGCCCTCAAACGAAGAGCCCCGGGACGAGGGGAATGTGCCACTGCCAGAGCAGCTCCTCAGGGGCTGTCTGCTGCCTGCTCGTGCTGTGCCACCAACAACAGCCCTGCCCACCCCACCGGGGGCACGGGAGCCCAGAACAGCCCCGGCTCTCCCGGTCCAGCCCCGGCTCTCCCGGTCCCGTCCCGGCTCTCCCGGTCCAGCCCCGGCTCTCCCGGTCCCGTCCTGGCTCTCCCGGTCCAGCCCCGGCTCTCCCAGTGCAGCCCCGGCTCTCCCAGTGCAGCCGCAGTCCCGGCTCTCCCGGTCCAGCCCCGGCTCTCCCAGTCCCGGCCCTCCCGGTCCAGTCCCGGCTCTCCCGGTCCAGCCCCGGCTCTCCCAGTCCCAGCTCTCCCGGTCCAGCCCCGGCTCTCCCGGTCCCGTCCCGGCTCTCCCGGTCCCGTCCCGGCTCTCCCAGTCCCGGCTCTCCCGGTCCAGCCCCGGCTCTCCCAGTGCAGCCCCGGCTCTCCCAGTCCCGGCTCTCCCAGTGCAGCCCCGGCTCTCCCGGTCCCGTCCCGGCTCTCCCAGTCCCGGCTCTCCCGGTCCAGCCCCGGCTCTCCCAGTGCAGCCCCGGCTCTCCCAGTCCCGGCTCTCCCAGTGCAGCCCCGGCTCTCCCGGTCCCGTCCCGGCTCTCCCAGTCCCGGCTCTCCCGGTCCAGCCCCGGCTCTCCCAGTGCAGCCCCGGCTCTCCCAGTCCCGGCTCTCCCAGTGCAGCCCCGGCTCTCCCGGTCCCGTCCCGGCTCTCCCAGTCCCGGCTCTCCCGGTCCAGCCCCGGCTCTCCCAGTGCAGCCCCGGCTCTCCCAGTCCCGGCTCTCCCAGTGCAGCCCCGGCTCTCCCGGTCCCGTCCCGGCTCTCCCAGTCCCGGCTCTCCCGGTCCAGCCCCGGCTCTCCCAGTGCAGCCCCGGCTCTCCCAGTCCCGGCTCTCCCAGTGCAGCCCCGGCTCTCCCGGTCCCGTCCCGGCTCTCCCGGTCCAGCCCCGGCTCTCCCGGTCCCGTCCCGGCTTTCCCGGTCCCAGCTCTCCCGGTCCAGCCCCGGCTCTCCCGGTCCCGCTGTGTCAGCGCCTGGCTGAGGGAGCTCTCGGAGCCTTCCCCAGGCCAAGGGATTGCTGTGATTAAAGTGAGCATAATGAGCCTCTCTCCAGCAAGGCACAGCCCATCATTCCACAGATGAGAATGCCCATTTCAGTCCTCCTCCCTGCTTAGCTGAATCATTTCCTGGTGCTCTACCTGCAGGTAAGATTTATCCCCTCAATCCCAGCCTGCACCACACGGAGCAAAGAGCGAGCTTTCTGCATCTCTCCTGTCTGGGATGTATCATTAGGGGCAGTCAATCTGTTCCCTCACTGCAGCCAAACCTGTCTGCACCTCCTGAGAATCCCAGCGGGCAGAAACACGGTGACGTGGCTGGAGATACAGGTTATGGTTTATTTCGTTTCCAACAGAAAAGTGCAAATGCAGGAAAAGAAACAGTATGTGGAGAAGTGCCTGCAGTTCTTCCCTTCTCCAAGGCAAAGCTCTCTGACCAAAATAGCACATTGAAATTAAGCTCATTTGTTTCCAAATTGAAATCCCAAGGCTCTTCCATATTTGAAAAGTGTCATGGATGCTTTTTGGATGGCTGCTCTGCCTCACCGAGAGAAAAGCAGCAAGGATGAAGGGAGGAAGACATTCCTCTAAGCACAATTCACAAGGGGCTTCACCACATTGACTGGGCACAGGCTCACTAAATCCCCAACATTGCGAGGGATGAGCTGAAAGCCAGCCCCAGACTTTGATTTCAGTGCTCACAAACTTCTGCCTCTCAGTGATAAGGACATGTCTACACACAGTGCCCAAACTGGCACCGCCTTCCCAAACACCCAGCACCACAGGCTCTGCCCTTTGGGCTCAGCTCAGGGCACTAATCCTGAACTTCAGGGGTTGTAGAGGTTAATTGTAACCTAATGAACACGAACCAGGTTGGGGATTTGTGGGCTCAGTCACTGAAGTCCATTGCTTGCTGGCTCCCTTCATCATTTCCCATGGTGGAAACATTCTGCCCTCAGTCTCTCCATAAAAAAGGCAAATGGGGGCCATCCTGAGCCAGGGAAAATTGTGAACCCGACATGAAAGGCACAGATGACATGGGTAACTGATTGGTTTAATTACAACCTAATTTCCTCAATCACAAGTTCAAAAGTAGATGGCATTGGGTTTTAATTAAGAGGACTGCTTGAAGGATCTCAACCTCATCATGTTTTAGTCAAAGAGCTATGGAATAAAGGTCAGGAAATTGCACTTCTGGTTAATACAAACTAAAGGAATTATCAGATCCAGCAGGAAATTCTCAGAGCTGTCAATACCTATTGACAGATGCTGCTCCTCCATTAGACGCAGTCCTCCGACACTTCAGCTTGTTCCCAAATCACCCAGGGACAAACCCAGGCTTGGCCCTTGCCACCCTACTCCATGGGCAGGTGTGCCAGGTACCCCTAGGTACCCCAGGTACCCCCAGGTACCCCAGGTACCTCACAGATGTCCTTGGGGTGTTTGATGCAGTGGGGACAGACACAGGGCAGCCCCCAGCTGTGCCAGGTACCCCAGGTACCTCACAGATGTCCTTGAGGTGTTTGATGTAGTGGGGACAGACAGAGGCCAGCCCCAGGTGCCCCCAGCCCCAGGTACCTCACAGATGTCCTTGGGGTGTTTGATGTAGTGAGGACAGAAACAGGGCAGCCCCCAGGTGTGCCCCAGCCCCAGGTGTCCCCAGCCCCAGGTGTCCCCAGCCCCAGGTGTCCCCAGCCCCAGGTACCTCACAGATGTCCTTGAGGTGTTTGATGTAGTGGCGCTCGGTGCTCATGATCTCGTTGATGACGTTGGCTCTCATCTGGTCGCGGTTCTGCACGGTCCTGCCCAGGCACAGGCAGTCGGCGCTGGGGTCCAGGTGGCCGTTCTGCACCTCGCTGGTTCCCTCCTCCACCCCATCCTCCTGGTTCACCCATAGCTGCAGGACAGAGGGGACAGCACAGGGGTTACTGCCAGCAGCAGCTCAGGGGGCTGGCTCGGGGCTGCGGGGCTCTGGGAGATGCTGGATCCAGCCCTCCTCAGCCCACTGGGGTGTGCACAGAGGTCCCAGCCCACACTGCCCAGTTCCATACTGGTGCAACCAGCCCCAAACTCTCCCCATGTGCTCCCCATCTCAGAGGGGATTGCCAGTGCTGGCTGCTTTGATCCCAAATATAAAATCATCCTGGGACAGGGTGAATGGATGCTGCCAAGAGCTCCAGACCGAGACGGACACGAGTAAAACAGAGCAGCCTGAGGAAAACTGCAGCTACTGGTGACAAACACTGTTGTCCCAGCATGTGCCACCTCCAGCTGGGGTTTCTCTGAATGGGAAGATCCTCTGGGAGCAGGGATAAGCCTTTCCCCAGGGACTGATTCCAGGTGGAGATGTGGCTGGCTCAGAGACCTGAAGTGCACATCAGCTCTGGGTTGTGTTTCTGGAGCTCTGTAACCTCCCAGGCCAGGGGCTGTGAAGGAGCCCTGGTTCCATTTCTCAGCAGCTTTCCTCATCAGCTCACAGGGACAGCCTTTCTGGCTCAGGCAAATCCCACATCTCAGCATCCCAGGACTGGGATCCCCAAACCATGGGATCCCCAAAGCACACAGAATGGACACCCTGAGTATGTCCCCTAAAACCTGGGGGCTGAGGGCAGCTTGGGACAGGTGCAGTGGGCACTGAAAATTACAGAGAGCAGTGAAAAAGGATCTCTGTGTTTTCAGCACTCTGAAGCTTCCTTCCAGTATCAAACAGAAAAACATCCATAGAACTGGCAAATTCCAACTCTCTCCTGTGTCTGAAGCAGCCTGGGCTCTGCACACACCATACGGATCAAGGGCTCCTTCTGTTACCTTTTCCCACAAAACCTGCTTAAAATAGCTCTGATTGACTCCAATTGGGCTCAGGGTAGTTTGTAAACAAACATTAAATAAAGAGCTGACAGAAATACCCCTGTCTTTCACAGACCACCTCAGCTGTGATGGAAATGAAACAACTTCTCTCCACAGCATTTGAAGTCCTCAAATCCTGGGGCTTTTCAAACCTAAAAATACATTTTCCTGTGAGCAGTGGAACTGTCCACACACAGAGTACAAGGAAAGCAGGCAGCATCATTAACCTGATCTTCAGGCTTCCTTTCAGTGTTAATAGTTTTTCCTGCTTTCCCATTATTCAGTTTCAATTGGGCTTTGCACAGATTGTAAAGGGCAGTGTTCCTGTAAATTAGGAAAGTAAAAACCTCCAAACCTGCCCGTGCTCCTTCCCTGCTTTCCCAGCCAACAGCTGTTCTGCTAAACCACCTCTTGCAGGGCACTCATGTTTTGTCCTCCCTCAGGGAGTTGTAAATGCCAAAAAAAAAAAAAGAAAAAGAAAAAGCTAAACTCTTCTGTAGCAGGATGTTAATGATGCTGCAAATTTGGAGGATAAAAAGGGGGTTTTGTAGGATTGCCATCAGCACTGGGAGGCCTGGCTGAGCCCTGGGTCACTGTGAGGGAAAGCAGGGAGCTGGTGATCCAATCCCACCAGACACAGTGAAATCCAGCACGGAAAACCTCTCCTGGCACGCTGAAACAAATGTCTCTTGTTCAGAAAAACAACCCAAAAGCTGGCCAGAAAAGTGTCTCTTTCAGCAAACACATCCTGCTCTGGAAGAGGTTTGGGGTCCACTGAGGCAGAGCAACACCCCATGAACACGAGCAGTGGTTTATGCTGAAAAATTAATTTAAAAAAATAAAATAAAAAAAGAAGTGCTGCTGCTGAGCAATGTCCCTGTTGGGATAAGTGACCTTGGGGGCCAACTACTGACACCAGTGCCACCAGTGTCAGTGCTGGGAAAACCTGGGGGCACCCTGAGAAGGGAAAATGGGTCCTGGGAAGGACAGAATGGCACAGGGAGCCCTCCCAGGGACATGTCCTGGTGACAGCTCCATTGGCATTCCAAACCAAACAGATGTGGAAAATCCAGCAGGACCAGTGTGGGGATTAAACTGTTGGTTGAAGTTTCAAATAACTTCCCAGCCTGCTTTTCTTCTCCTACAGAAAGGGATTTTGCAGCCTTCCCAAACCCAACTGGAACAGCTTGTTACCAAGTCTGATGACATTCCTGCCAGTTTGGCAGCAGAGCATATTTTTAAAGCTCTACCTCCTGGAGTCAGGTGATCATGAGAAAAAAATTGATTTTCACTTAAAAAAAGCCAGGAAGATCTAATCATTACAAGGCATGTGTGTGTAAGCCTGAGTCATGAATCCTAAAAGCTTTGAAACTCCAAGGCAGATAGCAAACTTGCAAACTTTCATGATTCCTCAAACTCAGGCTGCCTTTTGTGCACAGCAGGAACACTCCCTCCTTCCTCATCTGCGAATCTCAGGAGTCCTGCTTTCTTCCTTAATGAAATTTTTGCTTCTTCCTGCTAGGATCCGTGTTCCCAAAGGGAAAAAAAAGATACAGTTCTAGTCTAGATGACTTCTGCCTTATATTAAAAACAAATGTAACAATTTTATCAGCTCCAGAGGACGCTGAAGGTGTTTCCACCCTGTGCTCTCCAGCCTCTGCTGCTGGAAGGATGAATCCCACTGTCTTGTTCAAACACTCCTGTTTCCACCTAAACCTCTGAAGCTCTCTGAAATTCCAGCAAGGATCCTTCTTCCAGGGCATCATTTGAAGTTGGGCCCATGACTAATAAAAGTTGAGGTGCAGTGGCAGCTCTGGCACTGACCTTGGGCCAGTCCCTGCAGCTGGAGGAGGTTTCCCCACCCAAACCCAGGGACAAACATAGAAAAACTCCTGGAGGTGTTGAAAATGGACTGAAATGCATCACCAGACTCCTGTTCTCACCCATGGGCAGCACTGTGCTGAGACAGACCTGGGGTTGTGTTGGCACCTCCAGCTCTCAGGGCTGGGGAGGAGCAGGGCCAAGGGAGGGTGGCACTTCAGGGGTTAACTGTGCCCTCTGTCCCGGTGCCACCAGCCCAGGCTGGATCCTCTGTGCCTCACTGACAGTGATGGAGCTGCAGGTGACAGTGAGGTGGCACAGCCACACTGGGGAGATGCTGGCCTTGCCCAAAAACTTCTGAAACATCAGACTGAGGTGATTTGGACAAAGCTGCAAACGCTCCTGTCTTAGCCCAGCACCTCTAACAGGGTGATGATCCCTCTGCTTCACACACATGGGGCTCCCAAAAATGCCTGAAATCCCTGAATTTCCCTCCCTCCTGAGGGAACAGCTGAGATCACACTCCTGGAAAAGGGTCTGTCTGCTCCACCTCTCCAAATGGACACAAATGCACAAATACCCCTCCCTCTCAGTGCAAATATTCAGAAAAGAAACTTCAAAACTCTCATTTTCTCCCAGTTTCATCCCATCTCCTCAGCAGTCCCAGCTCAGGATGGGTGGCTGCCACCCCTGTGGGGATTTCCAGGGAGCAGGGATGGGACAGGAGTTCCCTGGCAGTTTCTCAGCTCTGCTGCTCATTTGGGTCCCAAGAAGGCTCTGCAGGCTCCTGTCCTGAGCTCCTCAGCAGCTCAGGGCTGTGGCTTGGCACAGCACTGGGACCCCAACTGAATTCCTGCACCCAATGGCACTGGTTTTATACAACAACCCTACAATAATAAACCCAGGGTCTCTTTGCACACCTCTGCAATACAAGAGATCAGGGGCTGTAAAACAAAACAGGACTGGGAGGATTTCCCCCAGGCCATGAAAAAGCCTCAGCAGCCAAACCACCAAGCGTGAGAGCCATTTCAAGGACTCTGTGTCAAGAATTAATGCAATCAGTGAAAACTACAGAAAAAAAAACCCCAAGTTGCATAATGCTTGTGTGATGTTTCCCATTGAGAGGCCCCTCCATGTGGAGAGGAACAGGCTTATCATGAGGCTCCCAGTCCCATTTCAAAATTCAGCCCTAATTGGGAAGTCATGACCAGCTCCTGCGTAATGCAAGAACTTGCAGAGGCAGATAAAAGTAAAAGAATCAAATAAAAAAGGCCCTTTTCCCTAAGGACCAGTTCTGGGAGCCAGGGAGAGCTGATGGTTGCATTGTGCTAATTGATGTTCTCTATGGCTGATATCCTTTTAGAAAGGGAAAAAAGGAAGAGCCAGGGAACCACAGGCCAGGCAGGCTCACCCCAGTGCCCAGCAAGAGCACGGAGCAGATTCCTGGAAAATATGTTCAGGCACGTGGAAGACAGGGAGGTGAGTGCTGAGAGCCACCACAGCTTCACTGAGGGCAGAGCGTGCCTGACACATTTGGTGACCTGTGACAAGGTGGTCACAGAGCTCAGAGCCCTTTCCAGGGCCTAAAGCACCTCCAGGAGAGCTGGAGAGGGACTGGGGACAAGGGATGGAGGGACAGGACACAGGGAATGACTTCCCAGTGCCAGAGGGCAGGGCTGGATGGGATCTTGGGCAGGAATTGTTCCCTGGCAGGGTGGGCAGGCCCTGGCACAGGTGCCCAGAGCAGCTGTGGCTGCCCCTGGATCCCTGGCAGTGCCCAAGGCCAGGCTGGACACTGGGGTTTGGGGCACCTTGGGGCAGGGGAAGGTGTCCCTGCCATGGCAGGGGTGGAGTGGATGGGCTTTAAGGTCCCTCCCAGCCCAAACCAGTCTGTGGTTCAATGACATAAAATGTCTATAAATGCAATTTATCAGCTTGTAGCTTTACCCAAATGGTGCATGAAATCACCCAATGGCCCTGGGCCAGCATCAGTGACCTGCAATTATTGCAGATTTACCCTGCTCAGTGCAGGCACTGGATGGAGAGAACTTTTTCCTTCACCAGGCACCGAGGCCTGATCACCTCGTAATGATCAGAAACCACAATAAACCAAACATTTTACCAGCCAGCTGGATTATTAACCTGCTTTCACTGGATATTCACAAGGACAAACCAGCAGATAATATGTCATTCTGGATTCTCGCTCACAATTAGCGAATGTGGCAGATTAATGACCCAGACACATCCTTCCAGAGAGCTGCTGCCATCCCAGGGAGTGTGCCTGGTGCAGGACAAGTGTGGGCAGTGCAGGGGGTGACAGTGCCAGGGGCTCCAATCACCTGCAGAAATCCATGGAAGCACAGAGCCGCCGACTGTGCCCCACCCACCCACACTGCCCCGCTCGGCAGAGCAGCTCCATTCCCGCAGGATCTGCCCCTTCCTGCCCCCCTGAGGGCTTCCAGGGCTGTGCCCTTGTTTGCAGCCCTGTGCTGTGTCACACCCGTGCAGTGTCACACCCCTCTGCAGTGTCACATTCCCATTCCATGGAGTGTCACATCCCCCTGCAGTGTCACACCCCCGTGCAGTGTCACATTACCCTGCAGTGTCACATCCCCCTGCAGTGTCACACCCCTGTGCAGTGTCACACCCCCGTGCAGTGTCACATTACCCTGCAGTGTCACATCCCCCTGCAGTGTCACACCCCTGTGCAGTGTCACACCCCCGTGCAGTGTCACATTACCCTGCAGTGTCACATCCCCCTGCAGTGTCACACCCCTGTGCAGTGTCACACCCCCGTGCAGTGTCACATTACCCTGCAGTGTCACATCCCCCTGCAGTGTCACACCCCTGTGCAGTGTCACACCCCCGTGCAGTGTCACATTACCCTGCAGTGTCACATCCCCCTGCAGTGTCACACCCCTGTGCAGTGTCACACCCCTGTGCAGTGTCACATCCCTGTGCAGTGCCACATCCCTGTGCAGTGTCACACCCCCGTGCAATGTCACAGTCCTGTGCAGTGTCACATCCCCCTGCAGTGTCACACCCCTCAGCAGTGTCACATCCCCGTGCAGTGTCACGCCCCCGTGCAGTGTTACCCCCCTCAGCAGTGTCACACCCCTCAGCCGTGTCACCTCCCCCCGCAGCGTCACACCCCTGTGCAGTGTCACATGTCCCATTCCATGCAGTGTCACACCCCCGTGCAGTGTCACACCCCCGTGCAGTGTCACACCCCTGTGCTGTGTGACACTCCTGAGCACTGTCCCATTCCGGCTCCGCTGCACTCCCCGCTGGATGAAGGGGCTCAGTTGCTGCTCTGCAGCCCAGGAGGGCCCGAGGTGGGAGCTCTGCAGAGTGAAGCAGCAGCAGCCCCCAGGCTCAGCCTCGCTGCCCTCAGGAGGGGCACAGCCTGTGCCGGGCTCTGCCGAGGTGTCCCCTTCCCGGCCTGCAGGAGGAGGGAGGAGCTGCAGGAGATGCTGTGTGTCCCCAGGAGCTGTCCCAGCCAGCCCCGGCCTGCGGGCGGCGGGGGGAGGGCTGGGAATGTGGGTGGGAGGCAGTCTGCTGGGAAGCACAGACCATCTCCTGGATCCTCTTCCAGGACGAGGAATGGGACTTTTGGCAGCAGAAGGAAAGGCAGCTGAAGCAACTTGCTTTCCNCTGCAGGAGGAGGGAGGAGCTGCAGGAGATGCTGTGTGTCCCCAGGAGCTGTCCCAGCCAGCCCCGGCCTGCAGGAGGAGGGAGGAGCTGCAGGAGATGCTGTGTGTCCCCAGGAGCTGTCCCAGCCAGCCCCGGCCTGCAGGAGGAGGGAGGGGAGGAGCTGCAGGAGATGCTGTGTGTCCCCAGGAGCTGTCCCAGCCAGCCCCGGCCCCTGCCCAGCCCTGGGAGGGCTGGGAATGTGGGTGGGAGGCAGTCTGCTGGGAAGCACAGACCATCTCCTGGATCCTCTTCCAGGACGAGGAATGGGACTTTTGGCAGCAGAAGGAAAGGCAGCTGAAGCAACTTGCTTTCCCCTCCTGTGTCCTACCACTCTTTTCTTGCACAGCCTGAATTTCTCCCTCAGTCACCTGGCTCCAGCCTGTCCTTCACACCCTCCAGCCCACAGGCTCTTTGATACCTCCTCTTGCCTCTCTCCAACTCCCCACAGCTTTAGCAAACCCTCTTCAGCTCTTCCTCTCCTCTCTAAAACTCTCCACTTCCAGCCTCAGAAATTCCCTTTATCCAAGGTGAGAAACACTCTTTACTCATTTCTGGAAAAGGAGGAAACAGGGGATTCTATAGTGACAGCTTCAGGCTCTGTTTCCCCAAAAGGTGAACAAGAACAGCTCCAGAGAACAGGCTCTGTGCTCCCTCCTTGTTCCCTGCAATCCAAACGCAGATTCCCAGGCCTGCAGCTCCAGCAGGGACCAAAAGCTGCTCGGACTCTGCAGCAAACTGGATGTGCTCCACTATACCCATCAGCACACTGGGAATTAGGGCTCAGCCCTCCCCCTTCCCAAAAGCCCAGCTGAGTGCTGGTACCTGGCACACACAGGTGGGAAGGGCAGGAGCTCAGAGCTCACTGCAGAGCCCTGCCAGGCTGAGGAAGGGCACGGCCAGGGAAGGGGCTCTGAAGATTCCTGCCTGGTTTGCCTGACTCAAAGAAAGGCCTCAAAACTCTGGTTTTGCACCTCCAATCCAGCCTGTCCAGGGAAGGGCACAGTGCCAGTGTGTGACCCTTTGGGGGACACACTGAGCTGCAGGTGGCACAGGGAGCCCTGGGATGCTGAAATGCTCCTTGCCTTTCGGGAAGCCCAAACCCTGCAGCTCAGCCAGCCCCCAGCAGCGCTGCCCATGCTGGGCCCTGCCTCCAGCACAGCTCTTTTTAAGCTGGATTTGCCACGGGAGAATCAAATCTCCTTCAGAAGGCTCTGACTGCAGCGAGCACTAAAGCACATCCCGGGCTGTCTGCCCAGCAGGTGAGCACACCTCAGCTCCAGCCTCTTTCTTTGGGAAACCTCACCTTGATGCCCCTGGCTCTGAGGGAATGCCAATGCAAGGGCTGCAGCTGGGGAAAAGCAGGTGAGTGATGAGCTCAACAAGACACAATCAGATTTCACAGGCAAAAAGAAGATGTGGCAGCAAGATGGGGAATTACACCTGCAATACAGAGCAGGCACAACTAAAAGCTAAACCCACCTGCCCAGTAAAGGCACAAGCTGCAGGCACTGGGACCAGGCTCTGCATTCTGAGTCTCCTTCTCCACAGCACCTTAAAAGCTCACTCCAATTTATCCAGCACTTCTCCTTTAGGAGCAGAAAATAAAGTGGGTCAAAGGCAGCTTTTCAGCAGGAAAATCAATCTAAAATTACAACATCTGGGGGAACCAAGGCAGTGGTGAGACAGAACACAGCGCTGCCACCCCTGCACTTCTCCACCCCTGCACTTCTCCTGGAAGAGGAGACCATGAAGATTTGATACCCTTCCTTGCTCAGGCCTTGGGAGGACCATTTCTTCCCTTTTTCAGTCACCAGGTACTACAAGAAGCTACAGTAAAAGCTCCTCAGCCCCAGTTTTGCTCTTTACCTTGGCTTAGCAACCTAAGGAAGGGAGACTCAGCATTGCTGAGGTGAGAAGAAATATATTCTGCAAGCTCAGTCTGGTATCCAAAGAGACTAAGGAGAGCTTTACACAGGAATAAATCCCCCTCTCTGCCCAGGACAGGGGCACTCTGTCATGTCTCTGAGGAAAGATTCCACTGCACAGCATCCACAAGCTTTACTCTTTTTATTCCTGTTGCAGTGGAAATCTGTCAGAGCCCAAACACGAAGCCATTTGATTTCCTGTGTTTGGAATGTCTCACCTGGGCTGTTCTGGAGCCTTGATGAGGGGCTCTTTGTTTTGAGGCTTGCAGTGCTTTCTAAAGCAGACCTCAAGGTATAACAATGGAATCCATGGGCAGCCCTGGACTGTTATCCTCTGCTATCAATCCCCCCCTACCAACACTGAGCCTGTGTGTCTGAGCCAGTGTCAATGTGCTAGTTATGCAAAAACTCATCTGTAGCCCATGATGTACAGACAGTCCAAGGCTCTGCCATCCACAGAGGAGAAAAAAGTGGCATTACCACCACAAGAATGTGAAATCCTGTTTGAAATTCTTGCTGTTTTTTTCCAGCTGTACCTCCCAACCTGTCAGACCACTGGAATTTGACAGGATGTTCAAAGACACCGTGCAGCAACCACGGCTGCATCCTCTGGGTGTTCAGTGTGCTCAGAACAGGCAGTAAAATACACCACAGACACCTTCATTTGTCTAAACCCAGCTTAAATTTAGTCTGGGTCTTAAATCTAGTTCTGGAGTTCTTATCCACCTTTCTGACTTGGGGGGTTTTCATAACCTTCTCCCTGCAGAAATCATTCACCACTCCCTGCTGGCTCCAAATTTTACTTCTCCTAATGCTGCACGTTCTCTTCCCCCCCAAAAAAACATTGCTTTATCATCCAGTTTCTCCTTGAAAGTTCCTGACCTCCCAAACCTCAGTGGTTTCCTCTCCCCACCTTCCTTCTATCCAAGTCCCAAGCTACTTAAGAGGATTAGAGCAGGTGTGAGCAGGGAGACAACAATAGCTGTGTGTGCAGGGAATTCAGGAGTGGTTTTGTTTGCCACCCCTGGCTGTCATGGAAAGGAGGCCAAGGGAATCAGCAGGTTCCTGTTTTCCTCTCCACTTGCAAATGTGAAGTTTCCTGCTATGAGATTTCGTGAGTGCCAACTGCTTTGCCAAAGGTTTTCAGATGATCTGGCTGGAGAGCAAGAAGTGTCAGACATCTCATTGCAAACTGGGTTCCCAGCCCAGTTTTGTCCTCAGAAGTGATTCAAAGGACTTTGAGAGGAACCCAGCTGTGCAGTGGTCTCCTGCACTCCTCTTAGCACTTACAAGAGACCTGAAGTCTGAAATATCCTGAAATTAATCCTATTTGGCTTTATACCTGTCTGGTCTGTCTGACATCCCTCACTTGAATTCTATTCATATTCTATGCAACATACTGTTCTCTTTTCCTTCTGTGCTTGCAGAAGAGAAATACTGATATAAAGAAAAGCAATTATTTTGCAAGTAAAACTAGAACCACCCAGGCTAAATCAGGCAGTTTTCTGGCATCATCTTAAAAAAGCAGGGCTCAAAGTACAACAGAGAAAAACGCAGCCTCCTCATGATGTGAGTGATCATCTGCTCTTCTCACAGTTCTTTCATTTCTTATTCAGCTGCTTGGGAAACCTGAGGGCCAAATCTTCCCCTCCAGCCTTCCTTCAAGACATGCAGACAAAATGGGCCAGAACTCTTGTTTTTAAATATTAATTCTCATTAAGGCAGCACAGTCAGGCGTTGCTCCCCTCTGGGAGGGGCAAGGGCAGGTGTCTGGACCCTGCCTACCCTCAGTAAGTGATTCCCAGATGGAATGGCCAAGCCAGCCTCTTGCAGAGCTGCTGGAAGGATTGGTCTCATTGGGATACTGGACAGAACAGGCAAGAAACCTGCCTGGTCAGGCTGCTGTGACCCTCAGCACCAAGGATGAGGATCCAGGATTTGTTCCAGACATTTGTCTGAAATTCACTGATGGTAAGGAATTCTCCTTTGTTCCCCACAGTTTCTAACACCATCCTCCCAACCTTTGAAAAGCGTAGGGAGAGATGGGGAATTCAGCCAAGACAAGTGATCCATGGCTTGGGGCCCTAAAGACACTGATTCATTTGGTGTTTTGGTGTGTTTTTGAAAAACAGGACAGTGTTTGCCACACTGCTCTGAAACCTCCCATGGAAAGTTTGTTTGGGACATCACACCAAAGGGCTGTTAAAGCTTTTCCCCAGAACCACAAAGAAATCAGCACTGGTCAGTGCACTGAGAGGTTAAACTGGCCCAGAATATTTCAGGGTTTAAATTAAGCAAACAAAATAAGATTGTTCTCGTTCAGCCTCTCCAGCTGCAGCACAGAGCAGACGTGTTAGTGACACAGGTGAGAATGTTTCTGCAGGAAGGTTTTCACCTCAATCACACCTGACACAAATCCATTTTCCAGACTTGTTGCCACCACGAGCTGGAGGGCCAGACTCAAAATACCAAACACAATTTGTTATCCCAGGCCAGAGTAACAACATTTACTTTTTTGGGCAGCCAACTCCAGTTCCAGTCATGGATCTCTCACTCTTGGCACTGGCCAGACCTGGGGGAGACGCAAGGGCTGCACCAGAGGGGGAAAAATTGTGTGCTGGGGAGGCAGCAGCGAGCAGAAACCTTCTTTGCTCCCCATTTTTTGGACAGAAAACAGGCAAAGAAGTGGGAATCAGCATCAGTGAGAACAAACACAGTAAAAACTGAGGAAGAGCTCAGTTCTTGACGTCCTGAGCATCAGCAGTGATTCCTCAGAGCAGTAAACAGCAGAAAATCACTCACCCTCACGAAGCTGGCGGGAAACCATCCTTCCTCATCGTCGATCTGACCCCACCACCAGTCCTTGTTGGAAGCATCCAGGACCTTGATGACGTCTCCTGCTTTAAACGCCAACTCCCGGTTGGCCATGGTGACGTGATCCCATACTGCCTCAGCACTGACAATGGAACCACCAGTGATCAGCTTGGGGAGAGAAAAGCACAGTCAGGGAGCGCCTGCAGCCCAGGCTCACACACACACAGCAGCACACACAGCACAGCTCGCAGCCAAACAACGTTTCCGTGGCAATCCCACCCTCACACCACGGCCGTGGCCGTTCCCACTGCCCTCGTCCTGCTCCCAGCCATGCCAGGCAAGATCCAGGTGCCGTGTCCAGCGTCCCCCAGGCACCTCCCCTGCCACCTCCACACGAGCACATCTGTCAGGGACAATTGCACCGGCGTAATGCACAGTTCCCAAAAGCAGCAAGAACAAGCCGTGGTGTCCTACAAAGGAATTTTCACTTCAGTGGAAATGTCAGAGGCTTGGGGGGGCTTTCCATGCAGATCCAAGCAAAGTTAGTGCACGTATGTGGAAGGCTTTGTGTTGAAACTGGAGGCTGCCCACTGTAGTGGGTGATGTACTGACACCCCTCACCCCTGACCTGCCCCAGCCCTGCAGCCCAGCCCAAGCCCTGCCCAGGGCAATCCTGCTGGGCCTGGCTGTGGGACAGTCTGCATGGAGCAGATCCTGGACCTGGAGTGGTGCCAGCCTGGTGTCTGACAGCACCTCGGGAACATCTCTGCCTGTGGAGCTTATGGAGCCTCAGAACTGCACAGCACAGCTCAGGTCTCCTTTGGGACAGACACGGAACTCCTGCTCCCTGCTGGCAGAGGGATCATCCCAACACTGGTGGCTTCCACACCACCAGCCATCCATCCATGCCCAGGACACGCCCTGCTCCTCTGACTGACACCTGTGTGGTTTTTAAGAGACTAATAAATTGTGTTCCTGTTTTGCCCACTGCAGGAATTCTGTGCTGAGCACTGGGGCTGCCCCAGAACACAGATTTTCCCCATTTGCTAAGCAGCCTGTCAGAGCCATCCTGGGCCTCGTTCATCAGTTCTGCCACTGAGACACCCTGACCATGGACTTGGGTTCCCTCCAAGGCCCCGTGGGAGCTCACAGGGACAGAGGTCGACCCTGTGACCCTTCCAGACCTTGTTGTGGCGAGGCTCTGAGAGCCCCAGCGTCCCCTCAGCGTGGGAAGGAACACAAAGCACACAGACAATAACCCCTTGCTGTGGGCATGCAAGTGTAGAAGCTCTTCATGGAAGTCTGGCTTCCCCAAACCCCTGTTAATCACTGCCTGCACGGTGAGAACTTGAAGGAGACCTTCTAGCACAGCCTCAGGTTCTCAGCATCAACAAAGAACGCTGAAGTTGTGCAGACAATGCAGTCAACATTAAAGGGCCTGATCTACCATCTGCCTTGGACTGGCTTTCCTTTAAAAATCTGATCTCCTTGGGTTTGGGACAATTGCAGCTGCAGTTCCAGCCCTTCAGTTGTAGAGTGAGCCACACAAAGCAGCAAGACCTACGAGGCTTAACCTGGCAGTGCCTTTCATCCTCAAAACCCAGATGGATCCAGTCAGTGGGCAGCAAAGTAAAGCTGTGTTCCTCCCACTTTCACTTTGACAAATTGTCCCTTCTAATTCAAAACCAGCTGTAAAGAAAGCTGTCCCCTTTGTGTGTCATGCAGGGGACTTGTCCACACAAGCCTCACAAGGTCCTGGGATACCAGGCACAAAACCAACCACACCATCACTGGGTTGGAAGAGACCTCCAAGATCATGGAGTCCAACCCAGCCCTGACACCTCAATTAAACCCTGGCACCCAGTGCCACATCCAGTCTTTCTTTAAACACATCCAGGGAAGGTGACTGCACCATCTCCTTGGGCAGACCATTCCATCA
Source organism: Nicator chloris (assembly GCA_013400495.1). NCBI lineage: Eukaryota > Metazoa > Chordata > Aves > Passeriformes > Pycnonotidae > Nicator > Nicator chloris. The sequence continues at coordinate 261,393 of WAAE01018502.1, read as the reverse complement.
CTTTATTATTCCTTCCATGAAAAACTGTTTCCTAATATCCAGCCTAAATTTCCCGTGGTACAGCTTGAGACTGTGTCCTCTCGTTCTGTCAGTGCTGCCTGGAGAGAGACCAACCCCACCTGACACAGCCACCCTTCAGGGAGCTGTAGGGAGTGACAAGGTCACCCCTGAGTCTCCTTAGAGGCACAGAACAAGCCCTCAGGTGGTGGCTGGACTCGTGGCAGAGGGCACCTCCTGCATCCGTGAGGGGTTATCCCATATCTGGACTTTTGGAACAGAGCTGGAGGGAGCTGGGCACCAGAGGGTCCCCCCCAAAGCAGCAGCAGCTCCAGTCAGATGGTGATGGACCCCCAGCTCACCCCAGAGCTGGGCTCAGCAGGGCAGGAGAGCCACATCTGGACAACTAACAGTTATAGAAACTGATTTCTGATGCCAGGGCAACAGCTGGATGCTCAGAGGTGTTTCACTGCCTCCTCACAAGCCCTTGCTCTGGTTCCTGGATGCTCTCATAAACAGGGATCAGTTTAAAGCACAGAGAACTCCAGGACAGATGTGGAAGGGATGAGATTTCAGAGCTGAAGAAGTATACACGATACATTTGAGACTGGATACCATTTATCTGTTCTTCTGCCAGGACTGAGCTCTTCTCCTTCACCACGGCTTCCCATCTGCCATATTTATGCTGTCCAGGTGTGGTTCCCCAGGTAAGGAAGTTCTGCCCTTCCAGCCTCAGCTTTTCCTTCCCCCAGGCATTTCACCAGCCCTTTCAGGCTTCCACATACCCTGCCTGCATTTTTCCAGAACACAGATGACCAGAATTGTAAATATATTCCCAAAGGGACCTTACCAGAGATTTGTGGAACAGCATAAAATATTTACTGCAGTGTCACAGAGATCTCCCAGTAATACCTCACATGTGCCCCTGTCCCCATGGGCACCTCCCACCCGTGGCTCACAGTGATCCTGCTTTCAGCTCCTCTCAGTAAATGCAGGAGAGTACCTTCTCTTTGGCTTGAAAATCAGTTTTCTTGTCAAAAAATGAATCGGGTTGGCCTGACACTTGTTCCTGTTGTTAATGCCATTGGGTATTTTAGTCCCTTTTGCACTGATGAGGAACCAGGAACAGAGCTATTACGCAGGAGCCCTGTTCCTGCTGCTTCTGCTTCAGCTGACAGAAACTCTGCTGTCACTTCACACACAGCCAGTTCTGGGCACAAACTGCCACAGAAACGTCACTGAGCCCGAACTGCAGAGGGACTCTGCTTCAAACCCTCCCAGCCTACTTTGCAGAAATGCATTCCTAAGCCCGAGGCACAAATGCCAGCTCTGAGGAGCTAGGCTTGGCCAGTGAGGGCTGGCAGGGACTGCAGAGGGACACAAAGGGAGGACACCTCAGCCTCTCTGTGCTGTTAACACACAGGGCTGGAAGGTGCTTTCAGGGGATGTCAGGACCTGCAGTGGCTTTGGAAGGTGCTTCTTGATCTTAAGGAGAAAGGCTCCAAGTCCTTGTTTCTCACTGATCAGTGCCAGCAGGGGCTGCTCCAGCCCAGCCCCTGGTCCTTGCTCTCAGCCCAAGCAAGGGATCCACATCTCAGGAACCCTGCAAGCAAGCCTTGGCCTTTTGGAACACAAATCCAGCTCAGCCTGTACCAAAAGGATGGCACGAACTGGAGTTCCAGCCACCCCACGTGCTGAGTCCACTGAGAGAATGTCAGGGCCCAAAATGAAAAGACCCAGTTTAATTTATCTTGCAAAACATCTTGCTGCATCCATGGAGCTGTCCAGCTCTCTCAGGGCAGGCTTACACAGACAGAACCTGACATCTGCAGCAGCAGGAGATGACAAACTGGAGAAAGGTCAGCATGAAATATTATTTTCTTAGAGAATTCATCACAGGAGCTCTTCACTCCAGAAAGTTCACTTCTCTCGGCTTCAAAGCTGGGCTTAGTGCTGTGGTCAGAGATATTCAGCCAAAGACCTTGAAAGGAACTTCTCTGCCATAGAGACAGATTCTCCCACACTGCAGCTGAGGGAGTCATCTGGACTCCCTGACAGCCAGTGAAGAGAAAGAGACACATCTGGAGTGTGATTCACCCCAGCTATGTCAGCAATCTACCTTCCAGCCAGGTGAATCATGCCCTAGAAATCACTCTGTGTTTAACTGGCTGAGGCAGAAGCTTACATTTCCCACATCTTAATGTTCACCCCATCTACGATTTGGCCATTGCCAAAACCAAAGAACGGAATTTAAGAACAATAATCACTACAGGAATAGTCAAATATTAAAGCACGCTCTCCCAGACACGGCAGATTTCTGTAGGGTGAAGCACGAGGGAAATGAAGTTATGTTCTCTGTGCCCACCAGAAGAATTCACAAAATCTTAGCCTTGTGAATTTATGAAAATTAGAACTTAAGATATTTGGGAAGGTGTCCTACTCATAGGAAAAGAGAAGCAGTGAGAAGAAATGCAGCAGGTGACAAGGACACTCAGCCTGACATCCCCTGAACACTGAACACTCCCTATCTGCCAGGTGGAAGCCCTACTTCCTATTCAAATCAATTATTCTTGTCAGTTGCTTGTTCAAAGGAAAGAGCCCAAATTCCTCAATGCTTTCACCTCAGAACATCAGTGCAGAGATGCCCAGGGGCATTTGGGAACTACAGATCCCAGAATAATGTTTCCTGCTTTACAGGAGCCTGCAGAGCACTTTCTGAGGTGGAGGAAAAACTTTCTCAGAAGGGCAGATGAACTCTTGGGATGTTGTGTGGGCTGGGCACCAGGCACTGGTTCAACAAACACCTGGCCATGGGCAAAGGGAAATTCCAGGGCACTGAGAGGAGGGGCCACTTCCACATCCCAGCAGCACAAACACATGGATTTAATGAGGAAAAGAAAAAGGGCAAGAAGACAAGGCTCTCTCTAATTCCAGGCACAGTGGTAAGCGCACTAAGAACAGGGTGCGTTATCCTTGAACCACCAGGACCAGAGAGCCTCAGCCTTCCCAGGGATTTTCCCCACAGGTCTCCACAGCAAAGCTCCAATAACTCAGTCACAAACCCTCCCTCTACAGTTGCTCCTTCCAGACACTTCCAACATCCAGCACAACAGGTGAATGCTTTAAACAGCCAGCAAAGCCAGCGGGAAGGAAGGAAAGCATTCCTGCTGAAGGGCTGGGAGGATTTTGCTTTCTCTTCCCATCTGGTGTCATTTCCAGGATGGAATGTGGCCACTAGAAATACAGAATTACATTAGAGGTGGTGCCAAAATAAAATGACAACATCAACAAACAGTAAAAAAAGTTTCAGGGGACTCTGCAAGGCCTCACCTCCGACAGCACGTGCCAGGGATGCTGAACTCTGTCCTCACCACTGCTGGGAAAGCTCAGAAAGGTCCAGCTGGCCAAAGATCCCCACTGTCTCCCTGTCCCCCTGCACTTTCCAAAGCCAAAGGGCTTCAATGTGTCATTAATGCCACAGAGGAGTTTCCAAGCAATACAAAGGAGGTGCTCAAAGGTGGGAGTTTGACTCCAGATTTTACAATTTTCTTTTCCGACCACGCCTTCGTGGCACGTTTATCAAGATCAAATAACTGTCCCCATCAAAGTAAGCAGGAGAATAAAGAATAAAAGGAATAGCAGGAACAGGTCCTTGTGACAGGACCTGGTGGGATCTGTCTGACCCTGTTACTGGAGCAGGTCTGGAGCAAATCCACTCGGGCCAGCGGAGAGGAAAGGAAGGGGAACGCCTCTCACAGTCTATCCACAGCACATCCTGATGAAAAAAGCCCAGGAACACCACCTAGGATGGCTTCCCAAAGCACATTGACAGAGTGACCTCTGAGCCAGGGGTTACAACTTCTCCCAGGCCACTGCAGGGTTTAAATCTCTGAGCCACGACCCAGTCGTGTCCCTGCAGAGGGACTTTGCTCCAGCTCCACACGACAGGACCAAGTGGAAAATTATTTTGGGGAATGGGTGAACCTCTGCCTCCAATCTGGTGCATTTTCCCTGACTCTGCTCACTTCCCAAGCCAGGATGCACAATTGGACAAGAATATCTGCTCCACCTCAGGCCCTGCCTGCAGTGAGGCAGTTGAGGTTTGAACATCTTCGAGTGAAATCAGGAACTACTGCAACATTTTGCTAAATATTCCCAACCCATCAGCACTCAGTGGCTTCTTATGGGCCAACTTGAAGAAGAAATCAGGGGCTTAGTGGTCCCTGGAGACTGAAACGGGCACAAAAGGGCCATTCAAACCACTCTCACCTGTCCATACCTCTTCCAGGGATAAATAATCACTGCAAGCCCGCAAGATTCCACCCTTTTCAGCACAGAGCTTCTCACTAATCCAAAATGCACTTTATGAAAAGTCACATTCCCAAAAAGCCCCAAGTAAATCTATCATCATTCAACATCTGCTTAGAAAACTTCAAGGACCTCAAGGTTTCCAGGACCACGGTCTCTGGGAATATGAATAATCTTAAGGCAGGAAAGTGTTTCTCCATGAGATCATTTATTACTGCATCAGTAGACTTGCAACAGTAAAAAATGAGAGCTCTGGGTAGTTCCCTTTCAAATCAGCGTTACATAAACCGTGTCCTCCTCCACAGGAGCAGGATGCAGGAATAGGAGCAGGCTGTGAGGGGAAGAGGGAGAAATGTGGTGAGTGGATGCCATTTGTTCAAATTGTTCTGGTACAGAGATGCCCTTTATTCAGACAACATAAAAGCCCTGTAAAATCACAATAGCATTTCCCACACTGTGTTCACCAGGCCCTTCCACAATGGAGGCAGCCCAAACAGCTTCAAAGGAGGATACACAGAGCTGGTGTTCAAAGAAATCAGTGCTGAGGGGAAGGACAGGACACAGCAGAGCTCCACAGACCCCCAGCCAAGGGAGAGCACTGCTCTGCTCCCCGTGATCCCCGAGGGAAGGCACCTCACACTGCTTCAGTGGCAGCAACACAGCACAGGCTGCTGGGGCTGGGAACCTGCTGTCACCTCCCAGATCCCCCCACAGCTCTGCTGTCACCTCCCAGATCCCCCCACAGCTCTGCTGGGAATTCCCAGCACAGCCATGCCCATGGAGTGAGGAGGGGAGCAGTGCACCCTGTGTTTCAGTCCCACATCCCACTGATTTTCCCAGCCAGGACAGGGTCCTGGTGGGGCTGGGAGCCTGCTGTCACCTCCCAGATCCCCCCACAGCTCTGCTGTCACCTCCCAGATCCCCCCACAGCTCTGCTGGGAATTCCCAGCACAGCCATGCCCATGGAGTGAGGAGGGGAGCAGTGCACCCTGTGTTTCAGTCCCACATCCCACTGATTTTCCCAGCCAGGACAGGGTCCTGGTGGGACTGGGAACCTGCTGTCACCTCCCAGATCCCTCCACAGCTCTGCTGGGATCCACTCCCATGAACTCTTGTGCCCATGGAATGAGGAGGGGAGCAGTGCATGCCATGTTGCAGCCCCACATCCTGCTGCTTCTCCCAGGCAGGACAGGGTCACTCCGCTGATGGAGCAGACAAAGGGAAGAGCACAAAGAACACCCCGGCCCATCCTGCTGCACTCCTGCTCTTGTAAAATCTCCCCAGAGGCTCTTTGAGGGTGTGTTTATTTTTAAACCCCTCGTCAGGAATTATATAAAGTGAATAATGCCCAATCTCAGTGAATGGCCCCACGGCTCATTCAGCAAACACAGGGGAGGGCAGCTCCACTTGATTTGCTCATTCTCTCACGAGGTGCAATCACCCAAAGGTTAAGCACAAGTCACACAATTTCCCTTTCTGCTTTCAAGCCCTTTGATGAATTTAACTAATGACTGGATTTCAGCTGAAAGAGGCTGATTGGAGTGAGAGTTTCCCATATCCCATATTCTGGGAAGGCTGCCACACTTTGTTGGAATCTTTATCTTTTATTTATCTGTATGTTATGTGAAGACTCAGTACAGACAGAAAGGTTCCTTAGGACTGGGTTGCTCTATTTTTCATTGATTTACACTTTCTTGAGAAGATCTCACCTGGCAGATAGGAAATTACCTGGCCTCAGCCAGGCTGCAGCAGCAGAGCCCAGGGGATGGCATTAGTCTCATTTTCCACATTATTATGACTATTGCCCATGTCATTCCTATTAATAACTGCAGCCACCAGGCAGGGCCGTGGATGGAGAGCTGAGTAAAACCCTGGCAGCAGTACGGAGGAGAATGGAAGGTGGCAACAAGGCAGAGACCCCAGTGAAGCACAGCCCACGCAGGTCTGAGCTGTCAGGATGAAGCACATGTCCCCCTAATCGCCTCCCAAGCCCTCCTGTGCACGGGGCACACTGAGCCTCCCCTTGCCTCAGGACAGATCTTTTATGGAATTACAAATAACCATTCGCCATCATCTTTTAACTCAGACAAATGATGAGATCGGGGCTGCAAGTCCAAGTTTGAACTGCTCCAGGGCAAGCAGCACCTTCAGCAAGCAGAGCCAGGGCAGCTGCCAGTGCTGTGGACTTGGGGCCAGCAGGGGCTGTCAGCACGGATCCCTCCCTGCAGCACTCAGCAACAAACAGTGGACCCTAAGAGATCCAAACCTAAGGTACTCACACTAATCCCAGCCTCCTGCCCCCAGAATGGACTCCCAACATTCCCAAGCCAAGGCCACAACAGCCTCAAAGACCTGGAGTTGGACTGAAATCCCTCCTGAGCAGGGGGCTGGAGCTGGGCTTTGATTTACAGCCAGTCCAGGCTCACAGGCTGAGCCTGCAGGATGCTGGCTGGCTGGGGAGCAGTCAGGATTCCCAAGGTGTGCTCCCAGTTCCATGAAGTCCCAGCCCAGCAAGAACTGGGCCCAGGAACATCGAGGCATCGTGTACAGCCCATGGCAGCACCCAGGGGAGGAGGGATCTGCTTCTCTCAGTCACCCAAGGGGCAGAGCAAGGAAGATAAGCAAGGAGAATATTACAGAACAGATACAAATATTACTAAATAGAGATAAATATTACAGAATAGATATAAATATTACAGAATAGATATAAATTCAGCTCTGGGAATGTGCAGAGAAGGACAAGATACTGCTGGGGAATGCTGAGCCCTGGGCCAAGGGACACAGCATGGGCAAACAGCACTGCCACCATCCTGAGCGTCCCCATGCCCGTGGTGCAGCCAGTCCACAGCCTCCAAAGCCCTCCATGGATGACCAAGACTTGACTGGAAATGTCAGGAATGCCAAATCTAACCTCATTTTACCCCAAAAGCCTGTCCATATTCAAACTAGAAAGCAAACAACTTCCCTGCCATGGAGCAGACAGGGGGAAAACTGAGTTCATTTGAGTGACTGAATGGTTTTTGCAAGGAGAGGAGATAAAATTGTCATTGCTCTGAGGAAAGCAAGAGTAACCCATATTTTAAAGGATATTTATGTTAAAATGTACATCACCTGTGACTCTGGACATGGAAGTTTCCAAGGCAGAAAGGAATTAAGGAGAAAATACACAAATGACTCCCAGTGGATTGAATTATTTAACACAGCTCCTTCCAAAGGGAACAACACTCAGATCTGCTCATCCCAGACGTGGGATCTGTACCCCTGCAGCTGCAGAAGTGCCACCAGCCAGCCCCAAGCTGGTGACACACAGCTAAGCCATGCAGCTGTCTCCAGAAGGAGCGATGGCACAAGGACACAAACCAGGAGCACCCAGTGCAGCCACTTTCCTCACCCAGATCCAGGAATTCCCAGGGAAATGAAGAAAGTGACAGGAGCAGAACTCACAAAACTCTGTGTGGATACTTTGTCCTCTAAAAGCTGACACAGTGGACCAGGGCTAAAAATCATGGAAGGAAATGAATTCAAATGCAGGGCTATTAATACAAAGCAGGAACACCACTCCTGGATGGCCAGGAACAGGGAAGCAGCAGCAAGAGCCCCTTTGTGACTGAGTCACTGCAATGTGTTCTAAACCCCATTTCCCAATGAAGCAGAGGCCTGGATTGTGTCATGTTGGACCACAATGTAATAAACACATCCCCAGGAATCCTCAGTAATGCACAGCTCCCATATATTGGTATTGTAGTAAGAGGCCAACATGATAATATTAAAAAAGGGATATTTTTAGTACTGAGAACTTGGAACTTGCAAAGTGGTGGCTGTTATTAGTGCAAATCAATGCCCAGGCTGGATTAAAGTCCAGATGAATGTATTACACTGATTAAATTCACCACCTGGGCTCCTTATTTGCTGCTCTCATCTCCTGGGTTCTCAGGGTAAGTCCCTGCAGCTCCCACCTAATGCAGTCCAGGAGGGGATTGTTGGCACAGGAGGGGAATGACATCTACAAACTGTTCCACAGACCCTGAGCTCACAGAAAATTTAATCAGAGGAAGCACAAAGGGAGCAATGGCTGGAGAAGCAACACCCGGCCCCACGAACCAGCCTGGGCTTTGGGTGACTGCAGGGGCAGTGACAGCCTTTCCTCCCAAGCCAGGGCCAAGAAGAGCCCATCCAGCTGCTCTTGTGCAAACCAAGAGCCACCCAGTGAAAAATGCCACTGATTCCACTTCCAGTAGCAAAAGGCAAAACCAGGATGAGCACCCAGAATAAGAAATGGCCAGACGAAGCTTTTTGCCACCAAAATGATGATATTCATGACAATTATTCCAGCATAACCACAAGTCTTCCTCATGATTTCCAGGATTCCAGGACCTGGACCAAAAAGCAGCCATGGGCATCCTGAGGGAACACAGGGATGAGCAGTCCCTGCCACCCAGCACCCCCGTGCTGGCAGCAAGAGCACAGCAAACCCAGCCAGGCACAGCTCAGGTCCTCACAGCAACCACGTCTCACACCCACATCTCACCTTCCATCCCCCAGCTCCTGAGAGGGCCAACAGGCAGGACTTCAAAGAGATAAAGCCAGGAGATAAGAGCAAAGCAGCTTCTCCCCTTGAGAGGCTTGTTGAGCCAAAGCCTGTGGCATCCTCAGGCTCTCCCAGCCCTCTGAGCTCACCGGGCTCCTGGACGGGCCAAGAACATCCTGCCCCGTGCCCTGCCTCACTCACAGCGATGGGAAGCTCTGAACATTCCCAGAGCAAACCCTGCCTTCCTGCTGGTTCTGGGAAGCAGCACCTGGGGCAATGGAGAGCAAAGGGGTGGCACTGCAGGGCTGTGTCACACCCCCACCTTTGTCCCTTGGTTCCAACAGTGACGCTCCAGGTGGGATCTGACATCGTCTGTTATTCCCAGAACGTTTTCCTCTAAAGGCTGAGGGGCCAGTGCTGGCTGGAAGGCTGTGTGGTCAGGAAGGTAATGACTGATGCTCCTTAGAGGCACGGGATTGTCTGGCAGATTGCCATGGGATCCTGTAAGCCCAGTACAGGGATGGGCCAGACCAGCACAGGGATATGCAGCCTTCCACCTCTGAGCTGCCTGCCTAGTTCAGCCTAGGAATGAACAGCAAGTCACTGGCTGATGGCTTCTCAGATTTCATGGACAACTGCCACAGCCAAAATGTCCCCTTCAACAGGAGTCACCCAAGGCAGCAACTGCTGACAGCCCGCTCCCACAGCTGGGCCATGGCTTGGATGACATTCCACAGGATGGAAAGGTAATATCAGGTGTTTTTCCAAGCCATCACCACTTCCTGACCCAGGAGCTCCCCCCAGCCCCCTGGGCTGCTCAGGGAGCCAGCAGCACACCAGACACAGTGGGAACAGCCATGAGAATCCACATCTTCCTGCTCCCATCTCCAAACCCCACAGCTGGCCCCACAGCCCGCGAGCTCAGAGCGCTGGCAGGAGCCCTGAAAGCCCTGACAGAGGGTGGGATGGGCAGGGACTCCACCAGGACACCTCAGAGTCACCTCCTCCATTGTGTAATTGTCCCTTTCCCCTCTCTCCAGGTCACGCTGCACAGGACACAAGCGAGTGCTGTCCCTTCCCTGTCCCACTTCACCTCATCATGAGGCCACATTTGCTGCCTGGTGCAAGGAAATGAGCACCTGGATGGTGCTGGAGAGAACAGCTCTGTACCAAGATAATTCTATTCAAAGTCTAGAGGGCAAAGCTGTCACAGATGAAGTATGTCTGTGTATTATCTGTTGGCAAACACGGGACATAATGGCAGCCACTCAACTTAATGGCTCGAATTCCAGCTCCTCCAAACGAGCCCATCACTGCTGCATGTAATCACAGAATGTATTTAAAAGTATAATTTCCATCCAAAAGGACCAGAGCTGGAGCAAAATGACTCATGCAGCTCCCTGTGCACCGGGAAACATGTCAGGAAGCCTGGGAATTTGTGAGTTTGCTGCCATCTGTGTGGAAATTGGGCCATGGACACAATTCCTCAAACCATTCCTCTGGCATCCATGGGAATCTGGAGACTGCTGAGCCCCCGGAGTCTCAGGCCTTTGCCTCTGCACCCAAGGGAGCAGAAACACTCTGTGAAGCTGCACGTGAAGCACAGGGATACAAATATTAAAGAGAAAAGCAACAGAATTAAAAGGCATCTCTCCCCATGCACCTATTCCAGCACTCCAGAGCTCCACAGTTACAGCTGCAAACTCAGCTCCATTTCTGCCATAACAAAATCATCTCCACAGCATAATTAGTGTGCTCGTGTTAAAACGGGTACAAATGCAGGGAAAGAGGCATCCAAATATGATTTGCTTTTCAAGACAACGTGATGTTTTCCCTGGCTAATAGATTCAATTCATTAAGGAATAACAAGAGCCAAGCACCACTTGCAGCAAACCTTGCTGCTTTTAGCAGTGAATTATCCATCCCCAGACTGGTTTGCACACCATTCTTTTTTACCTGCTATGACTTGACAACCTTTTTTAGTCTAACTTGCCTACACATGGCTTACAAAATATCTCTTCTGTAACTACTGCTCAAAATCCTGCTTATTCCTAATTTTCTTCCTGCCTCAATTAAGTCCCCTGGCACTGCTCTGCTCCGGGACTGGATGACTTCCACATTCACATGCAATTTTCAAGATAGCTGGATAGTTTGTGTGAGCAGGTATTTGCACTAGGATTTGCAACGCTCTCTCAGGGCAAACATCTGAGTTGTCTGAAGGGGTTTTGAATGAATGATTTCCTGTGTTATCCACCTTCCTCTAGAAACAACGCTCCATCTGTTCATGGAACAGTTCCCTTCTCTTACCAAGGCACGGTGAAGGTCATGCAAGGGAAAGAAAAATTTGCACATCCCCAACGCCCTCCAACAAAACACAAGGCACGTACCTGGCCAAGGTCATTAAGCAGTCAGGGGAAGAAATACAGCTGTCAGGTTAAGGGGAGTGAGTAATCACCCAGTGCATCATTGCTGCGACAAGCACCCCAGGACACGGGCTGGAGTCACAACATGTCCTGAGCAATTAATCGCTGATCACGACGTGCTGCAGGGAAGTCAAATGGCAACTCCAAAGGTGAACCAAAATGGTACTTTTAAAACACCTAAGCTTAAAAAACCCCCAAACCTGAAAAAACCTCAACTCTCCAGTCTGAGGGGAAAGGCAAATGGAGTGTGTATAAAATCCCTAGCAGCCTCTGGGTGGAAAGCAGCTCCTCTGGGACATGATTCACCCCCGAGGAAGTGGCAGCAGCAGAGCCCATGGGAGGCTAATCCCTGGCTGTGCTGATATGGAAGATGTGTCCTTTCCCTGGCCTGTCCCACTGCCTGATCTACAGAAGCCTGCACGGAGTCCCAGCTGGTTTCCACAAAAACAGCAGAGCTCTGCTCGTCCTCGCTGGCTCCCTGTGCAGAGCTCCTGCCTGGGCTGGGCTCTCTCCTCCCTGCAGGTCTGGGATAACCACTGGCAGTAAATTGGTCACTCACAGCAGCTGGACAGCCCTCGACCCAGGAGCACTCACAGTCCCAGAGTTACCAAATCATTAAGGCTGGAAAACAGCTCTGAGGTCATCAAATCCAACTTTTGACTGGATGCCACCACACCACGGAGTGCCAGGAAGGAGCAGGTTACATACAAGTCCTGCTCTGGCTTCAGTTCAGAAATGACCCAGGAGCCTCACAGACACCTGGGCTCCTACTCTGAAGAAAAGCAACCAACTTCCCTCTCAGTCAGGTCTTCAAAGCATCTCAACTCTCCTTCAAGTGGGAAGGTGCCTCCAGGAGCAGCCCTGGATGGGCAGTGGCAGCTCTGGGATGGAGTGATGCATTCCTGGGCTGGAGCACTGGGGGTCTGATCCATCCCCAGCACTGCCCAAACTGCAAGAGGTTCTTGCTGTTCCCTTCTTGGACAGGACTGGGAGAGGCTGGCACTTCCCTGCAATCCTCCTGCACCCAACTGAGCACAGCCAGCCCTGTGTGAGCCTTTGTCCTTAGTGAGGAGGGACACCAAAGTCCACGGGAACACCTGGGAGCCCACGTTCATTGAACCCCTCAGGTTCTTCCTTCAAAGAACACACAGCCCTGGTGGCTGATGGACACTTCCAGTGCTGCTTTCCATTTTTAGAGCAAAACTGGAGTAAAGCACGAATGGCAGTCCAGGAGGTTGGCACACACAGGTACAGAGAGATTTGAGAGCACACAGAGCTTGGGTCTGGATTGAAACGTGCCCAAATGGAGCTGTCAAGGCTGAGTCCAAGGAATTCCCATCCAAGGATCCACTCAGGCTCAGCCTCAGCTATTCCATATATTATTTGCCTGGCAAGCAGTCCACACTCAATTATATCCAGTACATAATTATTATTCCTTTCAGACATAAGTTTTGCCAACTCAGAACATGGAAAGGATGACTGAAAGGATTGGTCCTTCTAGGATAGGAATATCCAGAAAAGAGACCAAATAATGAAGGTGGGAGATTTTGACCTAATGGGAAATCTCAAGCTCGTCTCAGTGTGATTTTTTTTCAGCTAAAAGCAGAAGTTGAGTGCATGAGCTTCCCTCAGATGTTCCATGTGGTAGGCAGGTCATACCAACCACACTATGGATGGGACAAGCATGGCAAAGGGATCCACCCAGGGAATTCACAGGGATTTTGCAATGCAGTACCACAGGAGATTACATTAATTCATAGCGAAATATACCCAGATCTCTCAAATAAAACTTCAGCTAGAGTTATGTTCACTAAGAGTTGAAAATCAGAGCATGTACCCTCACTTCTCTGCAGCCCATTTCGTTCCTCTCTCTATCACTGGAGCAACTTCCAAACATTCCCAAGGCTGTGCCAAGTCCTGCCCCACTAGCTAATGTACCATTATTAAGAACTGATCCTGCTCTTTGAAGGCATCCAAGATGTTCTCTTCAGGAAAGTGCTTGCTAAGTACCCTCCTGAAGACATCTGTAAGGAATTTTTACTACTGGCCTAGATATTTACTCCACCTGGAAGAATTAAGTGGCTCTAAGGAGCTTTTACTTGAAGTAAATCCTCATTTAAACAAGCCCCAGGAAAATGGACAGGGAGTTCCAATTGCCTCATTTGCTTTTGTTTTATGACCCACTCAGAAGAAAAGAAACAGGGAAGATGGAATGTGATCTGTGTGTCCCAGGTTTCTGTTGCTATTCCATACCTCACTCCCCAGTGCTCTTCTCTCCTCCAGCACTGCCATGGAAACGATAAATTATCCTACTCTCACAAATTTGCACGGTCCTTTTTATGGTCAGGGGTGCTCAAGGAAGGAGCTGCCTTCCTGGATGTGCACAGCTGGGGCAGCCAGGATGTGTATCCAAAAGGAAGAACTAGGGAAAAGAGCTGGCCTTGGAGAAATGTGGCCAGTGGCAACAGACGTGGCCAAGGGGTGGGATGAGCAACTGGGCAAGTGCCTCCATGGCCAGGCCTGGTGGAAAAAAACCCTTCTCCTTCCTATTTCATCTGTAATAGCTGGAGTCAGGGAGAACCTGCCCATCTCAAAAGCATGGAGAGATTTCTCCTTGTTGGTGTTTGCTGGCTTGGTTTCCTGGCTCAGCTCCTGTGTTTCCCAGAGCTGACACAGGTGGAAGAGGCTGTCCCAAGGCTGCTGTTACCCCACAGGAGATGGTGCCATTTCCAACGTGATGGGAAAAAGGATCATTTGCCCTCCAGTTCAGCTGCACTCTTTGATAACCTGGATCAGAGTCTGAGTCTGCTGTCACACAGGTTTAGGATCCTGTGACGCAGCACAAAGCAATAAAAAACAAGTGCAAAAAAACCAAAACCAACATTTCTTGTGGTATTTAATACCTTTCCATGTCCACCACAATGTGGAAGAGGTGACGCTCTTCCCTGACATTCTCTGCTGATATCAAACAGGCAAACCTCAGGAATGCATCTGAGAAACAGCTGATAAACAGGAAGCAAATTCATTCCAACCCCATATTTAACAGCAGAGATGCTCCTGGGCCAAGGAATCACAGGAGCAGGAGTGGCAGGGAGTCAGAGAGGAGCTGGGAATGCACTGAAACGAGAGCAAGATCCATGGCAGGCTGTAACATTCCCTCCTCCATGGCTTGTTCTGCACCAAGCAACTCATTCCAGACAGATATCGACAGCGTGGGAGGCATTCAGAGAAAAAGCAACAAATTTTATCAGAGGTTCTGGAAGGATTAATACCCAGGAAAAGATTAAACCTGTTAAAAGCTCAGCTAAACTCCCATTTCAGAGCCTGCTAACACAGCTTCAATAGTTCCAGAGAGGTATTAGTTATGTAAAATGGGGAGAGCTGGGAGTCTGAAATGGAGAAAGGCTCCATTTTAACCATCTGAAAGGAAAACACCAACAACAGATTTCAAACAGAGGATCAACAAGGTGAGAAACAAAAAATAAATGAAGCAATTTTCCCAAGGCAGTCCAGGAAGGCTGGAGGGAGCAGAGCCAGGGGAGAGCCCTCTCTGCACCAGGAACCAGAACTCTCCAAACCATGAGAGCTTTGGATCCACCTGCCCCCAGCAGCCCCAGCCTCCCTGCTGGAAGGAACACAGCGCTGCCAAAAACTTGAGGCAATTCCTTCAAACCCTTCATGCTTTTGTCCCAACAGCCTGTGGCTGTTTGGGTGTTCAGCTTCACCTTTTTCACCTTCTGGGAATTCACTTGTCCCAAAAGATACCTAAGTGCTTGGACACATCCTCTTTCTCTCCATAAAAAGGCAAAAATAATCCCACCTCTGTTATTTATTACACTCTTCGGAAATGCAGCTCCTCAAACAACTTTTAACAACTCAAATCACCAGCCAGTAAATCCAGAGGACATTTGTCAATGTTTCAAAGCACTTTAGCACCCAAAATAGCCTTAATTAGGTAAGAATATATATATAAATACTACAGAATATGGCAATAAAGGTGCCTGCACTATCACTAGTGCCAGCTTAGAGCATTGTTGCACTGGATAATGTCCCTGAGGTCACTCAGAGGAAGAGCTGGGAACATTTTTTGCACTTAGAGCTGGAGGAATTAAAATCCAGATTAGGTGTGGGTACCGGGCTTTGGCACAGGTGTATTCAGGGAGCAGCAGCTATCCAGGGGAAAGGAAGATTTTCCTGGATGCAGCATTCCTGTTTCACAGGGGCAACCATGGAAAGAGAAAACAAATGCACCTACTTTTCTGTGAGCTCTGGACACTGGGAACACATTTTCCAGGAGCTCCTGTGTCCATCCAAAGCTGCTGTCAGGGGTGCACAGGCTGGGGGGCCCTGTGCATGCTGTCACCTGGCACAGGTACCTAAGGACAGACTTCCCAGGGGAGCACAGATCTGTCACAAGGAAAGGCACAACCTTGCAGTGCCCAGAGATCAGGAGAGGCTGAAGTCTCACTGGAGAACCTCCTTCAGTCCTTATCCTGCTTGTCCTGCTGCAAACGTGGGGAAAGGCGGATTCCTCGGAGCTGCTCGGGATGGCAGCACTGTCCCCACTCAGTCCTTGCTCTCCGGCCAGGACATGCACCAGAGCAGCCAAATCCATAACCAATCAGCCAAAACCAAAGCTGTTCCTGCTGATGACACCCCAGATTCTCCTGCAGTAGCCCCAGTGTAAGAACCACTCCGTCCTGGAGCCGCAGCCCCAGAGAAAACCTCTGGGTTCCCCCCTGCAGATGGCTGAGCCCCCCAAGTGCCAACAGCTGAGACTCCAGGATCTCTCGGTGCTGAAGGCAGCAGAGAGTTTGGAACTCTCATTAAAGAGCCCTGAAGTACAGTCATTATTTCCTGAGGCTCCTTTTGGCTGCAGGTAATTGCTGCAGGCACAACCAGACTGAGGCAGGCGGTCGTGGGATCACAGGTCTCCACCAAACTTTGTTAGGTCGTGGCCATCACCACACAGGAGCTGGTGAGCCACAGCTCCAGCTAATTAAAACTGCAGGAGGGGAGCATTCAGCAAGTCTGAGGACAATTATCCAAGGAAGAATTTCACCAGGACACAGTGACTTAACCCAGTGCTTTGTGCACGAAGTGCTGAAGGAGTTTAATTGTCACCACTGATGGGAATCCGCTCCGTGACTCATCCCCAGCACACAGGGACTGCTTTTCCCACTCCTGATTTACTTCCAAGGCCACCACTCCACCACCAGGACCACGCTGGGAAGAGGCAATTTCCTCTGCATTTCAGAACACCGGGCTGGATCCATGGTTTCCATCTGAGGCCATCTCTAGCAGCTACAGCTACCAGGGGAACTGGAGCGAGAGCCAGCAGAGGGGGCTGGGATTTGGGAGGAGTCCTCAGGAACTGAGGGTTTTTTCCTGACATAAAATAATGTAGTCTTTAGATGTGCATTTTCTGATTCTTTCAAGCATTTA
Source organism: Nicator chloris (assembly GCA_013400495.1). Lineage (NCBI taxonomy): Eukaryota > Metazoa > Chordata > Aves > Passeriformes > Pycnonotidae > Nicator > Nicator chloris. The sequence goes on along the minus strand of WAAE01018502.1, from coordinate 244,692 downwards.
ACTTCTAAAATTGACTCGGGCTTTATTTAATCTTTTAAACACCAAAAAAACTCGAGTTAAAATGTCCTAACAAGAAAAAAAAAAGGGAACAAAAAAGCGTAACTGCTTGAGTTATGCTCTTAGACATTTGTCAGGATAATTTTATTCCTTCCAAAACACAAACCCGTTCCAAATGGTGAGCAAGGTTTCAGTTGGAAAGCTGCAAGGTCAGAGTAGCACAGTTGGTGTTACCCCAGCTCCCATCCCCATGCACACCTTCAGAGTGGCCGTGCCCAACTCTTCCTCCCGTATCAATCCTGTCAAATTAATTCCTCAGTAAGGACAGATTTTATTTCCTGGCTACTGTGCGTTAATTAGCACAAGGGTTGCCATGGGAACCCAGCAACACTCGTTAGCACCACAGAATTCACCACGTTGGAAATGAACGTGGGCAAGAGCCCCGCACCAGGCGCAACAACAGGAGCAGAGCTGGGGACGTGCTGCAGCCACATCCGGCCCCTGATGGAGGCTTTGCCATCTCCCTGCTCAGTGTAAGCTGCAAAAACGTCTAAAAACCTGGATATTGCAAGGGTCTGTGGTGATGGGACAAAGGGGAATGGCTTCAAGCTGAAGAAGAGTAGATTGAAAGGGAATATCGAGAAGAAATTCTTCCCTGGCAGGGTGGGCAGGCCCTGGCACAGGGTGCCCAGAGCAGCTGTGGCTGCCCCTGGATCCCTGGCAGTGCCCAAGGCCGGGTTGGACATTGGGGTTTGGAGCACCCTGGGACAGTGGGAGGTGTCCCTGCCCATGGCAGGGGTGGCACTGGGTGGGCTTTAACGTCCCTTCCAATCCAAATCCTTCTGGGATTCTGTGACACCAGCACCAGTTACCGTGAGGATGAGTCTGAGCACAAGCTCCATTCTCCTCTACTTTAACAAATACAATTTAGGACCCTGGCAGGAATCAAAGTTAGGCTGAGAGTGTATGAAAAAAGCTCAGGCATGTGCCCAGCCCCAGGCACTCACTGTAAATAATTATCAGTAATTATCAACAAACCTTGTCCAGCTTAAAGCCTGTGGCACAAACTGCTGTCAGCAGCAGGGTGAGCCCTTGGCAGTGACCAGGCTGCTCTGAAGGGGTCCCAAACACCCCCTGCCTGCAGGGTTCTGCACTCCCAAGCCTCTGTCCTTCTGGATTTGCAGCCCTGTGACACCAAGGGAGGCTTCTCCACCATCACATTCCTGTCTGCTGACCAGATACTCCTCCTAAGAGCCTGGATTTTGCTGGGATCACGCTACACCTGCTGGTTCTTCCCCCTGAAGCAGCTCAGCTCAGCAGCTCTGTCCTCAGAGCATTCCCAGAGCAGCTCCTGCTCCATCAGCCCCCTGCCATGCCAGCCAAGGCTCCTCTCTGTGCTCACCTTCACAGACACTTCCTTCATTTCCCCATCCTCGTCCCTGTTCCAGCTCTAACACGCTCCTGTGGAATGCTGGCCATCAGTCTGCCCCAGTCTGAGCGAGGCTGCACCACTGCCTGGTACAGGACATTAACTTCTCCTGGAAATTCATTTTCTAATCCATCCTTGGATCACACCTTGCTTTTTCCTGGCCATGTCACACTGTCAGCTCCCTGTCAGCCTTTGATCCCCTGATGGAGGCCAGGCTTTGCCCTGGAAGGGCAGCAGGCACTGCTCTCCCTGGGAGCCTCACACTGCTCCCAGTGCAGCCAGGGACCTCAGACCTGCTGCCTGCTTACCTGGAACCCTGAGAATATTCCACATCCTCCTCTGTAGGAAAATTCAAGGCTTCAACCACCTCTCTAAACAGTCCACTTTCACCATCTGGGTAAAATCAGACCCAAATCTCAGCACCGTAATAAGGAACGTATTTCAGAAGCAGGACAAGATCTCAGCTTCCTCCAGCCAACAAAACCTGAAATTAAGCAGGGATTTGCCTGCACTTTGCTGAGCCAGCTCCTGAGGAATGCAAGGCCAGGTGCTCACCAGAAGGTCAAGGAAGATTCCCCTCTCCTCCACTTGCTGGAAGAGAAAGAATTTCAGCTTTTCCATCGTGTGAAATAGCAGAGACCTCAGGCAAAGCCCACCCTGCTGAGGGCACCCACCTTCCCCCTGCACCCACAAACGCTTCACTAGGAACGAAGAGCCAGATATGACATTTTTAACCCTTTTCCCTTTCTTTCTCCGCAGAAGGATGCACATGGCTTGTCTCAAATCCTAAAGAAGGAACAGGGAACCAGCCCTGAACGTGTCCCTGCAGAAGGTGTGGTGGCTTCCCACACAATCCCACCTCCAAACACCTCCTCCTACTCCAGAACTGCTTCCCCCTTGGCAGATCCTCCTCTCTCACACCTCAGCCCCAGCCACTGCCACAGCTCAGCACATCTGTGTAATGAGAACCAACCCACACACCTCTGGATTTTAAGTGAAAGAAAGGGACGTTCAGGTTCACCAGAGCAAGTTACGTGGGCAAGCTCAGCTTCTCCAGGAGTATCCACATTAAGAAAATTTAATTTCACCAAGGCATGAAAGCAAACAAGCAGAAAAAGATCCCCACTGCCAAGTTTCTCCAGCCCTTCACATCATTTTCTAGCAATCCACCCGCAGGAGTTTTTCTCATCTTGAATAGATAATAGTCATTTTTGCACCTAAGGGAAGACGAAAACATTTTCTATACTTTCAAACCTTCTCTGGCATCTCCATCAAGCTCAAATCCCTCCTCAAAATACCCTCCAAACTCTGGGGAAAAACATTTGGGCCTTGTGCTAAAAGGTCCAGGAACTTTCCTTCACAGGCTGACGTTTCTGCAGTGACTCGCTTTCCTCTTACATCATTCAAGGGCCCAAAAAAGACATAAACAGTGAGGAACAGAAATGCTAAACCAAGGCTGGTCTCCAAAGCCCAACTGAATGGGAAACCTGAAACAAGAGAGACTCAGCTTCTGGAAAAAACTTTTTGACAGCACAGAGCATCTCCCACACCCCCACTGCTCTACCTCGGGTCAGAGGGACTCAGAGCTTTCATGTCACACAGTCCAAGTGGAGAGAGCCCTCCTCAAACCAAGGGCACTAATTATATTAATGAAGGCTTAAGGTCAGTACATCCCCATCAAGCTCAAATTGCTGTTTCCTGAATTAAAGTTCTCTGTCCAGTTTCAAGCAGATGGGAGTCCAGAAAGCTCCAGTGGAGCTGGGAAATCAATGTCAATATGTTAAATCCAGTAGATTTAATTTCTGAGTTTTAGGAGAGTGAATGAGATCAAGATTGGGTCTTCTTGTGCCAGGGTAGGACTGGGTTACCTACTCCTGCAGGACTCCTGGTAAAGGGAAGAATAACAAGGGAGATCAAGAATTAAGGGGAATGAAGAAAGTAGACAGGTCATCCAAATTTGCAACAAGATATGACTATACTTGGATAATTCCCAGGCATTTTGTGAGTATCCAAGCCAAAAAGAAAATCCAGGAAAAAATAATAAACATGCACACAGCCCCAGGGGCCACAGCCATGCACCACCAACCCTGTACATGCAGAGGTGCAGGTACAGCCCACACACAACAATGCCCTGATCTGATTCCAGCTGCTTCAGGCCATCATTCCTTATACACACTGGGGCTTATGGACTTTCTATGTCTGTATTACAGAGAACACCCCAAAGCTCCTGTAACCTGCTCAGTGGGTGTGGGTGTGTGGTTCTGCCTCCCAGAGCCAAGCCTGGGCTAACCCAGGGGCCAGGAACAGCCTGCTCAGGACACACTCCCCTGCCACCCTTGGGGCCAGAGCTGTGTCCCATCCACAGAGCTCTTGCCCCAGATGGAACTGCTGTCACTGAGGCCAGCACCTGCCCCAAGGAAGGGCTGGGGACAGGCAGGCAAAGGTTAAAGCAGAGGAACACAGTGTGAGGAGCTGCAGGGGCCATCACTGGCGGCTCACCAGTGCTCAGATCAAGTGACCTGACACAGCACAGCTGCTCTGGGTCCTCAGCACAGATCTGAGGATCTGCCTCCCAACAGAAATCTCTTCCCTCCTGTAACCCACTGAACAGCTGAGGAGTGCTGCTGTGGCCAGGCTCCTGCAGCTCTGGAATACCTGGAAGTGTGGGAAGCTCTGGGACTGCCAACCTCCACGAGTGAATCTTGCTCCGGTGTCTAACCTGGAAACACTGAATGCCACCAAAACTAAGCAGCCCAAGGAGAGAAGGGACATGCTTGGGGAGGGAGCACCAAAAAGCAGCACAGCAAAACCAGCCACATGCCCAAAACCCTTCCCTGCAGCTCCTCAGCTCTGCCTCAACCTTTACTTCTGCTTCAGTGCCTCTCAGAGCTACTGAATGTGTCTGTCAACCTCCACTGCAAACTTCCTGGATAAGAGATGAAGCATCCCCCTGATCCTGCCCTCCAGGAGGTAATGCCTTTTATTCAGCCAGATTGGATGCTCTGCCAGTCACTGCCCCTCTCCAAGTCCCCTGTGCTGGGCAGGCACAGCTGTGAGCCCCCTGAGCTGGGGCTGCAGCTCCGTGTGTGCCGCCAGCTCAGGCCCTCCCCTCATCTCCCCTCACTGCTCTTCCTACGTCTTGTCTCCAGCAGCTTTCAGCTGAGCATTGCCTTGCACTGGGAGCTGCAGTGCTCTTGTTGTCAGAGCTTTTCTGGGCAAGGCAGATTTATCCTGATGCATGCAAATGATGCCAGCGTGCAGGAACTTGCTTCGGACAGAGCCGGGAGTTTGCAGTGCAAGGCTGCTCTGGAAATGTCACTGTGCAGGATCCGAAGGGGCTGCCTCCACCACCTCCTCATTGCCAAGGCCATCAAGGTGTGTGCAACGCTTCCTCCACCTGGGTGAAAACACTCACAGAGTCATCCATCCATCCTTGGATCACTCCATCCATCCATCCATCCATCCATCCTTGGATCACTCCATCCATGGATCCATCCATCCCTCCCTCCCTCAGATCTTCCAGGCTCACAGAGAACATCCCAGCCATGAGGCAGCTGCACCATGCCTGTGTCTGGCTTCACTCAGGGCTGCAAAGCATCACTTGGCATTACTTATCTATTACTTTCAACTCCCAAATCCACCGAATTCATCCTGAAAGGTGCTGCAGGTACACAGCTCAGCAGGTCACAGATGTATGAGCTGCTACCAACCCTGCATTTTCAGCTTCTGAGCACTTTGCAGCACCTCATCCCAAATTCCTTGCTTCAATCAGCACAGAAAGTCCTTTTCTCCAGCAGCTTGGATTTTTAACAGAAATTAAGCTCAGCACAATGCAACCTTCTCCCATAGCGTCCTAAAATTGTTTTTTCCCCACTGCAAACCCAGTACAGCAGAGCTGACAAGCACAGAGTGAGCCTAGGAATTCTAAAGAAAAATATAGAAACTGAAGAAAACCCAAAGAAAAATGAAACTGAAAACTGGGTTCCCCCAGCTGGACAAGGAAAGCACCTGGAGTCCATGGGAAAAGCTGTCACGGCCCTGCAATTCCCTCCCTGCAGTGCCCCAGGCAGTACACGGAGTTTTTAAATCACTGTTACCTCAACCATCCTCTTTTTATTTGTGCCTTGTAGAAAGGAGATTTCTCTGTTATTTTTCAACTGGAGACCTTACAGATGCCAACCTTGGCAGACCACCTGGCAGCTGGGATGGTGCCCCTGGGAAGGCACCAGAGCCATGCTCGGAGCCGTGGGGATGCTCGGCCTCCTGTGGCACAGCTCTGCATGAAAAGGAGCTTTCCTCGCTTTCCTCCACTCCTCATCCTCAGTGCTGGAAAGAATTCCAGACTCAGAGGGACCCAAGGGATATTCTGTAGAGAAAACCGTGGGCTGCTGATACATTGGGGTAATTCTAGAACTGAAAGCTGGGGGGACTTTGCTTTGTTCTGGCTCTTTTGAGTGTTTTTTTAGTGTCCTGTGTGAAATTCTCTTTATTTCAGTGGCGCCTCTGGAAAATTAGCAACAGAGATTTGCTCTGAGCTTGTAAGCTCCTGTCTGTGTTAATTTGCAAACACTGATAGAAGAGTTTTTGGGTTGTGTGTGCCTTGGTTCTGAAGGACCACAAGTGGGATGAGGAACCACGACAGCAATTCCTCACTCAGCTTCCATTCACTTCTCGAGAGTTTGGCACAGAATATACTGAGGGCCCAAAGAAAGGGTGCACACACCTCCCAAACCTCTGTGCCATCTAGATTTACCCTCTCAGAGCTGTGCTGCTGACACAGAGGGGACATCACCTCTCCCTGCAGCAGCCACAGACATCAGCCACGAGCCTGGCACAGGGAACAGAGCAGCCTCACAAATTATTAAACCCAGAGGAAACCATGCTCAAATCCAGAGCAAACCCAGCTCCAAACCAGCTGGGACAAGGAAGGACAAGGAGATGTTAAGGTGGATGGTAGACCAGTCAAAAATGGTGTTGTGGTGAGCACCAGGACAGGCTGAGAGGGGACATCCTCCAGCAGGGAGGAGCAGTGGCCTGGCCAGGGCTCCCTGCAATCTCAGATTGATCTTTCCCATTTTCCACCAGCACAGGATCTCGCAGTGTGCAGCATTCCACACTGTGGAAGAGCAGCTCACCATGCTCAGTCCCCTCTCCCCCAAACAACCTGGCCAGCAGGTTTTCTTTGCCAAGTTTTAATAAACATTATTTAATCCCTGCTTCCAAACCAAAGCTCAGCTCCCTGGGCCAAGCTGGCATTGTCACACTGACTCCAGAGCACGGGGTAATTCCCACAGCCTGTGCAGATGAGTTAAGCAATTGAGAAGGAAGACACTGGGGTTGGCAGCAGCAGCAGCAGCACCCATCCCTTCCCAGCCTGGCAGATCCACTCCTCCCAGGAAAGCCTCTCTGCCCCAACAGGCTTCAGCCCAAGCCACTCCTTTGATGCTGTCTTCCAAACCTTGCCACTTGGGATCACGGATGTCAGGAGAGGATGGTATCTTAAATGAGAGATAAGGTGAGCAGTTTCTGCATTTCCATTTCATTTTCCACAGCATTTCCTACCCATATTCCTCTGTGGGCAGCCCTGTGGCATTCCTGGGAACAGCTTTGGGATGACCACAGCCAGACCTGGGAGAAATCACCCTCCTTTCTTACAGATTCATACTGACTTCATGTGTACGAAACACACACCAGCCCTGAGCAGTCACTACTAGAGGGCTACTACTAGGCTGCTCACTCTGCCTTTGCAAGGGTCCAGCCTCAGGGATGGAGGGTCTGGAGGAACAAAGTGTTGGAGCCATGAATTCTCAGCTCAGGCTCCACATTAGGCAATACTGCAAAGAGGGAGGTGCTATTTGATCCCTAAAAAAATGCGTATCTGCGTGGAACAGCAATGAATTATTCATCAGTTAGAGGAAGGTTAAAGGCCAAAAGCTCCTGTGGCAGGGTCCTGCAGCCTCGGAGAGCTCACGTGAGCTTCCTGCAGGAGAAACGCAGCCACACACTTCTGCCACCTCAGGGAATCCTGTGGGTGAAGGATATTTATTCTGCCTGCTCTTCCCAAGTGCCACAGACAGATACACAGAAGGGATGCTGCTCACCCTGTAAACACACAGAGATTTGGGAGCAGAATTCCAGGGAATACTGCAGAACACAGAGCATCCCACCTGCAGAGAGCACAGCACCAACATCCTCTGTCTGGTGCAGCAAATTGGGCAAAGTTCATTCAGAAATAAAGAGAAAACAAGATAAAAGACAAGCCTGGCATCCCAGAGGAGGAAACATCCCAGTGCCACAGAATTCTGATGTGCACCAGCTCTCAGCTTAAACCAACAGGGGCTTCAGATTTCCAGACACAGAGTAAAATTCCAGCTACAGAAAAACAGCCCTGCTGCTGGATTTGGGGACTTCTCTCTAGGTCTGGTACAAACATTCTGCCACCCCCCAGACAACAGGAAACATCAGCTGTAAACAACTGCCTGGTCTACTCTTTATCCACAGAGGTTTATATTCCCTCAAACTCCCAAATAACAATATATTTTGTTACACTGGCCAAAAATAACCTTGAAAATATGCAAAGAGTTATGATTTCTGACCTTCAAAATACTGTAGTTGTGACATTTCACTTTGTTATTCCAGCCATGGACAAATGGTTCTGCTAAAATATCTGTCACAAAGCAGTCCCCTATGCCCAGACCACAATAATCTTTTTTAGCAACTAAAAAGGTTCTGCTAAACCATTATGAACTTAATTCCAGCCAGGAAAGAAATGGAAGAGCTGGAGCACCAAGGCAGCAGCTATTGTTAAATTGGTCTCAATTTTTCAAGGATCCTGTTGAACATTACAGAGGTCACAGCCCGTGCCACTGTGAAAACCTAGGAAGTCTCTAAAACCCACGGCGTTTAATAAGGAATGCCTTATTCCCAAATTGCCTCAAATGTTTGACAGGGTATTATGACTTTCAGTTTTATAGGTTCAAAAACTAACCAAATAAAAAGTCTATTTCTCCCAGATTGTCAAGGTTCAATTTTTAAAAGGCCAGAGGCACAACGTGTTCCTTTGAGCCAGGGAAGCCTCAGCCATCAGCTTCCATCACAGCTCCAGCCATCCTTCCCAGCTCCCAGGTTTTGTCCTCCCTGTGCACAAGAGCTGATTCCCAGGTTAACCTGGTGCCATTTACTTTTTTCAGCTTTCCTCATCATGGAATCATGGAATGCTTTGGGTTGGAAGGGACCTTAATGCTCATCTTGCTCAGGCTTTGGCAGGGACACTTTGCACTATCCCAGGGTGCTCCAACCTGGCTTTGGACACTTCCAGGGGTGGGGCAGCCACAGCTTCTCTGGGCAACAATGTTCCAAATATCCAAAGCTCTTTCTGCATTTTTGAGATAAAACTTCTCCTAAAAATCAGAAATCACGTGTCATGGGGCCCTTCAGGCTGAACAGCATCAGATGGTGAATCTCAGGATCCCATGGAATCATGGTGCCCTCTTCCCTGGGCTGTACAGTTTCCCTACATCTCCTCCATGTAGGTCCCTATTTCCCATAAGCATGGTTGGAATGGAACAAAGTGGTTTATCTTTTTCTCCCTCCTCCTGCCCTCGTGGCCATGCTGTTCTTCCCTGGCAGCCTGAAGCCCTGTCCAAGGTATTGCCACACCAATTTGCTGCTGGACACCACAGGCAATCCCTGGCCTTGACAAATATCTGCAAACAGGGACAGGAATTATGGCAATGATGGTGCTGGTGGCACCTGTCCAGCTGGACTGAAGCTGTGACATTCCTCAGGGTCACACAGTGGCTTTCCAGGCACTACCAGTGCATTTACACTTTTCAGCTACTCTGTGCTGGAGCACTAAAATTTCATCTTTCTTTCTGTGCTGCCCTTCCCTCCCAGATTAATTTTATTATCAGCCCTTTTTATGGGCACTGTAAAGCACCATTCCACACGTGGGCACTGTTGAAGAGGATAAATTTCTACAGGGACCTTCTGGGATCTGAGGGTGACTCTTCAAGCACATTCCTGGTTTTCTTCACTGGATCACATCCTCTTCAAAGGAATTCTGACCTGTGACACACCCAGTCAAGTATTGAAATACTGCAGCTGCTTTCCCTAGGGTGCAGATATTGAACATTATCACCCCCAAAATCCAACCAAGGATGCTCAGGACTCGTGGCCTTCAGGCCTCTGGGTCAGCTCAGACCAGCTACTGGAAAACCTATGTAAATGCTGTTTCTTTAAGATTTCTACTTTACTTTCCCCCCTCATGTTTCCCAAATAAAACCCGATGTCTTATTTCCCACTGCCTGACAGCGCGGCAGCTCAGCAAATTAACGAACCCATGCACGACTGTGCCTTGATTACTCCCTCTCTTTTATTATGAAAGAAAATGTCAAATCCTTTAATTTCCCTCTTTCAGGAGCCCTTGAGCAGTTTAGGAGCAGCTTCTCACCTCAGAAAGAACCGGCTCACAGGGGCTGCTCCACACACAGATCCCCCTGCTGATCCCACAGAGCTGCAACCCAAATCCTGCCAGCCTGACTCCCAGCAGTGAGGCCGAATCTCTGCTGCCTGGGACTGAAATTCTGATCAGATACGAAGACTTTAGGCTGGATTTTCATCTTGCTGCTGAGCTGCAAACACCAGCTGTGGGTAAGCCCAACTCTCCAGAGACAGCCATGTAGCTCAGGGGCCATCGGTCACCGCCGTCGTGCCACCTCAGATTAACGCGCCACCACGGCCAGCCCCGGGCACCTGCCTCCCCACTAATGTCACAGTCCCTGCACATCTTTTACTGTCTAGGACGGAGCCTGGTCCACCCTGTCCCAGTGCTGGTGTTCCCAGCAGGCTGCACACAGCCGTGTGGCTCCAACTCAACATATTCATGAAGTTCTGATGGAGCACTGGGCTCCTGCCAAGTCCCAGGGGATGTTTTCCAGGGAGCAAGTGAGCCCACGCTGGGGGCTGGGGGGCAGGGGGACAGCCCAGCCCTGGTGCTCAGCCCTGCCAAGAAAGCAGAGCCAGCAGCACAATCCTGGAGTGGCACTGCCTCCATCCATCCATCACCATGGAGAGACACCCTCTATGATCCTTGCACAGGGATTAAATGCTGCTCCTCACTTTCCAGCACTGTTCTGAGTGCTGCAGGTTTGCTCCAACCACAGCCATGCTCGCTGCTAAATGCTGAGCGTCTCGCTCCCTCCTCCTCTCCCTGGGAATTTCTCCTCCCCTGTTCCAGCCAATCGTGCAGGGGAAAATTCCAGCCTGAGCTTCATTAGTATAAGATATAAAAATAGAAGTGCATCATCTTTTGTAGTTCTCTCAGTTGATTCAGCGGCAGCATGAAGGTAAAATAATTAAATGTTTGTCTGGTGATAAAGACAAGCCCAACAGGAGAGACTGGGCTGGGCTTTTCTGGAAGCTGAGCGTGGAGATCTGGGGGCTCTTGTGCTCCCCAGACTTTGCCCTCCCCTCTCTCCATAGCTACCAAAAGGATGATGATGCCTCCCTCCCTCCTTCCCTCCTCCTCAACTCCAAAATAAACACAGGATGGGTTGGGAGAAGCCGGCAAATGCCTCTGCTGCAAAGCACAGACCTCCCGCAAGAACCTTTCCTGCCATCTCCCCAAATCCTGCCTGGCAATTCCCTCAGCACCTCCAGAAGCTCTCCCAGAGCCAGGAGAGCTGCAGGAGCAGGCGAGAGTCTGTGTGGACCAAGGTCAACACAGGAGATGCTCAAACAACATTAGTGAGTTGACTTGATCCTTCATCAGAATACTTTCTGCTTTTCCTTCCTAACACTTCACTGCCCACGACGTGGCAGGCTGAGCCGATGTGACAAACTGTCGAAACACATTTTTTTTAACTGAAAAAGAATTAAACCTAGACTTTAAAGGTAAAACTGGTCCCTTTGAGTCCCTCTATCATACATAATATTCCTGCTGGAAAAAAAAGGGCTCTGAGAGCAACTTGCTGGGAAGAGGCTCCAATGGTAAGAGCTCCAGTCTGCAGGGAGCTCCTGGGCTTCACCTCGTCTTTTAAGCTCCCATTAGTTAATAAAAGCAACCACAGAGGTGCAAAAGCACCTGAATATTTGTCAATCCCCAGACACAAACCTACAATAAGATGCTGTTCATTGAGTCCATAAAGTAACCAGCAAAATTCCCTAAATCATTCTGCTGGCAGCAGAAAAATACCTGCTACCTAAGGGAAAGGACCATCATTTCTCCCTCTCCAAATTCCCCCTCAGTGCTTTATTCCTGCTGGTGTGTTGGTAATGACCTCTTTACCACCAGCCTGTGGAGGGTGGCAAATCCCACCCAGCTCTGAGTTCCCTGCTGGAGCCTGAGATTGCTATTGATGAGCTCCGTGGTTTGATGGAAAGGAAATGAGTTGAGTTTAAGGGCTGCTGGCACTCTCTCTGGAGAAATGCCAGGGAATTTTTAGACAGTCTTCAACCCAACAATAAAATGCCATGGATGTGAGTCAGAGTGGATGTGAGCATCTCCGTGGGAATCTGGGAGCAGCCAGCTCCGTTTGGATGTGTGACATCCCTGCCCAAAGGAGCCACCTGAGAGCCCAGGTGCCCAAACCCACGAATTTGGGTCTCTGGAGCTGCACACAGCTCAACACTCCCTGCATGCACAGAGGGTCACCTTTATACTGCTCTGGGATCCCCCAGCACCTGGGCAGGTAATTTCTGATGTGTGGGGCTGCAAATCAATGTCTTGCTCGCACTGTGTGTGTTTACAACATGCAATAGCCTACAGAATTTTTATGTTCTTAGCTGATAAATCTTTGCTACATCAGGTAGCAAACACCAGCATTTTCTTGGGGTGGATGGGCAGCAAGTGTGTGTAGAAAACAGCTTACAAATGCCTGGCCATGTTCATTAATACAGACTCCAACGAAATTAAACCTTTATGTTTGTCTCCAAAAACTGGTTACATACTTACTTTTAGTTCAAAAGGATTCTCCTGGAAGTGGAGTGGTTTAAATTAACGGTATCTTATGTCAATGCATGACAGTGTAGGACAAAAAAATTAAAACCTGATAGCTTAAAAAATTCTTGTGACTTCCTAACACATTGGAAAGCTCCGAAGTCTTTGCTAACCAAGAATCTGGTTCATGATTTTAAAGGTCTTGAGCTCATGGCCAAAATCCCAGAACATCTGCTGTGTACTCCACCAGGATGAGCAAGATCCCTGGAGTTCCAGCTCACAGATTGCAAATGGCTGGAGCTACTGCAGGGAAAGAAAATGGGGGGAAAGTCTGTTCTGTATTTATGCACCAACATCAGGTGGGGAGAGGTTCTGAATAAGTAGCACAGGATGCAAGAGAATTATCTAAGAATTAAGGCCTATTTTATGTTAGAAGAAGAACCCAGTGCCCTTGGTAATCAATACAGGAGCCTTTTTAAAAATCAGACCTTGAAGCTGCTGGACACAGCTAAGGCCCCGTGGCCTTGTCTCTGCAGCACCCCAGCTCCCCCAGCACTGCCTGTGCTTCCTAAGGTCATCCATAAATCCAGAGCACTTCTGGCCACACCACACACACCAGCAAGGCTTGGGGCAGGCTGCTGAACTGCCAACATAAATCCTGCTCCTGCAGCCAATCCACCTCTTCTATCAATCTTCTCAAAAGCAGTAATCAAAACGCTGATTTGCAGGATCTCACTGACTTGTTTCTCCTTCTTTAGGACCAGTGCCAAACCCAAGACTTATGTGCAGCTCCTGGCACCTCTAACCACAGTCTGCACCAAATCATCACCAGAGCAAACCCTGACCTTTCAATCCAGCAGGTTCCCAAAGCACTGGTGCCCATGGGACACTGCAGCCAGGGATGGATGGACGGATGGATGGCTCCACTGCCCAGCTTTCCAGCACAGCCAAACTGGCAAATCCTCCCATCTGTTAAAGGCTTGGATCCACCCCAGGTAATAACAATAAAACACTGCCTTGCCCTGCTCCAGCCTCACCCACAGCCCATTTTCAGAGCCCTTCTACTCCTGACTCCATCTGTCCTGGGGAGGTCTGATGCCCCTCTCCACAATTACCATCAGAATAAACTCTCTTTTGGGCACATCCTGCTGGTGCTGCCCAGAGAAGCCTGCAGGAAAAGCCGTGCCTCTCAGAATTCAAGGGGCTTTGGGCTCCAAAAACCAGCTTTGAATCCTCTGTTCTGCTCACAAGCCAAAGGAAGATTGTCTCTTTGTGAACCTGTTCTGGTATTTTCTCGAATCCCGTGAGAACTGCCGATGTGAAGATACTTCCAGTTATTTTCCAGAAACACAAATCCATGGCCTAGTGGAGTACATTTTCTGCATGTTCTAATTTGTCCTGACCTCCAGCCCCAGATTTCCCTTTATAACACACTCCTCTATTCTTAGTTTTACCTCCTGCATTGTATCCTTCCCCCTCTTCCAGCTCACTGTCTCGATTTGGAAAAGCCTGAATCTTCCCTTTCCCCACCTCCTTCCCAGACTGAGGATGGTTCCTTTGCATGCAATCCCATCAGATTCATCCTGACCTGCTGCAAACTCCATTCCCATTTCTCTCTGCTGCTCCAAGCCAGTACTCTAAACACAAACACATTTAACACCCTGCGAGTGACACAGTGAGGGGGACACACTCGGAAGCCAGGAGGGAGGCCAGGGGAGATATTCCATACCTGGAGTCCACTGCTTTTGGGCCATTCTCTTGGGAATGTCAGTGTCTGCCTGTCAGGATTGCCTTGGATTGCTGTCTCAGAGCCTCGCCTGTCTGTGAAGCTGCTGTGTGATCTTTGAGGAGCCTGGGTGCCTCCTGGGGAACTCTGTCCTTCTCTCACCGCCTGAGTCCATCTCCAGACAGGACAAGAGGCAGGAGCAAAACAAAGGGACACTCCAAAGGCCATGGCAGCACAGCCTCCCTCCCTTCAGGAGCAAGGGATCCTCCTGCAGCCCCAGCTCCGCCCAGACACATCCCTGGTCAGTCCTCACACGGTCCTTGCCAAAACTGGATTCAAAGCAAGGCACCCACAGCAGCCCCAAACGCTGAGGACAGACCAGAAACAAGGTAAAACCACCATCACAAATGCCACCAAATCCAAGAGAAATAGCATGTTGGCTTTTCAGGAGACTGCTGGGAATGATGTGTAGGAAAAGAGGATACAGGTGACCTTGCCCCTGATAAGTGACAGCTGTGTTAATTACTCAATTCAGCCTCGCCCCTGATGAGTCACAGCTATGTCCAATAAAGATATAGGGATATCTTTATAGATATATGTATATGTACATAGATATATAAATATATAGATATATAAATATCTAAAAATAAATATATAAATATA
>WAAE01018502.1:136617-229318 GCA_013400495.1 Nicator chloris | reverse complement strand
GGTGAAAGCTGCACTCGCGGTCTGGCCGGGTGAAAGCTGCGGTCACAGTCTGGCTGGGTGAAAGCTGCAGTCAGAGGCTACAAACCAATCCCTGCAGTCAGAGTTCAGCAGGAAATCCCCAGCAGTCAGAGGCTGCAAGGAAAACCTCCAGCAGGAGCTGCTGCAGCCAGGGTCAGTGAATGGTTGGAGTCAGGATGGCTGAGCTGTAAAGAAGAATTAACCAGGACCCTTTTCATGCTGCGATAAACAAGAAGTCTGCGTCTCAGCTAATTTCTACCCTCTAACAAGAAGGCTGCTGCAACAGACATGTATGACATCTGTGGGAGTCAGGACTTCATTCTTCAGAATTGCCAGAAGCCTTGAGCATTGATGGACTTTCACCAGTCTCCTAAGGTGGGAATCCATTCAGTGAAAGGAACTTCCAGGTGATGAGGCAGCTCTAATGCCTGCGCTGCATGACCTCATCCCATGGATTTAAAGGAGGTGATCAGAGACAACACAGCATGGCCCCAGCTCCACCACTCACACAGAATTCCTGCCCAGGGAAAACTCCCTGTGAGGGGACAACAGCCTCTCCCAACCCCTCAGCCACGCCTGGGAGACGTGGAGTGATCCCACAGAAACCCTGGGGACTCCACATTCCAAGACCCCGTTCCCACCACCAAAACCACTCCAGGATGTTCCTCAAGACACAACAAGATGCAAATTCAGAGCAGAAAGCCGCAGGACAGCCCTCACTGCCCACCTGCCACCCATCGGGGGGACATCTTTCCCTGGCCACTGCGAGGAAGGAGGAACTCCAACAAACTGTGGGAGGAAGCTGAAAATAACAATCCAGAAAGCTGCAAACATCTGGAAGGCCAATGCTTTGCTCTACAGTTCTGCATTGATTTCTTGCCTCAAACAGACTTCTAGATGGATTGCAATTAAAATTAGTTACACAATGCTGGAAAAACATCACTCATTTCCGCTTCTGATTTTATTTTTGCATCTTTGCTTTCTAGATGCTTTTGCATTTCAACAGCCACTCCCTAGGATCTTAACTTTTATTTTCTTTCCACTCTTCTTCTGGCCAAATTGCTCTGCATCCATTTTTACCTTCTATTCCAGCAAGGATGCTGCTGGTGGTGGCTCACAAAGCCCTGGAAATTCCCTGGGCAGTGGTAAAAATTCCCACTGTGAGCCCTGACTGCAGCTGCTGAGCAAACCCACAGAAACCTCTGAGCATTTATCAGAAGCAATTCTTTTGTGAGCTGCCCTGAGCCCTCAGGATCCCCTTGTCACATGCCTCCAGGACATCAATTTCCATCTATTGTCCTGATTCCTGCTCAGAAGCCACAGGGAGGGAGGAAAATGGTGAGGAAGGCTGGGCTACAGGAAAAGAAATTTACTTTGCTGAAAACCTTGTGAAGCCAGGCCAGCTCCCCCCTGAAAAGGGCAGTGCTGCCACTATCCCCGCTCCAGCCCTTTGCTGGCCATTCCTGCACTGGGATGGACATGAAAACAAGATGATAAAACATGGGATTTCCAGGCAGCCAGCAGCAGCGATGTCAGACACCAAGCCCAGCTCTCCTGAGCACCAAGGCTGAGCTTTACAGAATAGCTGGGACAGATTAACTAGAGCAGCTTTAGAGGGGATATTGGGAAGAAACCCAAAATCCTTCCCTGTGAGGTGGGGAGGCCCTGGCACAGGATGCCCAGAGAAGCTGTGGCTGCCCCTGGATCCCTGGAAATGCCCCCTGGATGGGGCTTGGAGCAACATGGGATAGTGGGAGGTGTTCCTGTCCATGGCAGGGATGGAATGGGATGAGCTTTAAGGTCCCTTCCAACCCAAACCATTCCATGATTCCATGACTGCATCATGAACACAGCAGTTCCTTTGCACTTAGCCAATACAACCTCAGTCTCCAGCTGCTGTGAATAATACAGAAAACTGCTGGTATTCCCAAGCCTTTGATCTTCGTTTGACTTTTGAGGGTTTTCAGGCACCATTTTCATTTAAAAATAGAGGAAGTACTCAAGTTTTTATATATCACAAAGGCTTTAAAGGCTTTAAAACTTCAGAAAATATTTTTAAGATGCCAGAATGAAGAATGTCAAGTATTATTATCGCTTGAATTTCAACCTGAGTTGGAAAAACCCTGCAAAGGTAAAACTGTCTGCAGGAGAAACAGAGAGGCAAAAAGAGCAGCAAAACCCACTGCAGTGATGGGGAGATGTTTCCAGCTGTGGGAGACCTGTTCAAAGGAGGAGCAGAAGTCTTCCCTGACCAGCTGAGAAAACCACTACAGAAATGCTCTGACAGAACAGGAGGGAACGTGCCCCAGGGAACAATCCTTCTTTTGGGGAGATGATGGCCAAACACAGAAGCTTGAAAAGGAAAGATTTGGGAATTAAGATGTGAGCTCGTGCCACTCAGACGGAGACAGCACTTCCAGGCCACTCCAGCATCCAGAGCATAGCTGGGCTACCTTGGGTGGCTTTTGCGCCATTCCTTTGTGCACCATGAGCCTCTCCTGGCTCTTTCTGCTGGCTTTGGGGTGGGAATTGTGGATACCCCGAGTGGTTCTGCCCCAGAGCTTATGGCACAAGAGGCTGAACAGCTACTCCAAAGCTCCTGGTTTTACTGAGGTTTATCTACTTAATGCAGATTAATTTCTCGACAGCACAGAAATACCACAAAAGGCTTAGAGAAACAAAAAAGCCTCATTTAGATGAATTAATAACAGAGAGCAAGTGTATTATTGGTGAAGGCTCTAACGAGGTGCAGAGCCCTTCTCTAGCTGCAAAAACAGAAGGCTGAGCTCTGACGCTGCATATGCAAAATATCTGAGGCCAAAAGAATCTTTGGAGGAGCCTTGCTGACATCACTGTTGGGATCTCGGCTGGAATTCAAGATGCTGCTTTAAATGAAAGCAGGGAGCTCCTGGGTGGGAGCTTTGCTCTGCCAGGGGCCCCCGCAAAGCCCCAGAGGGTGAGAGGCATTTTTCATCCATCTGCTCCAATCCCACCTGCCTCCAATACAGCATTTTTCACCCTCACTTGGCAAAACCTTGAACAAGAAAGGGCAATTTCCTTCTGTGCATTTTATGGAAAGAGAAACAAAGACACAGAAAGATGAAACAGCCGCTGCAGCATCACCCTAGCTGCAAGAGGTGGGGAATGGGGGGCAGTTCCCCCAAATCCCAACCCTTGGAGGGCCCCATCCTTCCCCAACTCCTCCAAACACTGGACAGACATAGCTCAAACCAGGCTTTTCAATAAAATATGGAGAGCCCTGGTGGATGGTGGACAGAAAAACCCACTCCCTCTGCTGAGCTCATTAGAATTTCTGGTTGTAACAGAGAATTTTGTGGTTTTAAAAATGTAGAAGATTTAAATTCTCTTGTGTCCAAACACCAGAAACTCGAGAGCTAACGGGGGCGAAGAGAGAGTGCTCTGGATAAACAGGTTATTCTGTCACCATCAATTCTTGTGTGTCTCAATGCGCTCTGCAGCGAGTGGCTCAGACACTGTCCCAGACAGGGCACGGAGCTGCCTGCGCTCCTGCTCTCAGCCAGCGTGGCAATTTACTGCCTCCTCGGGAAGGCTTTGATATTGGCAAACCACTACCGAGCTTTCTCTTTGCTTGAAAGGCACCCACGGGCTCAGCCACAGCGAAAGCGTTTGCACTGCACTGAGAGATCAAAGAGCTCAAAACCTTTTGCTTTTATTGGGCAAATTAAAAACAAACAAGGCCTTTCCTTCCTTTCCCTTCACTCTGCTGATGCCCATTCCCCTCCTAGGCTTTCCAGGCATCCTGCAGGAATTAGGGCTGGCAGCAGAGATGGAGGAGCAGAGATGCAGCATCTTGGAGAGCTGAGAGCACCCACCCACCGTGCAGGGCTCCGTGCCCACTGCTCCCATCCCTGCCCGTGCCAACGCTCACATGGATGTGCCCAGGATGGAGGACTCAAACCCCTGACATTCCTACTGTCTGACTTCCTTGGATTTTTGTTTGTGTTCCTCTGCGTGTCCGTAATTCCTGCTGCTCCCCCGTCCCTGCCCGGCCAGCACGGAGCAAACTGCACACCCCTCTCATCCCTGATGCTCCAGCACAGATCCCCCGAGTGCCAACGGGACCAGACAAGCGCTCATCCAGCTGCAGGAGCCTTAGAAAGGTGACGAGGCCCTTCTGAATCCTGTGTGGGCAGGGCAGGCACGGCGAGGGAGAGGGGGAGAGCCGAGGAGCAGCAGCCCGGGGCTAAAAGTGGATGTTGACTTCACTCTCCCATTTGGGAGTAGGTGGAGGAGGTGGGTGGCCGTGAGCAGAGGGGAGGTGGAGGGGGCAGCAGCTATTTCCAGCTGCACTCATGTGCCATTTCTCTCAGTGCTGAGATTTGAGAGAAAACAGCAGGAGGTGGGGAGTGGGGGGAACCAAAAAGGAAAATCACAGACTCTGTGCAGGAGAACATGTTAAGGAACAAGAGAAAAGTAGTTACCAACAGCACGGCCCTGAGATTATATCGGTACTGGGGGGTTTAAAAATATAACAAAACCCAAGGCTGCTGGGACTGCCTCCCTGCATCAGACACAAGAGGATACGATGGAAATGAGGCCACTGACCGAGGGGCTCAGGCCAATGTGTGGCCCCAAAATGACGGCAAAAGCTGCTGCTTGCAGAAAGCTTCCCTCCTAATAAACTGTCAGGTTTTCTTGGCTCCCAGAGATTATGTAATATGTTCTTGCCTACTGCTGCTGCTGATGCTGCTGACTCATATTTTCCAAAATATATCTGAGAAGGAAGACATATGCACATGTGTTTTAATGCATAGGTTTCCCTGCCCATGTCCAGAGCGATCCACAGGGAGGTGCAGTGCTGCCTGCACACGCGTGTACACATGTGTGCCCTGACGTGTGCAGGGAGGAGCGACAGGGACAGCCTGGCAGCTGCTGGAAAGCAGAGATTAAAACAGCACAGCTTTCTGGGGCAAAGCACAGCAACTCCAACACACTGCAGGAGGGACCAGGGAACAGGGAACAGGGAAGCCTCAGGGAGATGGCAAAGGAAGAAGCACCGAGCGTGCACTGCCGACAACCTCCAGCCAAACCTGGGCTCTGGGGACCAGACATAGACTTGTACTGAGCTTCAAATCCAGCTGGGAGAATGGGGTTTGTGGCAGGTGGGGCCACGGTGACAATCTGCAAATGGCAGTGGGCTGAGAGGTACATCAGGGGTGGCCGCAGCACATGGCTCAGCAGCACCCACCCCTGCAGAGGGCTGCTGGGGGCAGCAGGGCCAGTGCTCCCTGAATTCCATAAATCTACGGTGTGGCTCCTGTTAATGCTTGGGAACACGCTTCCCAGGCTCTGGGTGTGCACTGAAGAAGCCAGGCTTCTCTTGGCTGAAGATCTCTGATTCTAAGGCAGCCCGTTAGTCTTAGGCAAATTTGTTTCCAGCCTACAGGTTTGGGGGGTTTAGCTCCTCTGCTCCGTGCCTGGGTGCACTTTTAATTCCTTAGGAAAGACTTTTTGACAATTCTGCAAAACCCTCAGTATCCAGGAGATGGGATCGATCTTCTGCTGGGCACTGGAACAGAGATCCATCTCCCCTGGACCAGAGGAGACTGAAAATCTATCCAGATGTCAACCCCTGATCACCAAATGACAGCAGAAGCTCTGCACCGATGACAGCCCAGTTTCCCTGCACTGCCTGCTCCTCGTGCCTGTGTGCTCGGGCAAAAGCTGGGAACAATTCCCCACACAGGGACAGGTGACAGTGCCCCTGTCCCTTCTCACCTCACACACACCTCCGGAGACACAACAGGCCCTCTCCTCCATCCCTGCATCATCCTCATCCCCATACAAGGGCACTGTTGATATCCCCTGCCTTACGCATCCAGCACCAGAGTTGAGACAATTCTATTTTAACACCTAAAGCTTCATCAGTTGCTCTTTCTTGTTTTAGAGCAACTTTAAAATGCTTCATCTGCATTCAAAACCAGTTCTATAATTGTTACTTTTTAACTTAATTGTCCTAGAACTTCACAAAAGAGCGAACATCCAGCATGCCTAAAAGGCTTTAGAATAAACCTTAAAAACAAACATTAAAGATTGATCACGCTTTTTCAAGATTGTACTAAAACAGACTGAAGCTCAACTAGATAAGGAAAGAGAGTTGCATTAAATTAATCAGCACCTTATCAAGCCAGGAAGAAAGAACTGTAGATAACAAGCCTTCCCTAAATTTGGTATCAGAACAGAAACTTCAGTGCACAACGTACTGAGAGAACCTTGTCAGATTTACTGAACAAAATACAGGGGAGTGGAGCAGCAGAAATAGAAGGGCAACGTGGTCCATAGAAATGCTTTGAAAAAACCCTGTTTTCTGATAATGACAGCAAGAGCTGATGCTTTTGTCAAATGGAATAATTTTACCTGACAAAACTTTTCCCCAGATATGCCCAGCAAATTAACCCACTCTTATTGGGGTAAAAGACGGATCCTGAGGGGTTTGCTCTGCACTTGTGTTTGTGGAGCTGAGACCAGACTGCATTTGCTCGATTACAAGGGAACAGTTCCACACACAATTCCGTCCTTTCTGCTTTCCAAGCCCCCGGAGCCGGGCCACCCATTCCTCTCCCGGCATCTCCCGGCGTGGGCTGCAGCTGCTCTCGCGGCTCTGAGCTCCCGTGCAGGGGCTCAAAACCCCCAAAACTGGCACCAGCAGCAGCTTCACCCTTTGGAAACTTTGGGGCAAACATCCCGAGTACTGAGAGTGAACAAACCCAGCCAGCAACACCCAGGGATTTTCCCGCATGCCTGCCGAGGCTGCGGGCTCTGTGCGGCACAGGGCAGGACATCCCTGAAAAGCAGACCACTGCCCTCACCATTGCAGGTGGGACAGGAGGGGAGCAGGGCAGGGGACAGAGGCCTTGGCAGGCAATAGGACAGCCGGCACACCGCCTTCCCAAGCAGGAGCAGCAGGAAGGACATTCCAGCCTCAGTCCCCCCGGCAAAGCACACAGCCCCGGGCACGCCGGGCAGTGACAGCCTCACTTCAGAAGGACAGAAGGACACTGGAGCACACACGGCTCATCTCACCACAGCGACCAGCCTAGAAATCCACTTGGGGCTTTATCCAGGGACAACAAGAGAAAACAAAGAGCCTGGCTGCTTTAACCGGGGTGATGCTGCTTACTGGGACTGCTCTGCCTCCCTGGCACCCAGGGCAGGGCTGCCGGCTGTCCCCAGCACCACAGGGCTCAGTGCCCGCCCTGCCCATCCCGGACAGGTCCTGGAGGAGGGGAAGGGGCTGGGGAACAGCTCATCCCTGGAGACCGAGGCCAGCCCGGCGAGCACGGCGGGCTCAGCGCAGCCCCGGCTCCGCCGAAGCACAGATGCAGCCAGAACAGCCCCACGCCGGCTGCCAGCAGCCCATACGTTGTGTTATATATGTCTCAGCTGATGCAAAGGAAGGGGCAGGCGCTGAGCCACATGGCCCTTCACATGGGCACGGCCAATTTCGGCTGCTCCCGGCTCCAAAATCCCCCAAACGCATCCTCCACCACGCTGGAGCAGCTCAGCCCACAGCACCCGGCACCAGCCTGGCCCTCTGATACTGCCCCACGGCAAAGTCTGCAGAAAAATGAACAAGCCAGACCCCAAACACGGTGCCAAGCACCCTCCCCCACTGACAGCCCCGCATCCTGCTCCAGATCCCAGCCCCACTATCCCCCATCCCCAAATGTGCCACTCTGCACCCACCGCGTGCCTCAGTTTCCCCAGCTCTGTGATCGCACAAGGGGTAGCTCCCCAAAGCAGCACGCTCCTATGAAATGATATCCGTGGGGATAAACTAGAGGCAGTTGAAATCCAGACCTTATTCTTTAAATCCTTGCATGCACGCACTCCCTTCAGCCCCCAAAATTGTCTTTAATTCAGGCAGTGAAGCTTTCAGGCTGCCCAACACAGTCCCAGCACAGCTCTGGGGGCTTCCTGCCCTTGTGAACACCTCACCAAGGTGGTGTTTCTGACAATGCCAGAGCAATTTCCAGGAAAAGCAGGAATAAGGAGCAGAGGCCACGTGGCCCTTTGCTGGTTAGAGCCAACCCAGCCATCTGTGGGTGCTTGCACATTAAGACTCATTTCCACTCAGGAAAGAAATTCAACCACAACTAATAAAATAAAGACAATAAATCACAGTTCCTCCAGCAGCTCTTCCTCCAGGAGCACCTATTTTTAGTGGGAAGCATCAATCACCACAGCTCCTGCTGTCTACAACAGCTCCAACAGGCAAAATCCAGGTAGACAGAGCTGGGCCAACATGGGCACACACACGGCCCCACCTGCACTGCCACTGTCCCCCCGCCAGAAAGGGGACACACAGGAGAACATCAGGCATGGCTACACCTCAGTACTGCGTGATATTCCTCTATCCCAGATGGAAAAGAGAAGCCACAAGGCAACAAAGGAACAAAGGAATGTGCCCAAGGCCATACAGTAAATCAGTGGCAAAGCCAGGACCTGGCAGAACTATCCTCTGCCAGCCCTGGAACCCCTGCACAAGCACCCTCTTCAAACAGGACAATTCTTACACAATTATTAACAATTGGGAGTTTTCCTCAAGATTCCCAACTTCTCCTCATAGGAGACTCCACAGCCCCGAGACAAATCCTTGCGTTTTACCAAAATAGCTGGCCCAACGTTTCACTGGGAGAGACACACGGAGCACGACTATGACAGCCAGCTGAGAAAATCCACACTGGAAATGTGAAACACAGGAGGCTCCCCGGGAGAGCTCAGCATTCAGCACGGAGCACACGGGCACGGCAGCACACGGACACGCATGCAGGCAGGCACGGCACACGGAGCACTCCAGCGCCCGCTGAACACACCAACCCAGCACCACTACAAAATGAAATGACAACACAGACAGGAGTTCTAGTCACAAATTGAAACTAAAGCAACAACAACAACAAAAAAACCAACAACCAAAAAAAAAAAAAAACCCAAAAAAACAACTTACATGGATTTTTTGCAATTTTCCTTCAGACATTATACACAGCAGTTGGGCTGTGTACTGAATACCTGATCCAAAAAGAAATATAACCACATAATGCAAACAGATGGGGGCAGGAGTCAGGTGAACATGCAGCTCTCAGGAACAGTAATCTACGGGCTGAGAAAGCACCTCTGCATTCCCACAGAAGGGCTCGCATCGGGCAGATCTTCACTCCCTACACGGCAAAGGCCAGGGCTGTGCTGCTGCCATCCCAGGGGAAAAGCCAAATGGCAGGACAGGGCAGAGCCACCGCGTCACAGACCTCCGAGCTGTCCCATCCCCTCCAACTTGTCATGTGAGCTTTTAAACAGAGGTGGGAAATAGCCAGGGTGGGGGAGGAAGCCTTCAGAAGCCCGAAAGGAAAGCATTTTATCTGCCTTAAAGAAAGAGCATTAAAACCGCCGTGCAGGCAGGACAAGCTGGGATCATCCCGACACTTCAGCTTTCTGGGAAGCACTCGGAGAGGGGCACATCACCCTTTCCCCATGCCGAGGAGGGTGCCTGAATCTTTAAGACGGCGGATTGCCGCTCGGGAGGAATGGACTTTTTATGGACTGTGGGAAACAGGGTTGCTATGATACAGGCAGAGGCATTTTCATGAATCCTGTGGCAAATAACATTGAATCCTGCTTAAGCAGACAACAGCAAGGCAGGTCTCCCATCACCCAGCCTCAGCAAACACACAGCAGCAAGCTCTGAAAGAGATTATATGCATCACAAATACGCTTTTTGCAGACAAATTCGTATTTTTTAGTTTGGGCATAGTCTAGCGTATTTCCTAGAGGGTCAGCGCTTTGATTCCTTTAAAGGAATGATTCCTCTGCCTTATCCCTGGGTTTGAGCATCCCCACAAAGATGAAGAAACCCAGGGGAGTCACGGGGCCGAAGCATCCCCAGGGACCCGAGCGTGACCCAGATGGTCCCACGGAGCTCTGGGACATGGAAAGCTCCGATCCCAGGGGTATTTCACAGCGTGCAAATGACACCCAGAATGCTGCAGGCACAGTCACTTAGGGGCACAGGGACCCAGTGGGGACTGGCAGCGCTGTCACCCCAGAAAGCTCCCAGTGCTCATCACGGGCTGAGCCGCTGTGCCCAGCTTGGCAGGGCGGAGGGGCTCCTGCACACCTGGAAACGCCAAACTGCAGCTGCCAAACCACACAACTGGGGCTGGGGCTGGGGCTGGAGAAGTGGGCACTGAGGCCTGGGGTGGGAAACAGAGAGCAAGCTAAACAAGCAGCAAGCCCAGCCCTCACTCACTCATTCACCTCTCGTTTCCTCTCCTTCCCCGCCAAAATTCCAACAGGAAGCCCGAGATAAGGAGAACGGTGCTGCTACAATAACAAAGTTTGCTGCTGCCAACTTTCCTGCTGCTCTGCATTAACTTTACTTCTTTAACTCCACCAGCCTTCAGGAGGATAAAAGGCAAAAAGTTGTAATAAAATCACATGAATTCTCCCAAGCACATTCCATGACAGGGAAAACTCGGCTCTCGGCGCTCCCCCCCAGCAGCTGAGCGTGCACAACCCCTCATCCTCCCCATGCAGCCCCAGCACACCCCACCCCAGGGATGGAACCAGAGGGACACTGCAGAACGAGCCGTGGGGCAGGCAGGAACAAGCACAATTCCCAAATATCCCTCCAGGAGTACAAGCTCTGGATCATCGAATGCACCCAGGAAACAGCGGTAAGTACTGGGCATTCCTCGTAGAAATCACAGTGAAAGGTAAACCTCAGGGCCAGAGAGCCCTGAGAAAATAAACATTCAGGCACAGCCACAGCCCACTGTAACTCGCTGGGCAGTTTTGGGATCGGGTTTTTGCTCCTTTTTCCACCCTTTCTCATCCAAATCCCTTTGTCACGCAAGGCTGTTCCCCTGAAAGGATGATTTTGATCTGCTATTTGATCAATTCCCTCTCCATGGTTATCTCAGCTCATTTATTACCTTTCCAGGAGATTCTGCAACCTATAAAACTAATGACACAGGATGGCCAACAGGCAAATAGAGCAAATTTGAGCTGTTTAACAGCTCAAACCATCCTCAGCATCAGTTTTAGGCACTTGGGATTTTTTAGAGACGACGATTGACTCCGTCTCCTGTGCAGTGAAGCAGGTACCTCTTGCAGATAGCTACAAGTGAAGAGGGGGAACGGTGCCAGCAGGCACCGGAGCATCTTCCTGGGCTTGGATCCCTGGCTCCTGGCTTTCCTCCCCACTAGAAAGGGCTACTGCCCCATAACTCTTTGGGGACGATTGTTCCCACCCTGGGACTCAGAATTTATTTTTTTTTTCTCTTTTACTTAGACCTAAAAGCACATTGAAAGTGCCAAATTTGCCAGATTTAACTCTGTCTGCAATCGTGCCACCATCGAAAAGCCATCGGCTCCTGAACCCTGCTCGGCATTTCACTCCCAGCATAGAAACCCTCACTGGGAAATAACTCCATGTCTCCATCTGTAACCTCCAGCTTTGTCTTATCCATCAGTTACACGGTTATTTTTTTTCAGAGAACATCAAATAAATAATAGACAGCTGGGATTAGCATGAACTAATTAAATTATCAAGGCAATAAAATTTCAGTGACTATCAGCAAAGATAAAAACATTTTCAAACTGGTATTTTTGTTTGTTTTAAGCAATTCTGATTTTTCTGGAGGGGGAAATAATATATTAAAAAAATCCCTAAGACCTCTAACAGAAGCACAGAACAGAGAAATATTTTCCAAAGGAAAAAGCATTACTCTTTCCAGACATTCCTTTCGTATTCTCTCCAAACTTCTCGTGCTGCCACTGGAGCCCCCAGCCAGCCGTTCTTCCAAGCTGTAAACATTGCAATTTCGGGCTAGAAGCACCTCTAACTGCTGGACACCTTTCCGGCAAGCCCGTAATACACAACTTAGCACTTCATTTTCTAGAAAATCAATGTAAATAAAGTCATGCGAAGCAACTCATCTTAAAAGCTCGTTATCCTTGAGGTGGGCAAAGATTTTTCTTAGATACATTCCCCAAAATTTGATATACACACACACACATGAAAGAAAGAAAAGAAAGCCAAAATCAGATTTCTAGAAAATCACAGCAAACCCCAACCCCTCCGTATCTGTTGCTTTAGCAAAGAAAAACAAAGCTTGCATTGCCCTTTCCCCCTCCGATCTTTCCTTCCCAATTTGCAGAGACAGAAAGCACGTACGACCAGAATAAAAACCCAGCAGGTTATGTTTCAGTCCCTCTCACATCTCTGAGAAAAGGAGCTGGGTTACATCAGTGTGCACATAGAATTTGGAGGCTTTGGGGCTGAATCTTGAGAAATCAAATCAGATCATCAAGGCAACACAGATAAATACACGAAGTAGAATTTTTCTCTCTCTCTCTCTTTTTTTTTTTTTTTTTTTTTTTTTTGGTGGCTGAATGTTATTTTAGCCAAGATTTAATCCTTTAATAGGGTTTCTCAAACACCCCCCCCCCTTAAAAATGCCCATAGCTCAAATCCATTGCACACACCAGCACCTCTCACCTGGCACCTACATGGTTACTCTCACAGACATTGCACATTAACTGCTTGCTAGAAATTGCACACAAAATGACTTATTATTAACTTGAGCCTCTATTTCAAAGGAAAGCAAAACAACACAGCCAGTGCTCACCACAGACAGATCATTTTCACTCTGCTGCTGCCTAAAGAAACACAGCTCTATCTCACTAGCACAGAACCACGGAGGATTGGATCGCTGTTATTATTTAGCACATTTAAAACCCCGGCAAAAGCAGCTACACTTACAGGCATACTTAAAAGACAAGACATGACAAAAGATTTAGGGAGAGATAATAATACCAACGTCATACATATCACAGCGAGGCCATGTTGAAGCTCAACGCGTTTCCCCCCTCAGTAAGAAATCTCTCTCTCTCTTTCTCTCTCTCTCTCGCCTTTCTCTCTCTCTCTCTCCCGCTCGTGCTCTCTTGTTGAATTGCTAGTGGTAGTAGTAGCCCCCAACAGCTCAGGAGAAAAAATCCATTTAACGAGTGCCCAGGAAGAACATGAGTATGACATTCACAAGCAATAGCACCACAATCACTGCAAAAACGACCACCGTTTGAACATCCAAGGTCATGGTGCAATGCAGAACACTGTAGTGTTCGAGGTGTGGGGCTGGCAGATTTGGAGAAGTCAACCTCTGCTCTGTAAGACTGTCCATACATCCACCATGCTAGAATAGAGGAGAAAACTGTTCCTGGTTTTGGGTTGGTTCGTAATGCTTTGTGCTCTGCCTTTAGTTTCTCCCCTATCTGCTGTCTCTAGCTCATGCTGAGCCCGCTAAGTGAAGCATCATCACAACCAGTGAGCACCCGGGATGCAAAATCCTTCCTTTAGAAAAAGAGCGAGCGCTGTCTGCAAGCTTCTCTCTCTGTCTCGTCCCCCCTCTCTCTCCGGGTCTCTCTCTCGCTGGCTGCCTCGCTTTTTAATTCGTCAAGCCAGTGCAGATACGGAGCCCGTGTGAGTGTGACAGCTCTGCAAGCTGCTGCGGCTGCATCCCTCGGAGCGAGGCGGACCCTGGCGCATACTAATCAGCTCCAGTGACCAGGCAGCGACGGCATCCTGGCTGTCACTCAAACGCAGAAGGAAGCGCTGGCTCCATAAATACGCGAGGCTTCCGCCCGCCGTGACAGCGAGCGCCACGCAGCCGCGGCTCTGCCCCGCGCTCCCGAGGCGGCTCGGATGCTCCGGCCAAGCGGCTCCAAGGCGGCTCCCGAGGCGGCTCCCGAGGCGGCTCCCGAGGTGGCTCCAAGGAGGCTCGCAGCGCTCCGAGCCGCGCACATCCCGCTCCGCACCGCCCCGGGATGCGGCTGCCCTGGATGCGCACAGCTTCCCTGCAAAACACCAGCCCCGACAGCCGGTGCTGCTGCGAGCCCGCTCGGAGCAGGAGCAAAGCGGCCAAAATAACAAAAAGGCGACTCATGGTAACCTGGGAATTCGCTGTGAGCCTCAAATGTGGGAATTGGGCAGGGGGAATCACGTTTTAGCTCTGTACAATCGTCCTCCCATCACGAAGCCTATAACCTCTCCTCAGCACTCCGCTGGCTGTCTCCATCCGGGAGTTAAACTGAATTCTGACTCTGCAGACAGACATCTATAAAAGGGGCGGGGGGGGAAGGACAGATGGAGGATCTTTATTCCTTCCACAGCAGCCAGAAATGCTCATTGCTACATTAAAATAATACACACACACTCAGACTTTATGGTCCAGGTGCCAGGTGCTATCCCAACCCCCAAACTTAGCTCCCAGAACCAGCAGGTACCTCAGAGAGGCATCACAGTGCACACAAACCAGATACACTCAGCTGGAAAAAGCAAATGATTTTCCAGACAAAGACAAATATAGAAATGCTGCCAATGCATATGCATAATGCACTAAAATGTGCATCCGGGGGCTGAGCACGGCACCTTCCAGGAAAGCTGCGCCTCCGAACGTTCCCACACAGACACGAGGCCAACAGGCACCACACAAGCACCTCGTTTGTTCTCCTGCAGCAAACAGTGAGAGCTGGGGAGGACTTTCACGTCTAAACCTGGCCATCTCCATGTTTTAACCTCAGCCCCACCAAGAAGGGGCAGCCTGTCCTGCAGTGTCCTTCCAGGGCACCAGCGTTTGGGGAAGGGGCAGCAGGTGACACTCCTCACACCAACACTAAACCCAGCTGTTTAATGCAAGGCTTGGTTTCATTTTCTTTCTATGCCAGAGGGCTCCCTCAGAAACAGGAGGGTCCTGTATCTGCCCCAAACACCACCAAAGGAGAGACCATGTCAGGACTGGGTCTTCACAGGGTCTCCCTCGATGATGCCCACTCAGACCCCCTCGTTTCTGCCAGACCAACACTCAGCCAGCACCATCCTGCTCATTTCTGACCAGCTCTGGAGCACATGCGAACTGTGCTGTGTTTGGAGATGCAGAGGGTGGGTTGTGTTGAGCAGCAGTAGAAACAAGAACAGTTTGGGTTCCTTAGGTGGTTTATTTGGGGTGGTAAGTGGCAGCCACAGGCTCTCTCCAGCATCTGAGGCCCCTGCTCTCTCCAGGCAGGGAGTTCCTCATTCAGGAGGACAGTGAAAAGCCCTTTTTCACCTGTACAATCACAGGAAGCTGCTCTAAAGCTGCCCCAGACTGCCCGGTTAGCACACATGCCAGATTGTATCCAGGTGACGGATCTGCCTCATCCCCAGCTTCCAAACCTGCATTTTCTATCACGGATCCATTTTTAGGATAGCCAGTCTGTCTGATGTAATTTTAGACTAATCAGAATGGCAAACATAGAATGATTCGGGTTGGAGGGGACCTTGGAGATCGTTTAGTTCCAACACATAATAGATGTGGAATATTTATTATTATTGCTACCATCCTTTCCCAAAACAACACAGGCAATTTTCCAAAACATAAACGTGAACTTACAAAAACAGCCAAGAAATTCCAGTTTCAGTCTCAGAAGCAGCAACGACTTCCTCAAAACATACAACCAGCCTGAATTTAGAGGAATTTTATGGCCAGTTTATCTTTTCCTCTAAACTGCAGTGAGCACAGAGGGAGCCTGGGTGTGGAGCCCAGAGGAAATGTTAGAAGAAGCCCAGTGGAGATGTTCTGCTGGTCCATACCCCCCCCCAGGGCCTGGGACCCTCAGCAGGCACAGCCCATCCCTGGCTCTGTCTCCTGGAAGTGCCAGTGAGGCTTCAAGGCAGAACCCCTGAGCCTTTACACGGAGCCCGGGCAGCCAAAGCAGGGCAGGGGGAGCAGCAGAGGCTGGGAAACCTCCAGAACAAAGGTGCACACCTCACACATGCTCACTGAGCACTTCCGGAGCCCAACGGGAGGACTCCACTGCCAGCACCGAGCCTGCCAGGGCTGGGGCTGGCATTCTGCAAGAGCTGAGCCACTCAGAGCGCGGGGGAGGGCACGGATTATAAACAGAGCCACAGAGCCACAGAGCCACAGAGCCACAGAACGACAGAGCCACAGAGCCCAGAGCCCAGAGCCACAGAGCACAGAGCCCCAGAGCCCCAGAGCCCAGAGCCACAGAACAACAGAGCCACAGAGCCCAGAGCCCAGAGCCACAGAGCCACAGAGCACAGAGCCCCAGAGCCACAGAGCCACAGAGCCCAGAGCCCAGAACCACAGAGCCCAGAGCCACAGAGCCACAGAGCCCCAGAGCCCAGAGCCACAGAGCCATAGACCCACAGAGCCACAGAGCCACAGAGCCACAGAGCCCTAGACCCACAGAGCCACAGAGCCACAGAGCCACAGAGCCAGCGCCCCCCGAGCTGCCGGCCCCAAAACCCCCAGCACGG
This sequence comes from Nicator chloris, assembly GCA_013400495.1. Classification (NCBI taxonomy): domain Eukaryota; kingdom Metazoa; phylum Chordata; class Aves; order Passeriformes; family Pycnonotidae; genus Nicator; species Nicator chloris. The sequence goes on along the minus strand of WAAE01018502.1, from coordinate 212,943 downwards.
GAGCCACGGGAGGCTGTGGGGACCCCAGTGCTGTGCTGCCTGCCTTGGGGAGTCCTGAGGATGCTGCATCCCGGGAGGCTCAGCTGCAGCATCCCCTTCCCCAGGTCAAACATCCCCTAAAAGATCAGGCAGGAAAGCCCCAGGTGCCTCACCCAGGGACAGGTTTGGGGCTCCAGAGGAGGTTCTGTGTGTGTAAGAGCAGTACAAACAGATTTACTGCAGAGAAGCTTCTATTTAAATTATATTTGCAGTATTCCCAACAGTATTTGCCGCTTTATATAATTTCCCATGCCTTCTGCGTGCACTAAATGTTAATTTTACTATGAAAATGGATGGTACCTTCTCTTAGAAGCCTTCCTGATAAAGCACACCTACACAGCAGGGGTTTATATAAAACCACGGTGAAGTTGAACTTCATGGAATTCTTCCTGGTAAGTTTGGTCTAATGTTCGGCAGAGGAAAAACGAGGAACAGAAGGTTTGTACCAGTTACATAAAACACCACGTCCCTCACTGCACAGAACAGGCAGAACTACAGGAGCTTTGGGGAGCACATCCTGTGATGCAGGATCAGCGAGGGCTTGTGCTGGACGGGAAAGGAGATTGGAATTTCAGCACCTCTCCGCAGGGACAGCGGTCAGGGAAGGAGCCAGGGCTCCCGCTCACATCACATCCATCCAGTTCGTGTCTGCATCCGTCTGATGGACACACGGATGGGATAGGGAATCCTGGACACCCAACTAACACCCAACTAACACACAGAGGGGCCCTACACTGACATTAATTACAAGGCAGGAATTTTGGAGCAAGCCAAGGAAACGGAAGATGCCAAATCCTCCCGTGCAGAACACATCGGGCTCAGCCCTGTGACCACGTCTCCCTCCAATGGATGTCTCCAGTAATTAGCACATCCCACTCCTTGCAGCTCAACAAACACAGCTCGCACACAGCAGCCAGGATTTGGGATTGGAATGCACACAGCTCCTGGATTCCTCTCGCAAGGACAGGTCCCCGGTCCCCACATGAGGTGCCAGGACAGTCCAGGGGCGTGTGGCTGTGCACGGTGTAAGCTCCAACGCCCTGTCCTGATGTCGATCCCTGTGCAGAGTAACAACCTCCACTCCTGGCCAGGCAGAGGCATCTCTGTTTTCCCAACACACCACCTGCACCTTCTATTAACTGGGAAAATGAGCCACTAAATTCTTAACCTTAATTAACCAGAGAATCCCGGCCATGCCGCTGTAGGAAGCAGTGTGGCAGAGCTCCGGGATGGGACAGGAGGAGCCCAAATCTGCTACCCTGTGGCCAAAGGAGAAAAGTCTCAGTGAACTGGGGGAAATTTCACACAAAACAGTGTGGCTCATGTCCTGAGCAGGAATAAAACTGGTCTGGATGGATGAAATCCATCGCCAAGGGGAAAACAAACAACACTGCTGGTGATTGTCAGGCCCAAACTGCTTCGGCTCCTCTGTATTGCCTGGGAGCACCCACCCCAGACCTTTATGGCACCATGAGGGAAGTTGAAACTTTCCAGTTGAATTAATCCTGCCCCCAAGAAGGAACAGACAGACATGGCACCCAGGGATGTGTGGGCACCTGCTCCTCCATTCCAGTCTCCTGCGCTGGGCACTCACAAACGCTGCTGTGACGTTGGACACCATGTGGGGGGTGACTCACAGACTCCATTAGAGATTATAAGAAAACCATTAAATTATTTTTTTCTCCTAAATCTAGGCAGGAATTAAACTGGGGGTTTCAGAGATTAAAGGTCAGTGAGATTATGATTTGCTGTTTCCAAGAAGGAGGATTTCCTTAAGCTGGGAGTTGCCTCTTTTTCCTTTCTCTTCACAGAATGCCTGGCAGAGCCCTCTCTTTCATCCTGGGCCAGATGGGAGACACCAGCCTGTGAGCTGCAGAGCTGCTGCAAAGGGCACATTTTTCCTCAGCAATCTCCATAATCTTGAATGTTTACGGAATGGCTTCATGGGAAGCTTTAAAAATCCCCAAACACCTAAAAGTCCTTACCCAAACTGCAAAATGGAGGAATACTTGTAGAGACTTGGACTTGGACCTGATTTCAGCTGTGAAAAATTAATTTTCCAGTCACCCACAGTTCCTTGCCTGTCCACTCCATCCCTCAAATGGAAAGCTTCCTCACTGTCCACATGAACTTGGGACTTTTTTCCAGTAATTGCCTCTTACTAAAGCACTGCAGAAGTTGAGAGCCAGCAAAGCAGTGAAGTGGGAGAGAGCAGGGAAGGACCACATGAACAAGATGCCCTTGTGGCAAGGCTGGGAGTGCTGGGAAGAGAAGAAATTAAGTTTCTAAGCCCACTTCTGCAACGTTTAGAGCACACAGGGCACTGCTGGAGGTCGAATTCAGCTGCACCTGCATGACCACCTGGCCAAGAGCTGCACAAAGCTCAGAGGCCATGGGGAAGGACCTGAGCATCCCCGGGTCACTGCTCCAAGCATTCCATGAGGAAAACCCACAAGAATTTCACCAGAAGATGGGCTGCTGAGCCACAGCAGTGATGTCCCGATGGAATCAGTGTCACAGCCCCTGTTACACTCCACAGACCATGCTGAAATGGCACAGAGAGCCTGTCTGGGGGCACTGAATCCATTGTGCTCCTCTGGATTGCAGTGAGAACAACAAATCTTCTATTTTTAAGCTTACTTAAACTTAAAGCATTAAGACAGACTAAAATCTCCTGCCCCTGGCAATGGTGTTGCAAGTGCTTTCTGCTCTCCTTGCATCTGCTGCACACTGCAGCCTGCACTCCAGAAGCATCTCCAAATTCCCAATGACGAAAAAGAAAATAAACCCCCCTCATATCTTGCAGAAATCAGATGTGGTAACACCAATTATCCTGGTCACAGAGAAAGACTTCAGGGGCTGAGCAAGTTCTGTTTAAAAGGAGCCATCCAATTCAGATGCTCGTTTCAACCTTACGTAAGCTCTCCTTGTCTACAAAATCCCCAGCCCCTGGCCTAAAGGAATACAGAGACCTTTACTCCTCAATTTTATTTCTCAGCTTTTGGGCTCACTGTTGAGCCTGGAAAAAGGTAAAGAAAGCAAAGCCCAAAGTGCAGAAAAATCCAAGCCAAGTCCCTCCCTTGGGGGAAGACAAGTGCTCCCTCCAGGCACTCTGACATTAAATTGCAGAATCTTCACATCAGCACGTCTGGGCAAAGTGATGTGTGAAAAAAAAATTATTACTTGCTAGAAACTAAAACTAAACCTTTCTGAATTCGGGGTCAGTGTCCCCAGTGGGGTCCCTGAGAAATTCAGCTGCACAGGCACGGGGAAACTTTGGCATGAAAATCAAAGGGTGCATTTCAGCACCTGCAAGGGAATGGGGATGAAAAGCAATCGGCCAGAGCTCCCCGCAGCCTCCTCACCCCCCTCCTGTGACACTTGGCTCTGGCTTCCCTGGGCTTCTCCTTGTCAAGACACTGAGAAAAGGAAAAACCATCTCATTAAGAAGCTGACCCATGGGTCTCATGTTCTTCACACAAATTAACCCAGAGAATTGGACGTATTTCATATAAATCGTTTTCTCCCCCTCTCTCTGCCTCCCAAAAAAAGGAGAGGGAACAGCCTATTGAATCTGGCACTCTTTTAATGAAGACAACAGTGCAAGCCAACCTAATGAAGTAGGAATTCCAGATGGATAGCAGTAGGTGTATGAATAGAACATAGCGCACTCATTTTTATCAGCAATATCAGCATTAAAAAATAACTTTATAGCCTTTTTCTACGTTTTTTTTTTCCTTTCCCCAAGTGAGGCAGGTGAATGCCAGTAGGCTCCACTCCCTCTCCCAGCTCCGTGGGGTTCCCTGCAGTGAGAGTGAGCTCAGGATGCTGCCTTCCAGGAATGGCCACGCTGCCCTCCTGCAGCTTGTGACAATGTGTGACAGCCAAGGGGACCCCGGCTGTGCCCAAGGGACCCTGGATGTACCAGAGGGACCCCAGCTATGCCAGAGGGACCCCAGGTGTGCCAAAGGGACCCCAGATGTGCCAGAGGGATCCTGGCCATGACAGAGGGAGCCCAGGTGTGCCAAAGGGACCCCAGATGTGCCAGAGGGATCCTGGCCATGACAGAGGGAGCCCAGGTGTGCCAAAGGGACCCCAGATGTGCCAGAGGGATCCTGGCCATGACAGAGGGAGCCCAGGTGTGCCAAAGGGACCCCGGATACACCAGAGGGACTCCGGGGATAGCAGAGGGACCCCGGCTGTGCCAAAGGGACCCTGGATACACCAGAGGGACCCCGGATATACCAGAGGGACCCCGGCTGTGCCAAAGGGACCCCAGCTGTGAGGGATCACACAGACAACCCCCCCCATGTGGGACATGGCTGCACACACAGGCACAGGAAGGCACCTGGTGCTGTGCTGGCTGCTCCAAGCAGCACATTGGCACTTCTGTGTTGGTGATCAGCAGCACCAAGGGGAAAATCCAGTGGGATGGAGCTGAGGTTTGTTGTGCTGCCCAGAACACCAGGCCCTGCAGGACCCTCAGGTGCTGCCTGAAACAACTATGCAGAGAAGCTGCATTGCAACTCACTGCGTGCCCAGCGTTATCCTGGGTCACTTCCAGAGAATTCTGCAGCGTGGCAGAATGAGGAGGAAGGGGTTGGGATCCCCTCTGAACACACTTCTGTACAAGAGCACAACTTCTTGGCTTCAGCGGGAATCACCAGAGCTCCAGTCAAGGAACTCTTTACTTCTCATCCAGACTAAGCTGAAAATGTCACAGCCTGAACCTGGCCCCTGGATAAGGCACTCCTGCCTTTCCCAGACACAGCACTCTGGCCAGACCCCACCAACGCTCATCTTTCCTATCCCTGCCCATATTACATAATGAGCGTCTTTATTTTTTTTTTTTTATAATCTTTTCATAACAATAGAAACTATTGGAGCCCGAGATAACTTGATGAATTTTTCCTATTATCTAAGAGCTTAGTCACTCAGGGAATTAGTCATGTTCAAAATAACAGCCAGGCTCAAAGAGATTCAGAGCAACCATTCCAGAGCAGAAGCAGCTAATGTCATAAATACATTAAGATGTCAGCTTGAAGCATTTCAGAGATTTTTCAAGAAGTGTTTAAAAAAAGAAAAACCCTTTGATGAGATACAAGGAAATCAGGTTCTCGGCAGTTAAAAAAACGTTGTGGTTTGCAAAGGCTGCAGTGCTCAAACACTGAAACCCTGAGCAGGAGGGACAGATGGACGTGGTGACCACACGGGGTGTGTGGCTTCACAGCAAGCACAGCCTGCTCAGAGCTCCACGAAATCCTGCTTCCCATGCCTATGGCACCCTCCCAGGGTTTTCCAGACATCCCTGATGTATGTCAAGAGACAGAGGAGTTATCAGCGTGTCCCTTATCCAGCAGGAACTGGGGCCAGAGCCGTGGAAATGGAGCCAGGCCTCCTCCCAGCCCCTCCTGGGACTGACACCAGGACAACCATCAGCGTGGAGCAGGGATTTATCCAAACATTTTTATTTACCACAGCTTTCTTAACCTGGACATTTGGCACAGCAGCACTAGCAGGAGGCTGTATCTGAAAGGTTAAAGCAGCCCCAAAGTGGGAGAGAAATGGAAAACTGAACAGCAACTATGTAAGAAAAATCCCACTAAGAAATGCCATTTGGGGGTATGGACTTCAGGCTTTGGGGGCTCCATGGCACTGCAGCACCCATGGAATTCTCCAGTGCATGCAGAGCTCAGGCAAGCCAAATATCAACCTCCAGCGACAGGAGACCTGGATGAACAGGAACAAACTTCAAACTTTCCACTCTGCTGTGGAAAAGCCCTCCGTGCTGAGGCCACAGGGCATGGAGACCAGGCAGGATGCTCTGCAGGACACCCACAGCACTCAGGGCATCCCTGGGACTGCTCCAGCAGCAGCCAGCACTCCCTGCTCCCTTTGATCTCTGCAGGAAAACTGCTCTGGGCCCCTTCAGTCCCTAATGCCTGGATACCACAAGCTCCTCTTTCCATCCTACCCTGGCCTGGCTGCTCTCCACCAGCTGCTTTTGCTTATCCAAACTTTCAAAAATGAAAGTCAAACCCAAACTGCTTTTTTTTCTACTTCTCTTTTCCAGACTTTACATTGAGGGTTTTAGGATTACAGAGTGCAAAGAGTACTTTGTACTTCCAATACCCTGTGATTTTCAGACTGACAAGTGGAAAAGAATCAGTGAGGAAAAATGGTGCTGACCTGCCCCACTCGGACACCTCCATCACTTGCAGCATGTGGCCCTTTGATTCACTGAATTCATTTTCACCGTGTGTTAGGTTGTGATGATTTACAAGACTTCAGTCTTTGTTTACGAGAGAAATGGAAAATGCCAACAGCAGCTTGATTTTAAGTATTTGAACAACAGGCAGTGTAAAAATATCACTATTAATGGCTGTAAAGAAAAGAGCTGGGACTGTATCTATTGAAGGTGATGGCTGCACTCACCTGGACTGTCACAGGTGCACCATGAAACCCAAAAGGAGATCCTTTGGGAGGAAATACTATGGAAGATTCCCACTTGTGTTACTTGTAATACAGTCAAAGACTTGGGGAAAAATTCTGCCCTTGTCAGATAAAAAACTGTTCCAGAAGAGGCTGTATTTTGTCCTGATTTAATCCAACTCATCTAATTACCATGCTGGATCAATACTCTCTGAAGAATGCCAAATCAAATAATCATTGCACTCACACACTGCTCGGATGTGCAGATTGATTCTCATCACTACCAATGACAATTAGCTGAATTTTTCTAGGTTAGGAACAGATACTAGAGAGTTTAGCAACGTGGTACCAGTGAAGCATGGAAAACACCCCCATGGGATGCCAGCATAATTGGCAAAAGATTAATTGTTTAAAAAATGGGAAGCAGCACATGCAAAGGAAGGAAAAAAGAAACTCCGACAGCTTAATATTATGGAATAATAGCTTGGGTTTAGGGGCTAATTTGGAAAAAAAAAGCCACCTGCCATGAGAACAAAAGGTACTATCAGTTGTAAAGCATTAGTGACACACTTCTTAAAGATGAGTAACTCTGAAAGAGAAGCAGATCTGAGTCTTCAACCCAAGCTGAGAACAACAGAAAACAGCATTTTGAATAAATCAGTGCTGTGCAGAACTTGGGGGAAATCAGGGTAAAATCCAGGTTTTGACCAATGTGCTTGAGCAGAACAAAGTCCAGGGATGCTGCCAGAATAAATGTATATTGCTGGTCTTCAGCAGCACACAGAAAATAATACTGGAGTAAAAAAGACAGCTGAAAAACAGTAACAGAGACTCAGTGCCCATGGAAATGGGTGCAGTGATGCTCTGGATGAAAGGCTGAGGTTGTGCACAGCATGGTAGGCTGTGTGAACACAGCAGCCAACCTTCACTCAGGAGCAAACAGAGCTGGTTGATAGTTCCATAGCACATTTTAGCCAGCAGACTGAGGTAATAATATTCCCACTGAATTGCTGAAATGCAGCTGCTCCTGGTGTGGAGTAACTCACCTGTTTAGCACAGTCCACCAAATGATCAACATCTGAAGTACTAAAATTTCAAATAACTTACCAGTGGGGACAGCAAGGAAAATCTGCATTGGAGGGAATATTGCTATCCACACTGGCACTTGTCCAGGACATCTGAACCAACACATCTTGTCCTGCTAAAGGAGCAGAATTTGTAGGGACCAAGTGTTGGCAGGACCTCGGCTTTAGGTGCCCTCAATATCCCTGTGCTCCAAGGGCAGGAGCCCCTGAACCCTCGGGCCACCCATTCCCAGGGAAACAGACTCCTCACCGCCAGGGACTGCAAACATCTCTGCTGGATTTATCTTATTTGGTTCACTTTTACTTTGCTGGTTTGAAATATTTTTTTATTTTCAGATATCTGGAGATATGTCGAGTATCTCCAAATACTGCTGAGGCTGTTAAACTGCTGTATAAAATACAGAAACCACAGCTCTCTCTTTTATTTTTCCCTTGTTAGAAGGAGCAATATTGGGAAATTCCCAGATAGAACCTGCTTCAAAATCAACTAATGGAGTTTTACTTTCCCTCCAAAATATCTTACATTACAGGCTATTCCCTACTACAGTAACCACTGTAATTTCTCTCAAAGAGAAAGCAAAGATTAGACTAATGAGAACAGAATAACACAGCCGGCAGCAAGGAAGGGATCTGGGAAGATGAGAGGGCACCAAAGTGTCAAGTCTTTTGCTGTGTCGATTAGAAAAGCACTTTGTCCTGCATCATCCCCAGCCCCTCCCCACGGGGCTCAGCAGCCACCTGGGAGAAGAGGGAAAAGGAGGCAAGAGCCTCATGAGGCTTCCCAGCACCACTTTTTATCCCTGACAATGGGAACCGGCACACGGCGACTGGCACTGCTCAGACACGGGCGGAGAGGGCAAAGCGCGGCACAAGGAGGATGGAGGGAGGAATCCCATCCCTCCGGATGCTCCGAGGGTGGGAGGCGGCAGCAAAGCCCCCGAGGTGCTGCCGGGTGACAGACAAGCCTTAAACAGGACCCTAAACAAATGTGTGTTCTGCTGCAGGCTGCTGCCTACACCCCACATGGCACTGCCAGCACCGCCGGAGCCTTTCGGGAGCACAAACCCCGCGGCCCCGTTTGTGTGAGGATCGCAGAGGGGAGGGAGGGCAGCAGGAGAACGGGCAGCCATCCCTCCCAAAGGCTCCCCGCTGCCAGCAGCATCTGCCGGTGCCCCCGGAGCCGGAACGCGGGGGCTGAGCCGGGTGACGCCAGCTCGGCCCGAGCCCGAGCGGTTCCGAAGCCGGCACCAGCCCGCAAGGATGCCCGAGCCTCCCGCAGCGTGGAGAACGCCCGGGAAGGACAAATCCAAACACACCTGCAAAGCCCAGCCCCGCACGGAGCCATTGCAAAGGAAATGCCATTGCAAAGGCAAGCCGGGCAAGGAGGGCGAGCTGGGGCGGCGGAGGAGGATCTCAGTAACAACCGCATCGCTGCCCGGGGAAGTTTCTGAATGAGACAGAGGGGCCCTGCTGAGCTGGGGGAACTTCCCCGCTCCCCCCCCGGCACACGCAGCCCTCTGAGCCGGCTCGGCGAGGCTCGCACAGCGGCAGGAGCGGGTTTGGCGGAGCTGGCGGTGCTCAGCCGGCTCTGCCGGAGCCTCCCCACGCCGGAGGAGTGTCCGCCAGGCTGCTGCAGGCTCGGGCTCGGCGGCACATCGGGCTCCCCCCGCGCCGCAACTCATCATCCGGCGGAGGGGCACATCTGACAGGTCCCGGCTGCTCCAGCCAGCGGCCAGCCCCGTGCCGGCGCTCCTCTCCTCCAGTGCTCTCCCACCACACAGCCCACACGCCGGGGAACCGGGCAAACCCTCTGCCTCCCCCCCGGACCCACCGGCTCGTCCTACGGAACCCCCTCCCCAGCCCTGCCGCTCCCTCCCACGCCCCGAGGCAAGCCCACCCTCCTTCCTTCCTTCTAATTTCTTCTTTTGCTCAGTAGTTTGGGAATGCAGAGTCTATAAAATGGCTACAGAGTGATCAATGCTTTCAAGGACAGGGAGTAAAGGAGGAGTCAGGAGATAGGACGGAGGTTCATTTCCCTGTCAAAGTATTGCAGTAAGAGGAAAAGAGAAAGACATAGCTACCTGAACTCACCATTCCTGTTCCATCCCTTAGCCACTGCATCTTGCTTCTGATGATGTCCTTATTATCAGGGAGGGGAAGAAAAGAAAAAATCCCTACTGCCTGGCGAGAGCTGGCAGGAAAAAAAAGCAGCCCCCCACCCCCACCCTAGCCTGGAGCTTTCAGTCAGCCATCCCTCAGCCCGGCAATCCCGTGCCTGTCAGGAGCACGTTATTAGCAGCCTCCTCACTACCTGGGATTGTGCTTATTTATTTCAGTCACGGACCGAGGGATTTGAGGGGAGGGGGATGTCCTTTTTTTTTTTTTTTTCCTTTTTTTTTTCCCTGCCGCGCTTTGAAACTCTGCAAGAGGGGAGTGGAAGGGAGGGGTGGGAGCGGGGACCGATGCGAACTTGGGGAGGGTCCCCGCAGGCGCCCAGCGCCCCGAGCAGCCCGTGCCCTCCCGCCGGTGGCCGGTCACCCTCGCCCCCAGCGCCGCAGGACGCCAGCTCTGCGGAGCCAGCACATGCTCCACGCTCAGCAAGGGGCTGGGGAATTTTGCTGACGTTCAAAGGGCAGCAGGTTCTCATTCTGCTCTCCACATGAAGGATGAGTCCCCTTCCCACTGAAAACAAAGCTCCCAGCCCAGCGCTGCACCTGCCCGGGGTGATCCTCCCCCAGCACCGGCGCCCTGCTCCCCACTCTGGATGTTCATCCCCTGCCTGCTCCCCCGGATTTCCCCCACTTTCTGGCCACAGCAAGGAAACGAGAGCCCCGCTGCACAGTTAAGAAAGCAAATACACTCGTTAAGCGTTGCTCATCGATCCGGCCACCCACCACGTCGAGGGAGAGGAGATCGCGGTGTCTGGCGCTGGTTAGAAGAGGCGGCGGCAGCATATGGGATGTGTAGAGCCAACTGGGAACGGGGCTGAATCCTCGCGGATGCTCCAGCTGGGACACGCACATCGACATGGTTCTCCCCATGGTGGGGACACGACACGGGGCTGGCAGGAGTTGGCCAAGGCCGCTCACGGCGCCGGTGGCGCAGCCCCTGCCGCCATCCCGGGGCTCGGTGCCCACAGGAAGGGGCAGCCCGGAGGAGGACTGACACACCCCTGAGTACAGGAAAATGCCCCACCAATATTCCCAAAATCCCCTCTTTGGCAGCTGAGTCTGCAGCTGGCTTTAGGGACAGGAGAGGGCAGGTAGGAATCATGGAGACAACGTGGGGAATGGCTGGCAGCACGCTCTGGGCACAGGCAGGACACTGGGGACACTGGACACGCTGAATCCACGCACAGCATATGCTGTAAAATCTGTGGAGAAGCTCCAATGTCCTCAGTTACAGCTGCAGAGGATTTAGGGTTGTGTTTGCATAGGTTTTTCTCAACGCCTCAAGGGCAGAAGGGCATTTGGATCTCCCGCTCCCGGCCTCTGGAGGAGTCAACATTTTTCCTGCAGCTGGAGATTTTGAGTCAGGGAACAACACGCAGCTCCTCGTGACTGCCACTTTCTGCTGGTCCTGTGCCACTCAGCAGGACCAGGGCTTAGGTGTCTTCACTTATTTATTGAAATGGGACAGACCAAAAGTGCAAGCAGGACTGAAGGGATGCTGCCTAGCATCTCTGCACTGCTGGGGCCCCACACAGCCTGCTCCAGTTCCATCAAGCCATATTCCATCACCTTCTGTACAGGCACTGACAATCATTATTCCAAGAGATGGCTGACAAAAGAAGGAGTCGGGAGGCAAGTGCTTAAAGCTTTGTCCAAACTTTGGAATTCTGCCCAAGTTTCAAGTAACAGAAACACCAGGGAAGTTATTTCCATCCACAGGAGGGCTCTAGTTGGAAAATCCCACCTCTGACAGCCATTCTGGAATGTGTTGTCAGTCAGGGTCCTCTCTGGGGAAAGCCCCATCTCCTGCAGCAGGTGATGGCCACGGCTTTGTACAGCCCTGGAATTCAGATCTCACAGGTGCCTCACCTGTTTGGGATGTCAGACAGCCAGCACCACCTCACCAACTGATTCAAAAGCTGCAGGGGCTGGGACAGCAGAACTGACTGACAGACAGACATCCTGAATGACCTTGCTTCAGAAACTTGAACTAAAACCAGAGCAATGATCAGGTTATCTCTAACTGAAGAGTAAATATTTTTTCTACCAGGAAATATTAAATGAGATCTGCATTGTTGTCAGCACACACACAGAGAATACAACAATGACCCTCTTAAGCACAAGATCAGCTTTAAACCATGCGCTGCATCGTCCCAGGAACTCCACTCACTTTGGTCAAAGCTGCACCCTGGCAGTGCAGATGGAGGGGGATTTGTCTGGCACACCCCACCCTGTTGCTCTGATTGGGAACGTGGATCTGGAGGAAGGGGAGGATGATTTCTGTGGAGGACTGTTACACATGAGCAGAACGACCCCAGTTTCTCTCCTCCTGCCAGCTGCTGATCAGGCCTGTCAATAAGGCTCATATTCCACTGTTTCACTTCCTATGCCTTGTTTACATTAAGCTGATTTGAGAAGCAAAGCAAGAGCTGGCAGGTTAATTCTTGCTCCCTGCAAAGGTGCTAAAAGGCAAGAAAGCCCAAGATCAGCCAAATCTCTGAATGGGCAGCAGGCTGCACACAAATCCCATCCTGCCCAGAGCAGGGGGGCAGTCATTCTCTCTGGCACAGGGAACCTCAGAGAAAACCCAGCTGCCTTTCCCTGCCAAGAAAATGCACCTCTGCTGCCTCATTGTCAATGCAAAGTGCTCTGCAGGCAGCCAGCGGGCAGGGGACCAAGCCCAGAGTCCCTGCCAGAGCAGGGGGAGCAGGGAAAAACCACCTGTGAGCTTCTTCTGGGTCCTGTGCAGGGCCAGGAGCAGGGCTGTGGTAATCCTTGTGGGCTCCTTCCAGCTCAGGATATTCAGTGATTCTCTGATTCTCCATTTCCCCACGCTGGAGGAAAGCATCTTGCAGAGAAGGGCACCACGTGCTGGCTCCTATGCCAGGCGTGCCAGGGGCTGCTGCAGCCCAGCACACCTGAGGGCACAGTGGGCTCTGTGCCCACCCAGCACACCCCAGACATGGAATATTCCCAAGCACACCCCCGAGCTGGGTGTGAGTCACAGAGCACTGTGGAATGGTGCCACGGGCACTGCTCTGGCAAGAAAACCCACATTGCCCACAGGGAAACAGAGGCAGCTTTCAGTGTGTGGTGGCTGGGCACAGAGCTTGCACTGCAGGCTCCTGCCCTGGGATTTAGCTTGCAAAAAAAATGGGATTTCTATCACCTGAGCACGTCCCACTGGGGAGGCAGGGATGAGGCTTTGCTCAGGTGGTTGGTCTGGGGGATCACTCCAGAGGAAATCCCCAGGAAGAACTCATGGATTGCTCAACAATAAAACAAAGTCCCAGTCAGTCTCAGCAGAGCTGTGGTCTGGTCATATCTGACCTGTCACAGCCTCCCAAAATTTTTCTCTCTCTCTCCCCAGAGTAGGGACCAAAATCAGCTGGTGAGCGTCACCCTCAGACAGCCCAGTCCAGTCTGGAGTCCCCTTGTGACTGCCAATGGTACCAAAAATGAGCAAGAACCTCACAGGGGAGCAGAGAAGTGAAGGCAGGGAAGGAAGGGGCAGTGGTAACCTCTGCAGCAGCGACTGCCTAAATTATCAGATGAATGCCACTTTTCCACGTGTAACTTATTTTCTCCCAGTTCTCTGCAGCTGGAGAGCCACTCAAAAGCCAAGCAACTGGGTATGAGCAGAAGGGACACGCAGGATCACATCACAGTGAAACTGCAAAAATAACCTCCATCCTTGTGCCTCATCCAACACATCTGGAGTCACGGAAATAACACACAGGAGACTTTACCAACATTCCCATTGCAATCCAATTTCCAATCCAATCCTCCCAGAACCCACCCTGCTCTCCCACCATTATCTACAGTAATGCAGGGCAGCTTTTGGGAGCAGAACCCTCGTTTGAGACACCTGGAACACAGCCCTGGGCTCCCAAACATGAACTTTCATTTTCTTGCAGCCTGGGAGAGCAGCATTGCAGGATTTCACCTGCCTCTCCTGTCTTTTCTTCCTGCTATTGACTTACCACATCATCACTGAAATCTCTTTTAGAGCTTCAAGGCCTCCCTTCCTTAATCCCACTGGAAGAATTTTGCTCTAAACCACTCTCTGGATGTGGGAACCTTTCCCAAAATGCCTTTTCCCCCACCCTGCTGCTGTCTTCATGAGGGGATTTCCCTTCTTTTGCTTTTCATTCACTGCTTTCCCTCCCCAGCTACGATGCTGCACTGGACAACATCCCCCAGCCAACACCTCCCCATGGAAATTTCAGCCTGGGATTTCCTCACTGAGGCAGGAGAGGCTGGCAGTGCCCTTTGCAGAGCCCTGTCACACGCTGGTATTTCACTGCTGCAGAAGGCAGATGTTCTTCATTCCATATCAGAGAGCACAAATATGTTCCTGCAGTCATTGTCTCTATTGAACTGCAAAGAACAGGCACCAAATCCTACAGGTTAATTAATGAGAAAGGAGGGGAATTTGTCTAACCTCTACTAGGAATTCTCCAGCCTGGCTTTATAAACCAATCAGCCATGCTACACAGCTATGAAACACATACCTTCCTGCAGGAAAAAAAGCCCAAACCCCATGGAATACTCTCATAATGGCCCAGTGCCTTTCTGATTAGCACAGCAATAACACAGCGCTTCGGGCTCTTCGAAGTATTATTATTATTTATGGTACATTACAAGGGAGTTTGTTTGTTCTTTAATAGGAGATGACATATTCAGAAGCCCAGATACGAGTGTCCTCCTGAACTAACTCTGACACAAAGATAGTTTCAGTCATAAATTATAGAATCATAGAACCAGAGGACTGGAACAAGTGCCTGAAATGCTTCGCTCTGATGGATGTGGTTGGGATCTGGCTGTTCACCACAGCAAGGGGAGAGATCCTGACCTGAGAACCAGGGGCTTCCCCTGACTCCCAAGGTGACACGGTGGCCCCTGGCAGGGACACACAAGGCAGCCCAAACCTGTCTCCCCCTGCTCCAAACCCCTTCTCCAGTCTGGATCAGTTGTATGCACACTCTGTATGCTGGTACAAACTCGAGTTATTTCTAATTGAATTATGTGCATTGGGCATTGTTAATTAATTGCAGTATTTATATTTAGCAGTCACAGTGCAAACAGCCCCCATCTGGCTCCAGGCAGAGGTGTGTGGCACACACAGCCTGCTCCATGGGAAAGGAGGGCGTGGATTGGGCATGGATTGGGCATGGATTGGGCATGGATTGGGCATGGCCACGCTCCTACAGGCTCCCCTCAAAGGGCTTTTTGTGGGATTTTACCAAAAAAATACCAGCTGCAGTTTTGGAGAGGATCAAAACAAACTGGAACTTTTATGAAAGGCCTAGTGGGAAACCACAGTTTGGAAACCTGTTTGTAAAAAGCAATTTTTGTGTTAAGTAACTTCTTCAGTTCACTGCCCACAGTCTGCCAGACACACAGAGGCTCCTCCCACCCCTCTCCAGCCCATCCTGCCCTTGGGAAGGCAGGAAAACAGGCAAATCCTGGATCTGCCTCCTTCCAAAACATCTCCTTCAAGATGGTTTGCATGTTGTTTACTATTCCTTCTCCTGTCACCCCCGCCTG
Source organism: Nicator chloris (assembly GCA_013400495.1). Lineage (NCBI taxonomy): Eukaryota > Metazoa > Chordata > Aves > Passeriformes > Pycnonotidae > Nicator > Nicator chloris. Next base: position 197,666 of record WAAE01018502.1, on the reverse strand, counting down.
ACTGACAAGGCTCCTGATGCCTCAGCCCATTTGATTTGCTAATATGGCTCAACTTTTTCCTTTTGCAAACCTCCCACCTCTGGTATAATGAACCCAAGGAGTCTGTTGCCAAGGAACGCTCTCTGTTGCCAAGCCCTCTGCTTTAGAGGGGAAAATTAATAACCTGCAGACAAATTAAACTCTTTGGGTGAGAGGAAAGCACCCCAGTTCAGATCCCCAAGCCCAGTAAAGTCTCTGCAGCATCCAAGTCTTCTTTATGTCCATCTGTCACTAGCACTGCCCTAGTTCTGCTTATTTAGGGAAAATCCTGTGGAGATTAAAAAAAGAAATAAAACTAAATTCGAAACTGAAAGGGCTTTACAAGCAGCACAATGCTCATATATAAATTCATTTCATTTGTGTACTAAGAGATATGCAGCCAAAAAGGGCTTTGTTTTTTAAAGAAAACTAGAGCTTAGCATTGCTGTTCATGAGAAGATTGACAGGGAAACAATAAAGGCTGCCCTGGGTTGTACATTTTGAGGTCAGAAGGGACTGGCAAATCCATAAACCCTGAGGCTGTGCTCCTCCCTGGTGCCTGGAGGGACATTCCAGGCAGGAGCCCTCAGCACAGCCCTGTCTCATGGCCTGGGGGCTCTCACAGCCCCTGCCTGTCCCAGAACATCAGCCAGACTCACACAGAGCCCCTGCCTGTCCCCGAACATCAGCCAGACTCACACAGAGCCCCTGCCTGTCCCCGAACATCAGCCAGACTCACACAGAGCCCCTGCCTGTCCCCGAACATCAGCCAGACTCACACAGAGCCCCTGCCTGTCCCCGAACATCAGCCAGACTCACACAGAGCCCCTGCCTGTCCCCGAACATCAGCCAGACTCACACAGAGCCCCTGCCTGTCCCCGAACATCAGCCAGACTCACACAGAGCCCCTGCCTGTCCCCGAACATCAGCCAGACTCACACAGAGCCCCTGCCTGTCCCCGAACATCAGCCAGACTCACACAGAGCCCCTGCCTGTCCCCGAACATCAGCCAGACTCACACAGAGCCCCTGCCTGTCCCCGAACATCAGCCAGACTCACACAGAGCCCCTGCCTGTCCCCGAACATCAGCCAGACTCACACAGAGCCCCTGCCTGTCCCCGAACATCAGCCAGACTCACACAGAGCCCCTGCCTGTCCCCGAACATCAGCCAGACTCACACAGAGCCCCTGCCTGTCCCAAAACATCAGCCAGACTCACAGAGCTCCTGCCTGTCCCCTCTCCCCCACCCAAAGCCCATGGGGATCTCACTGGAGCTGCCTTTAGAGGAGGCAGCCCAGCCTGGTCCTACACCCACAAATACACACAAACCCCTGAACAGAACTGGTTTTCCTGCCATGGAAAGCACAGCACTGAATTAGCACAGCCTGATGCAGGCACGGCACAGCTCCCACTCAAACCCACGGCATCCCTACCTCAAAAACAACTTCACAGCCTGGCTCTCCACCAGCAAAGCACAAGGCAAGGAGGTTGGTCCCCCAGGACCTCTCATCTCCACCAGGCAGGTGAGGGCTTAACAAGCAGGTGTATTTTTGGCCACAGTCCATTGGAATGCACGGAGCCATCAGAGGAGCCTTCCACACTCACTCAGCGCTCCTCTCGCTCCGTTATTTAATTCAAGCTGTGACCCCTGGCCCTGGATGCTGAGCTGAAGCAGCTCAGCTCCCAGCCCTGTTTTTATGGCCTCAGTCAGTCTGAGTTACCAGGACGTGTTGGGAGACTCAGAGGTTCAGGGAAGGGGACACAGCAGAGCAGGGAGGGCTCCTGGAGCAGCCCAACCTCAGCCCTCCAAGTGTGCGGTGTCCAGTGATGGGCACCCAGGACAATGAGGAGTGTTTTGACCAGGATGATGTACATTTAGTCCCTACATGCTCATTTTTCCAGTGTGCCTGGATCAGATCCATCTCAAGGTTTCTAGTGCCCTCCTGCACATTTCCCTTCCTGCTTCCCTGTGCCTGCCATCAGCTGTGCCAGCCAGAGCACAACTGGGCGAGAGAAACAGGAGGGGAAAGGAGCAGCTGAGACCAGCCCCAGCCTCACCAGGACAGCTTTTTGAGCTGGGGCATCATCTGCATGGATGCTCCATCAGCCTAAGGAAACCTCTCTGCTGAGCCTCTCTATTAACTGGAACTATTCACTTTTAGAGCCAGGAATATTTCTCCGAGAAATGCTCTCCGTCAGTACTTCAGGCTGCTAAAGCATCGTGAGGCTTCCCTTCTGAGAGAGCCTTGCCTTGAGTCACCCTCTGGAATCAAAAGCAAAGCAAAGAGAATTTCTCTTCCCCCCCACCACGTGCAGAGGGATGTGAATTCCCCTGATAAACAGCACTGCAGACCGAGTGCTGTAGCTCTCCAAACCACTGAATGTGCTGCTTTCACTCCCAGCTACTTTTCCAGACCCCTCCAAATGCCACAGTCCCCTCCTCAGACTTCCACGGGTCCTCCCCACTGGGCTCAATCTGCAAAGGAAAGTTTCAATCTTGTCTCACTTTCAGAATTGTATAAAATTCACTTTCTGACATTGCCTTCTTAGAGCTCCCACCCTGCTCCCTCCCCTCAACCCACAGCTCCTTGCTGGTGTCCTTTGAAATTGTTAAAACTCATCTGCCTACAATAATTACTGACTCGATGCTTTAATTGCAAACGAAACCAGATGCCTCTTGGGCTTGTTTTATTCCATCAGAGGGAACAGGCCATGGGCTCCAGGAGTCTGAGGCCTGCCAGGAAGAAGGGCAGGGGTTTTGGTGTCCCGCGGTGCCGCGCTCCTCGCCGTGCACTGGGCTGTGGGTAACGCGAGCAGACAGGCGTGTGCGGCACGAGCCAAAGGTTTCCCCACGAAGCCATTTCACAGCAGAGATGCTCGACAGAAAGTACAGGGTGTAAAACATGGACAAACATCTTCCAGAGCGTTCGCAGGCTGAGGCTGTGCGCCAGCCGAGGTCTCCAGGAGTCAGACGTCAGGAGCAGTTATAAAACTACCCCGGATAAATGAAGGCGTTAAACCCCGTTTTGTGCCTGCAAAGCCTTGGTGAATTCCTTCATTAAACACATCCCCACACGCAAACGAAGCCATAAATATGTGGCATTTTCTCCCTCTAGTGGCTGGAGGCTTGGAAATGAAGGGGATGGAACACGACCCTGCAATTTCTGGGGACAAAAGGGATTGTCCCTGGCTGCCTGTCCCCCAGAGCCCCAGGGAGCCAGCAGGAAGCCAGGCCAGAAAAGGGATCATGCCCTTTGTCATGGTCACTCCCCTCAGCACTGTGAGGGGCTGGAGTCCTCCCTGCTTTCACGAGGCAGCTGTGGGTTACTGCCCCAGTCACTTCCCTGCCTGTTTGAATTCCCTGCAACATCCCCACGTCACGAGACTGCTCCTCGTTCATGCCCCACTGCCAGGAACACGCAGGAGCCGCTCAGGATTAGTCACCGTGTCACCCCACACCAGCCAGGCTGCCAGCTCTGCTCATGCCTTACAACACCTCCGAGCCTGCAGGAAAGCAGGAGACATGTCAAGTCACCCAGAGATGCACAGAGATAGCATCAGGGAGACAAACCAAGGGAGTAACTCGGTATGACACGGGAGGAAAAGCTCCTCAGGAAACTGCTTCTGAAGGATTTTAAAGAAACACCATGCTCTGCACCACGCCTGAGGCTCCCAGATCTGGTGACGTGGTTACTCCAGTTACGGGAGTGCTGGGACTTGTTTCCACATAAGCCTCACCCTTCCCCTAAGGACAACCAGCAGGGTCCAAGACCTTCATTTGCAGTAATGAGTGCTGGTTTTAGGAGGACATCATCCTTGGAAGGAAGACAACACCACCAAATCCAGTTCAACACAGCTCCTTTCCACTAACTGCAATACAGCTCTACCATTTCATGTATTTTAGCTAAAAATCCCAAAACTCTCTGTCAATAATGCACCATTACATCACCACAGAACTTGGCTGTGGGTATGAATGTGGATGAATATGCTCAACAACAGCAGAAACATCCTTACAAAAGGCCAGGAAGAAGGGAAGAAAGAAGAGATGGATGCTATCCAAGCGAGGTGGTGGGTTTGATTCAAAGATAACACTTGCAAATGTTCTCTGCAGTTTTTCCAGGCTGGCATGGCAGTCAGAAACACACCTGAGTCTTTTCAACAGCCTCAGGAAAAGACGGGGAGGTTGGAGTGGGAAGGCCTCAAGCTCGACACAAACAGGAAAAAGAAATCCAGAAGGAAGAAGACATCCAGAAAGAAAACCTGTTCTGAACTCAGGTGGGAAGGGTTACCAGAGCTTCCCACAACCCCTCTGGGTCTCTGGCCATCCTTTCAGGCACTGCTCTCCCACCCACCTGCCCAGGGAGAAGTGCTGTGACAAGCCTGGCAGGGGCTTCTGTGACATCAGATCTCCAGTTTGACCACAGGCACTCGGGTGTGATTTTTGCAGTGGATGCAAACCAGGATACATCCACCCAAGCAGAGTCTGCACGAACCAGAGAGGCAGGCAGGCATTCAAACCCCACAATTACACCCAAATCCCATTAAACCACATTTAATCCAAATCCCATTAAACTGCGTCGGCCTTTTCCTGCCTCTCCTTCCCCGCTACTCCTGATCCATGAGTCAGGATGCCTCTGGTTTTTACCTTCCAAAACTGTCCTTCACCATTTGGTACTTAGATTGGCAGTGGAGCTTGTAATTAGGTCCCAAATGTGCCACCACATCAGTGCTGACTACAAGGGATTACACAGAGGTAAAGACTTTAAGAGCCCGTGTGATGTGAAGTCTGAACACCATCCATCGCCTTCAGGAGTGCTAAATATACCCATATTTTACTATTTACTTGTCTGCTTAGCTATCTCAGGAGCAGTCTGTGGCAGTCCCTAAAGAAGGCACTTTGCTATCTATATATAATGTGCTTAGCAATTTTTGCCACTGAAGTTGCACAGATATATTCCACACGGAGCTTTTCATCCTTATAAACTTCAACATGGGAAAAATCTACCCTCCACTTATCTTCTCAGGTTCTTAGGAAGGGATGCTGGCAGGCAGGATGAGTGTCCTAACGCCTCCAAGCCTGCAATTCCTGTAAACTGCCAATTTTAACCCTGTTAAGAATATGGCATGACAAATAAGTGACACAGGCAGCCATTGGAAATTTCCCTGCCTTCCACCTACAAGAACAGATTTTGTGGTTTACCCTCGATTTGCACAAAACACAGATGGACATACAGTCCCTCAACAAAGAAATCAAGATTGTTTGCGTAAGCCAGGTAAGGCTGCAAGACCAGGTGTTGAGATTTTCCCCCAAACCTAAAGATTCTGGAAACACAAGCAGCTCGTGTGACTAAAGACAATCCCTGAGACTCCTCCAAGTCTCAGCTGTGAAAAAACTGAGCCAGAATCAAAGAGGTGCTGAGATAAATGACGGGAGCGTGGCCCTTGCCTGCTTGCACTCTGCCAGATGGGCCCTATAATGGCATTGGAAATCCATGAAAAGCACAACACGGCTCAGCCGAGCTGTGCCCGAGGCTGGAAATGCAGCCAGAAAATTCCCCTGCCTGCTGCTGATCCAAGCACTCCACTGCCATTTACCACCTGCATCTGCCGGGGTGGGGTTCTTTTGGAAGGGAGTGGGATGGAAATGTACAGAATTGTTGCTAAAACACCATTTTTCTTAACTAAGCCATGTTGTGAGGAGATAAAAATAGCCTGTTGGGGAGAGCAGACTAACTGTGGAGGCATCCCAAAAATATCCTGTGTGAAGGGAAAGGTGTGAATGCATGTTCTTAAAAAGGAATGTGTGGCTTACGCTTTACTCTGCTTCCACTCCACAGCCATATGTTGGCTGCTGGGTTCCATTAATAACCTCAGATACTTCCATGAATATCCCACTTGCTGTCTGGCTAAGCACAACTTTGGGTTCAGAAACCCTTGATGCTGGTACCTCCAATTTATAGGAATGCTCAGGTGTCAGCTCTGCCAGAAAGGGAATTTGATGGAGTCTCCTGCATTAGGAACACACTGATCCCATGCAATTCCTGGAGAGGAAGGAGGGAGGGGCTTCCTCTGCACCTCTAAATGACTCTGTTCCCTCACTAATACATGGGAATTTTTGTCATGAAGGCACAGAAAACTCATACAGAACTTCCAGCTGGCCCTGTACACCTCACATTCACAACAGCAAGCCTGGATTTGATATTTAGGCTCAACCCTTATGGCCTGCCAGTTGTTCCATTCACAGCCACACTCTTTTCATTCCTTACTTGATGCTCAGCCTCTATTTCCTGGTGATACGTAAACCTCCCAGAATATTCTGGACTTGATGGCTACAAAAAAAAAAAAAAGCATGGAGAGGGGGAAAAAGGCTCCCTATGAGCACTCCCCATCCAAATGAGGCTTTTGTTTTTCTGTTCTCCCCACTACCTTCACTTTCTTGCATTTCAGTGTTATTTTTAACATCATTAACAGCTCTGCTCCTCCACCCCTGATGGGGACAAGCCCTGGGACACCCCAGGAACTCTCTGCTTCCATTAACTCTGCACCCACACAAAGCAGCCCAGGCAGAGGGGCTGAGCTTAGTGCTCTTTAAGCATTCCCTTCTTTGTAATAATTTTAATGTTCAATCCTGTAAGAGCTCAAATCATTTTCCACTCATTTGCAGGAATTACAATATCCCCTTTCTCTTCCACTGAAACAGAGCTGGTTGTTGAGGGCTGCCATTCATGGCAGCCCACAGAAAACCCTACAATAGATTAAGCCCCAAAGTAAAGAGCATTCAAACATCCATTGTACCCCAGCCAGCACAGAGCTGATCACTAAATTGTGGCTTTTGCACAAAACACTCACAGACATTAAAGCTGCCTTTGGCTGTGGAGGGTTTATTTTATTTATTTTTTTAAACAAGCTTTCTGGAGAAAATTTTCACCTGGAAGCAAAGTGTGGAGACTTGATTACAGTTCAGATCCTTAAAACTTTCTGATTCTTCTATTTGAGCTTTCACCCTCAAAAATAAGGGAAAAACTTCCAGATAGCAGAATGAAAACAAAAATTCATTGTAAATCTGGCTTTCTGACCAAAAACCACAATGGAAAATGTTCAAAGCCCTTAAGTAACCATTCAGCAAAAGCCTGAGTGTCCACTGGTCTGGCCCTGCAGTGTTAGTGATGAATAAAGAGGAGAAAATGGGCAGATGTCTTGGTGGACACTGTGGTGCCACTGCCTCCACCACGAGTTTTACACTTGGATTTACTGCAAACTCCCCAAATGTTGCATTGCTCCCCCAGTGGCTCTTGGTTTAGCAATCCAGGATGGGCAATGGTGCCAGCAGGGACATTCCCCAGGGAATACATCCTGCAGCACTCCTAAATCCCTGGCAGTGCCAGTCCCAGAGGTTCGTGGGTCTGACCCACCAAGGTGCCTGCAAAGCCCCCTGAGGATCAGCTCTGTGACTGCAGCTGCTCTCAGCACCCTGGCAGGCACAACAGGCCAATTTATCCTTGATAAAATTACAATTATTTTTTTTCCCACTTGCTTTGTTCCCTGAAGGAGATTAGTGTTTTCTTGAGTTCAGGAAGATTATTGAACCCTGAAAACTCAGTGTATGTGAAGCTTGCTGGGAAAGCACCTCTGGTATATTCCTACAGTCCACTGAAACACAGGCTGGCAGCACATTAAATTGCTTCTCCATGAAGGCTCTTCTCCCACTGAGCCTGCTAATTGTCTGTGCTTTTAAAAGTTATTATTGAATTTAGAGTTGGCTAGAGATGCTAATTTAATCACCCCCTCAGACTCCAAAGCAGGTACTGGATGAGCACCACCACCAGAAGCCTCCCTGCACTATTCATTAATCAGGGCTTTGGAAGACCAACCCGCAGGAAGAGCGAGGCACAGCCAGTCCATTCCTCACCCCTGACACTGCCATCAAAACCCCAGCCATGGCAGGACCCCACCCACTCCTCCTGAGAGCAAACCCCAGGGACCTGGGCACAGCACCTACAGTGCTCCTGGACATGCAGGTGTGCCCTCACAGCACAGCCAGTCCCCATCTGGGCACAGATATGGGTCCTGGGCCATCTGGACACGAGGCACTACCACTCCCCATCACAGAGGAGCTGCCATCTGTCCCACCTGTGCCAGCCCCACATGGGTTTCCAAGAATAAATCACTGTTTCTTTACCCTTTTAGAAGCATCTTTCCTTAGCAATGTGGTGACCAGCACACCCCACTCCCCCTGCCCAGTCCAGGGACACCAACTGGGAGCTGCTGCTCCTGTTGTGTTGTGCTCAGTGGGAAGAGCTGACTGTGAATCCTCACCCAGAACCTCTGCTCTCTCCCCAAGAGCTCAGCATTTAGTGTCAACCTTCAATGTTCAACTTCCAGGCTGAAAACACGTCCCACAATATCACTTCCAGACTCTGAGCCAAGCTTTGGGAATCCCAAAGCATCCCTGGGCTCTCACTGCCTCTCCCACTCTGATCTGTCTTCTGGAGCTGCTCTTTCAGAGCTGAGAGATGCCTTTAACAAGGCACATCCTAACAAAGCAACAAACCCTTCTCCTTCAATGAGGCTCTCAGTCTTATTCCCAGATGTGCATTCATGTGCATCTCCTGCCTGCTTTGGAAATCCCAGCTGGAATTGCATGCCAGAACACTTAGAAGACTCATAAACTGATATGGTAGGAGGGAAAAAAGCTTCCTTTGTCCATGAAAGCTGCCTGAATGTCTTTAAGACAATGAAACAGCAGGACAAATACCTCCAAATGCAAGCATTTCTCCAGTTTCAAAAAACTGGAGTCTTCAAAAAAGTGGATGTGGCCCCTGAGGACGTGGACTAGTGGTGAGCGTGGTGGTGCTGGTTCATGGCTGGACTGGCCTTAAGGTCTTTCCAACCTCAGCAGCTCTTTAATTTTCTGATTCGACTGATTCTATCCACACCCTGTGCCCCCTCCACATTCCAAAAAACCAAGGCACTGATACATCCTGGCACAGAAGGAAAAGCAGGTAAACAAAGGAATATATGCAGCATTTTCCCCTGCCAGTCACGTCTTTCATCTGCCCACCCTGAGCCAAGTTCAACACCTTTTTTTTCTGTATCAAGTAATTAATTCAACTATACTGAGTAGAAATTAAAATGACACATAAAACATGAAAGCCATAAAATGCTTTCCAAATATCCTTTTGCCCTCTCACTTTGCATCTCATTTAGTGTCTGGTGTATCGATGGAGCCCATCTCTCTGTGTTCACTACTGGAATCAGACTGGCAGCTCCTGGCACCAAGCACCAGGGCATTTTTCAACAGCCATTTAGCCAGCTGGCTTTGGTATTCACAGCAGTATGGCAAATCCACTGAAGCAGACTTCAAAGTATTCAACACTTAAAATCAAACAGAGGCTTTAGGAGTGTTGGGTTTGGGGCCTGGGTGGTAAATGTAACACGAAAGCTGACAATACACTTCAATTACTGCTATGTGATGCTAAATTGCCAACATCAAGAGAAGCGGTGCCAGCACAAGTGCAAGGAAATAATTAGCATTTAATATTTCATCAAAATGTTGAATTTTTAAACATTGGAGTTGTCAGGGTTGGGGTTTTTTTTCATTATTATTATTATTAGTTTTAATTATTTAGCTGGTTTTACAGAGTCCTTGAGAATTGATCCCAGTGCCTCAGGTGGCTCCGATGCCAACTGCTTACCAAGGGATGCCACAAACGGTGTTTTTCAAGGTGCCAGCTATCAGGGAGCTGTTTAATTAAAACCTCTGCTCCTGACTGCCACTCATGATCCATTCATGAGGAGAAGAACCTTCCCCTGAGCTCACACACTCCTGGGAGAAGCCCAGCCCTTCTTCAGGCAGCAAGGACGGGTCTGTCCCCCTCCTGCCCTGGGTTTGGTGCTCTCTGCACACGGGTGGGGCTTCCCTGAAGATGCCCTGAGCATTCCAGCACTGCTGCCAGGACAGACACATCCTGATGGAGCCCACGGCCAGTCCAGGTGCGGAGGCATGGCCACGCTGTGCTGCTCCAGTGCTGCTGCTCCAGTCCCAGGGGTCCCTCTGCAGCCAGGGCAGCCCCAGTCGCAGCCCACTGGCTCTGGGGAAGGGAAGTCTCACATCAGCCCTCGCTTTCCTTCCCTCAACCCCAGGACAACACATCCCCCCTTCCACACGGAGTCCTTCCCAACTCCCCAAGAGCCAGAGAGATGCAGAAGCAAAGTACTGCTCACTGCCCTCTCTCCTCAGCAACATCACAGCTCTGGGAGAACAGCAGAGTTCATTTTGACCTGGGTCTGGCTGACAAGAAGGGTTTTTTTAGCTGTGACGTGCACATGCAGCAGGAGCACGCTCACCTGCCAGGTCCCACTCAGAGCCTGCAGTGGCAGTGAGCAGGATCATCCCTTCCCCGGAATCAGAGCGTGGATGTCACTCAGGGAGTAAACCCCAACCTCTGCAATCCATTCCCACTCTCACTTCCCCGTCTCTAATCTGCCCTTTAGCAGCTGAACACAATGGCATGGGAGCGTTAGGACAAGACAAGCTGGCAAATCCTGGACAAATATCCTGCCAAAATGGTGACTTTTAGCACCAAGCCTTGACTAAAAGCATCTCAGGGCCTCGCTCTGTGCAGCAGAACAAAGCAAGCGTGTTCCATGACTATCTGTGCCCGGCTGGGATGGCACGGGAAGTGCCTCCCCAACAGTCTGTTGCTAGGATTAAACACAGTGCTCAACAATTTTAATCCCTCTCACGCTGCCACTTCCACAAGCACGGATTTCAATGGCTGCCCACACCAAGAGCTGGTGATGCAAGAGCTTGTGAGGGTTTTCAGAGCTCACTGCACCGAGCAGCCTGCAGTTCACCTGGAAACCAGGACATTCAATCGGGTTCTTGTTTTCCCAGCTTCTAAGAAATAGATGGGGGAGCTAATATTAGCTCTTCCAGGAATAGTTAGGTGGCTAAAAAGAGAACAAAGGTGATAAAATAGCCTGTCTGTGCAGCTGCAGGTTTTATCCCTCCAGTCTGTCTGTTAGCTTCAGCAGCCTTCAGCTGTCACTTGCTGAAGGGCCTGCACAGAGCCCTTGGGTCAGCCCTGTGACACCCACTGGCAGAGGGGACAGCAGTGACACACATCAGCCAAAGTTGATCACGCTGCTGGGTTTGAGCCTTCTCCAACCAGATGCTGTAGATAAGGAAGGAAGAATCTCTGGCCAGCTCAGGTGGCTCCTCCTAACTCCCCTTATTACTGACCACATGTCACTGCAGGCCCAGGTGGGGAGCAATGGGGTGAAACTCTCTGCGATCCCCTGGAAGCCCTCACTGCAAAATCCCCAGGGATTTCAAGGAACTGAATGTGGATTTGCAGATTCTCTGCTGCCCAAAGAGTCAAAGGTGGGGTTGACCCAAACCCCAGCAGCCCACATAGCTGCCATGGAACCCTAAGCTCCAGTGCCACCTCTGGGCAACCAGGTGTGTTTGGCTCCTGCCATCCCCTTTTCCTCATTTCTGGTCCCACCACGCAGTCCTGAACACAGGATCCCTGGGATGAAATTACTGCTACCCTTTCTGTGCACCCATTTCTTTAATCTTTAAACTATAAACCACCTGATGGCTCAGTGTTTACTCTTGGTTCACCTTGGCCAGGAGAGGGAAAGACCCAACTCCACAGCAAATGGAAATGAAGTGGGTTAACTCCTGCCTTGCAAAAGCCCTGCTACAACCAGGTTAGAGCATCAAAAACCACCAGCTAAAATTCCTCCTGGACGGTTCATTTTCAAGGAGCTGGATAACAGCAGGGAACTGCATCATTGCATAATTTGGTTCCATTTCAATGAACGCATTCTGCCCTTTTTGGGCCACCACCAGGCCTGGCTATAATGCTTTCCAAATTACACAGAAATAGTCATAAAGTGTACTGAAGTACTAAAGGACTTTATTTCCCTCTTTCTCAGAAACAAAAGTTGGAATGATGAACCTGGAGGCTTTTTCTAACCTGAATGGTTCCATGAAAGGCTTGACACACTGTGGCCTTATTAAGCCCATCTTGAATGTGCCTGCTTGATTGACTATAATTACAAGAATTTAGGAGAGTGCTTTGTTTTATCAGCTAAAAAAACCAGGGAGCTGGAGGAAATGGAAAATGAAAGACCGCTAGGCACAAAAAAGCTTTCCAGGAACCACAGGAGAGAGTGTGAGGAATGGCTGTTCGTGGAAAGAGATGGCATTAATAGTGACAAAAAGAGTCACTAACCAAAGGACATCCAACAGGGCTACAAGGGAGGTTTGAGGATCCCATTATAGGGGAAGTGTGCTCTCGGCTTGGCATCCAGGCAGGATCTGTCCCCTTGACTGCAGAGCCTTGCTCTATCCTATACCCATGGCCATATCCTACATCCATGGCCCTGCTCTATCCTATATCCATGGCCCTGCTCTGTCCTATATCCATGGCCCGGCTCTATCCTATATCCATGGCCCTGCTCTGTCCTATATCCATGGCCCGGCTCTATCCTATATCCATGGCCCTGCTCTGTCCTATATCCATGGCCCGGCTCTATCCTATATCCATGGCCCTGCTCTGTCCTATATCCATGGCCCGGCTCTATCCTATATCCATGGCCCTGCTCTGTCCTATATCCATGGCCCGGCTCTATCCTATATCCATGGCCCTGCTCTGTCCTATATCCATGGCCCGGCTCTATCCTATATCCATGGCCCTGCTCTGTCCTATATCCATGGCCCGGCTCTATCCTATATCCATGGCCCTGCTCTGTCCTATATCCATGGCCCGGCTCTATCCTATATCCATGGCCCTGCTCTGTCCTATATCCATGGCCCGGCTCTATCCTATATCCATGGCCCTGCTCTGTCCTATATCCATGGCCCGGCTCTATCCTATATCCATGGCCCTGCTCTGTCCTATATCCATGGCCCGGCTCTATCCTATATCCATGGCCCTGCTCTGTCCTATATCCATGGCCCGGCTCTATCCTATATCCATGGCCCTGCTCTGTCCTATATCCATGGCCCGGCTCTATCCTATATCCATGGCCCTGCTCTGTCCTATATCCATGGCCCGGCTCTATCCTATATCCATGGCCCTGCTCTGTCCTATATCCATGGCCCGGCTCTATCCTATATCCATGGCCCTGCTCTGTCCTATATCCATGGCCCGGCTCTATCCTATATCCATGGCCCTGCTCTGTCCTATATCCATGGCCCGGCTCTATCCTATATCCATGGCCCTGCTCTGTCCTATATCCATGGCCCGGCTCTATCCTATATCCATGGCCCTGCTCTGTCCTATATCCATGGCCCGGCTCTATCCTATATCCATGGCCCTGCTCTGTCCTATATCCATGGCCCGGCTCTATCCTATATCCATGGCCCTACTCTATCCTATATCCATGGCCATGCTCTATCCTATATCCATGGACGTATCCTATATCCATGCTCATCTCCTATATCCATGGCCATGCTGTGTCCTATATTCACGGACAAGGAGCCAGGAGAGGAAATTCTACCATACTGTGAGCAAGGTGGGCTCACTCCACAGCACATTTTGAATTTCTCAGAGGGAGACCTCAGAGCTGTGCCCCTCATTTCCCCAAAAACAGCCAAGGAAGGCAACACCCTAGAGCAGAACATGGATATCATCCCCCAAAAAACCCCAGCAAGCACAGCAGCAGCTTCCAATGCTTCAGTGTTCGTTTATGGAGAGAAACAGCAAACCAGCTCGGGGATGCTGACCTGCCCTCAGCCTCAGGAACCACAGAGGCTACACAGGCAGTGCTGGCATTTGGGGAAAGACAGCTTTGTTCAGGAACACAAGCCTGGTTTCATTCATTTTTGTATTCCTGCAAACTGCACAATTCTGCAGAGGGAGGATGGGGATTTTCTCAGACGGGCCCCAAAATTCAAAATTCACCCCCTGCCCCAATTCTGCATAACCCTCCCATGCAGACAGGGAACATCTGCCTGCACAGGTCTAGGAGCTAATCACTATTACACAAGAAAGGAGCTTCTTTGGGTGGATTTTTCCCTTGCTGATTTGGACAGCTGAGAGCAAATAACAGCTTGTCACTGCTGCATTCTCCCTGCAATGGGAGCAAGCCTGGGAATCCCACAAGAGATGCGTGGATCTGATCCTTTGATGAATGTCTGATTTGGATCAGCAATCAGCAAGGTACCTCGGTGCCCTGGTGCACATCACTCCTCCAAACAACTCTCTGCATCTATCAGCAGCATCTGCTGCTAATAAATGAGGAGAAGCCAAGTTATCAGCTCACTGCTATTTTTGGATGAGAAGATTGTTTTGAAAGCAGAGGAAATTTCCAGCCTTCATAACAGCCTTTAACCTTCTTTATGTGGGAAACTACCTGCTGCACATTCCCACCAGGCATACACTCACATACAGAGTCTTTAAATTACCTGAAATGCTATTAGCTTCATTTCCAAATCAGAAGCTGCCAGGGAGAGAAAAAAGGTTCTAAATTAACATTAGCCACAAGTGGGACATAAACCCCACTCAGTGCTGCTGAGCTGGTGAGAGACAGATGAGCCATCAGCTGGTGGTACAGAAGGGCACTGAGCAGAGGGAAAATCCCTCTTCCTGTGCCACTGGAGGCTGGGGGAGCAAAGCCACACACTCTGGGATGTGGGCAACAAGAATCTGCTCAATCCTTGCCGCGCCATTCCTCTGGAAACTGGGAGCTTGGACAACAAGCAGCACTAAGGGTCAAAAAATCTGATGTCTCCTGTCTTTACAGGCAGATTTGCAAGAAAACAGGGAGCTCTCTTTCCCCTGCAAGGTGCTCCACAGCCCAACGCCAAACCAGCGCTTCTGCCACACTCCTCAGGATCAGAAGATAACAGTGACTGCAGCTTGGAGCTGAAGGCAGGCAGAGGGATCACTCCTGTGCTGAACACAGCACCCTGCCTTGTGGTACATCTAGCCCTGACACTTCTGTCTGACTAGTTCATGAAAGGTATCAAGGGCCTCAAGCAAACCCACAGATCTTTAGGAATTCTCACAATCAAAATCTCAGTCTGGTTATTTGAGATTATCAGCACAGGGTGTTCCCAGCAGAGTTCTGCCAGCACCCAACTCTCTGCCTGTGGGTCTCAGGGTCTGACAGATTTTGAAGCCTGGCTCAAGCCATGGATCCCCTAAACCTCCTGTATTTCCCAAGTGCTAATTTTTAATTCCTTTCTCTCAAGTGCCACCAGACTGCATAAACCTGATGTGAACAAAACCCAAGGCAGGGAAGCACAGGACTGAGGCACATGAGCCAAACCCAACACAACAGCTCCAGTCCAAAGGCCACTGCGGAGAAGGAACCCCAAAATAACATATTCCTTTTCTTTCTACTCGAAACAAAGATGCAATTTCCCCCTCAGTGTTATAATTTGGGGGTAGGTGGTGAGCACTGACTCAGGACTCATCAATGCTTCAGGCTGGCGTGCTGCAGGGATGGAGAAACCACCATGGAAAGTCCTTTTTCTCAATTCTGGAGGGTATTCCTGCAACCAGAGAACTGCAGAGCTGCAAGAGCAGCAGGGGACCACCCCAGAGGGGTCTCCAGTGACATTTTGCTGCTCCCCCTCGCCCAAACTCCCCCACCCACTCCAGTGCCCCGCTTGCTCTCCCTCCTCCTGCCTTTGCCGCAGTACAATCTGGAGCCCTGAATATTCACCCTGAATATTCACCCTATTCCAAAACCATCCAGGCTGTGATTAGGGACTGAAACATGCGTCACTGGATCTGCACATCAAAGCCCTCGCAGCCACAGCATCCGCAGGGATGGAGAGGGAAGGAGCACAACAGAGGTGACACAGGCTCTGCTTTGGCATAGGGGGAGCTCCCCACTGAGAATTTTGTCAGACTGTATTTAAAGATCTGGGATGCTGCAGTTCCTCCAAGCTTCCAGAATTCCTGCTCAGCACAAACCCAGCTCCACCAGCCCTCCTCCCTCCCCGTGCAGCCCTGCTCAGTATCCAAAGTGTCAGCCTGAGACTGATGTCAGGCTGAAATCTACTGGCAGAAGTGGTTGTTTTTGGAGTTTTGTTTTTCCACTTAAGTCTGTGTTATCCACAGCAACTTGAATATTCTGATAGCTCAGATAACAGAACGGGATGCCTCCAGTCTGTGCTGAAAGGAAACTGTCAGAAAAGAGAAGCCCGGCTCTTCCAAATGCCCCAAGATGCTCAGACCTTTTTTGGTTTTCCTCAACAGCCAAGTTCCTTTCCCCTGCAGCCCTGCTTCCCACTCCTTTGCTAAGATCACCAAAACAAATAAATAACTTGGCCTTTGGGTACTAATTTCACCACCAGACACTCCCTGAACAACCCTTGCAGTCACTTTATGCACATAAGGTGCTGGAGTTGTCTCTTCCCTGGTCCTGGTGCCACCCTCCCCAAAGCTCCCATTGCCAAAGGCGTGCAGCTGTTGGTTTAATTTTCTCCAGATCTTTCCAGCTGCCAAACTGCTCCACAATGGCCATGCCTGGGCAGGCAGCCTTCCAGGTGCCCCACCTGGTGCTATCCAGCCAAATTGGCTTGTAGAGCCCTAACAAATTTCCACGGAGAGAAGCAGGGCAACAGATCACTCCAAGATAAATTTCAGCTGCCCATTATTTAGACTCACTTCTCTTGGTTAATGTTTAGAGATCCCTCCAAGGCAGCACAGCTCATGAACCACAGCCTGAAATGATTCACCTGATGCACCAGTTCCTGGAGCTTGGCACGTTTCCAGGGCTTGAGGGCTGCCCAGCAAACCTCAACTTCAGGAGAGAGAGGGTGGGAATGTTGGGGTGACAGAGAATGATAAAGTTTTAGGCTGTAACCTCTCTTTGAGACAACAGCCTAATTGTCAAGTCCGTTATCTCCCAACTCTCAGGTCAGTTGTCTCCTAATTCTCAGCTCAGTTATCTAGGAGTGCCCTGAATCTCTGGGTGAAGAATCCCCCTATCCAGATGTTCATGAGAAGCCCATCCTCCCTCTGTGCCAACACTGAGATGCTGCAACTCAACGCTGAACAACCCATCCCACCTTCTTCAGACTCCTGCAGGACCATTTCACCCACTCATCCCGCTGGATTTGGTGGCATGTGGATCTGCAGCAGCCCTGCCGAGGTGATGGGGCTGCCCTGCCCTGCCTGAGCTGTCAGGAGCACAACTGCAGCCCCCAAATTCCTGTGAAAGCCTCCCCAGGGTGTGCTCACAATTAGGTTCCTTACATAAGCAAGCAGCACAGTGTGAGCTGCACACAGCAGTTAATGCTGCCTAAGCCACGGGCCAGATTTCCCTTAGGGAGAATCCTCCTGCTTTAGAGACTGAGATTTGTTATTTAATGAACACACAACTCCAGGTATTCATGTGGACACAGAATAGGGATCAGAGAAGGGGTGTGCACACACCTTAATCAGCACTTCAGTCTGTTTTCTAACATTTTGTAGATTTTTCCAATCCTTTTCACAGCTCCAACAAAGAACAACCCATTAGCTGAGCCCAAAAATAAACCCAAACAGCTTCAACCTATAAATAACCAAGTCAGATATGCAGGATTCTGTAAACTCCTATTTTCACCCTCCAAGAAAACAGGAAAGGCAAGGAGAAAGGGTGGAGCTAGATTTTTTTTTTTTTTAACAGCATATTGCTGTAACAACAGATAAGAGATCTACACAAATCCCGTGCAGTGTCAGGATCCCACACCACCACACTGGGAAAGCCTGGAATGATGTCTCTGACAGAGGAAGGTTGGAACTCCAGGCTTCCAGCAGGAAAGCCACAGCACAGATTTCCACAAGCATCATTCCAGGCCTAGAAGGAGCCACTGAAGTGCAAAGTGCTGTGACTGGAGCAACGGCAGAGAGGGGAGTAAAGCAAAGAAATCCAAGAAAATCCAGCACTGCAACACTGCTGTGCTCACCTGCCTCCCCACTGTGCCAAGCTGGCACATATACAGGACTATTTCCCCACCTAAATAATCCCATCATTCCCACCAGGCTGGCACACCCCAGCAGCCAGTGACTGAAGCCACACCACTGCAGCCTCAGGAAGAGGTCATGAAGTCCCTGGAGGGTGTTTGGGTGTCCTCCTCACGGGAAAACATCTCCATGACCAGCACGGACGGACCCATTTGGAGGGGTGGAATTTGGTCACCTGCAGCTCAGGAGATGCTCAGCACCTTTCCTCAGCCAAAAGGGCTGCAGACCTCCTGGCCTGGCCCTTTGCAGAACTCTGTGATCAATACATTGTGGGATACCTTAAAAACCTCAGTGCCTTCCTCCCAATCCACTCCCATCCCTGTTTCTTAATAAGAGCTTGCAAACCTAATTTTAAAAATTATGGTTCTCATCAAATTCAGGCATAACTGTTTTTGTTTACAATCAGAGCAAAGAAATGGTATAAATTATGCTGAAGAAAACTCTCTGGCATTTTAACAGGCACTGGAAAGAGCCAATTTCAGAACAGTGTCTTCTAATGGACGTCTCCATGGATACCTCTTTGTCAGCACCTCGTTAGATAAGAGCTGAGACACCAAGAGTTCTTCTGCATTTCAGAAGGTACCTCAAAAACACTAATTATGCAAATCTCCATCCTCTTAACTGATGGATACTTGGAAGTTCAGGTGACAAAGTAGATAAGCTGAGCCCTGGCAGGAAAGGAAGGAAAGATATTTCATTTATACTCTCTTCTTTATGATTGCTGATGCTTCAACAATTACCGGGGCCACAAAACTGGTCCCCCACACTTCCCCCTTTTCTCTTACCAGCAAGAGAAGAGAAAGGAGGAGACCTGGAGATTCCAAGAGCAGCATGAGGGACACCTGTGGTGTTTGAAAGCAGGAGAGTCTGTGTGGCAGACCCAGCAGGATTCCATGACTTTTGACTGAGCAGTGACTGCACCCACATTGAGTAGATAAAATATTGCTGTTTTATGTGTCAGCAAACACCAGTGGATTTAATTATACCAAAATTGGCTCCCTTGTGACCCACCTTCATTATTAGTCCTTTACCTGAGGCTGTGTGAGCAGAAATATTTTGACTTTTTCTAATGACAATTACTCGTGTTTCTATACTGGCATGCCAAAGAATCCCCCAGAACTGTGAAAAGCACTTTATTTATCCCTGAACTGCAGCCACCTCAGCAATGCAAGGTGGCAGCTCTTACACAACACAGCGACCTGGGCATGAGAGGAGGGAAGTTTTCCCAACCTGTGACGAGAAGGCAAAAGAAAAAAATTCATACAGCTTGCTTTTCATCACTGAGACCTTCAGCACAGTCCTCCCAGGCCAGGCAGTGCCTTTGGGACACTGCCATGCAGGCACAGGGGTGGCTCTTCAGAAGCACAGAAAACACAGAAGCTTTCGTGTTCTGAATGTGCTGAAAACAGATTTTTTTTTTGGTCAGACCCTCAGGCTGAAGCCACAGAGTGAGGGACCCTAAAGTAAACACTGATGTCCTGCAGCTTGAGGAGAGCTCAGAGGAGGTGCAGGCACTGCTCAAACACAGGAAGGAAACACTGAATTTACAGAAAGCACTTGGGAGTCTCCAATGCTGCTCATTTTTTAAAGGGCAGACTTGTGCAAACCTTGAATTTTGAGCATTTTTTCTCCCAGATGCTTTCTCTAGGAATCCTTCTCAGAAAACAAAGCCTTGTTGTACATGAGAAAGGAGATGTATCCCTTCCTGACAAAAGCTTCTTTATATAAGGAAGACTCTCTCAGAGATTGCTGGTTCCCACCTCTGCTCCTCTCTCCCAAGAGGGGCAAACCAGGGCTCCCAGTTCCAATCAAGCACCACTAAACTGTGACTCCCTGAAGATTCAGTGGCACAATTACACTGTGGGAGCTATTTTCAGCTGAACATCTCCTTCTCAGCAGGTGTGAGGGAGGTGAGTGGCTGGGGTTAACCAAAGCCAGGTTCTCCAGATTGAATGTGACCTCAGAAATGCCAACGCCTGAATTAAAAGGCTCATAACCTACAGAGAGGGCAGGAGTGGAGAGCTGGTAATTCATTTCCTCCAATTCATTTCCTCCATGACCTGAAGGAAATCATCAGGCTTTTCTGAGTTTCATTTGCCTCTTGAGCCTCACAGGAATGATGGCTCAGAGTCACTGGGGTGAAAAGCTCTGTGAGAGCAGCCGTGCCAGCCACCCTCTGTGGATACTTCTGTGAGGTGACATCCTTTCTGTAACAGGAATTCTTTTTATTCTCCACGAATTTCCTCAATAACTGCAGCTTTCAGAATACATTTTTTAAGACAAAGACCTGCTTGAATATTAATGCTATCGAAAAATAATGGCAGTTGAAAGTATGTCCTTGATCATGTCTAGACAGGACCAGCTATAATGGATTTCTAGGATCAAGGTAGTAGATACAAATAGATTAATATTACTCAAAGACCTGCAACGTCTCCATGCATTATCCAGAGAGGTGTGAGCCTATAGCCTTTCATTAATATCTGCTGTCCAGTGAAGAATGAAGAAACTGTTCCCTGTGAAGATGGTGAGGTGCTGGGATAGAACTCCCAGAGCAGCTGTGGCTGCCCCTGGATCCCTGGAAGTGTCCAAGGCCAGGCTGGATGGGGCTTGGAGCAGCCTGGGACAGTGGAAGGTGTCCCTGCCCAGGGCAGGAGGTAGAATCTTTAAGCTGCCTTCCAACCCAAACCATTCTGGGATTCTAGGGAAGTATCTGGGAGAAAATGGTCGAGGGGTGCAGTGGAGATGCTCAGAGCCCACTCCTGCTCTGGTAAAGGCAGTGACAAACACCACCAGAACCAACAACAAAACCGCAGCTCAGTGAACTTTAAAGGTGAGGAAATGGCATCCAAAGAATGCAGGCAAAGAGCCCTTCCATCCTCTGAGTCAGAGAGCAACCTCAGTGCTCAAGGCAAAGCAGTGGCCAAGAAAACCTGACGTGAGGTCAGACCTGGGTCTGATGCCCATGGCTATGCTTCAGAACCCTCAAAGGCAGCAGGTGAATTCCTGACTCTGAACCCCCTAAGAAATTCTTATTCCCATCCTGTGACAGGCAGCAGCCCAGCCAAAGCAGAGCTGAGCTCCTCCAGCATCTCCCCCAGGGCCAGTGGAGGCTGCTGTGCCCAGAGCCCTACGGAATGCCCAGTGTGGGTCCACGGACAGCACAGAGCCAAAGGGATTCAGCTCCAGGTGCATCCAAACTAGTGAGGGCAGGACCAGCATCAAAACTTTGTGTGATTGCTGTTTCTTGTGCTCTCTCCCAGGTAGATTTGATTGAGAGAGACACACAGTGTGACTGTAATGTTGTCCCTGCAGACCATCCCTCCTTCTTCCCTTGGAAGGGGGAATGTGACCCCCATGAATGGGCCCCAAACTCCTCCTCAGCCACGGTCAAAGTGAACCCTGCATCAAACTCACTGTCCTAACCCTCCAAATGTCTCTTTCACTGAGAAAACACCTCCATCAGGAACAGCACATGTTTTTGGGAAGGCTCAGCTGGCTTTGAGCCATGGGCCAAAGCAGCACTTGCTCCCCACCAAGGCTTGAGTCTCAGTGCTGCCGAGTATCCCAAATGTTCACTGAGCAGCAGCAAAAACAAGGAATGTCACCCAGACCTGGCAGGAGCAGAACCAGGGAATGTCACCCAGACCTGGCAGGAGCAAAACCAGGGAATGTCACCCAGACCTGGCAGGAGCAGAACCAGGGAATGTCACCCAGACCTGGCAGGAGCAGAACCAGGGAATGTCACCCAGACCTGGCAGGAGCAAAACCAGGGAATCTCACCCAGATCTGGCAGGAGCAGAACCAGGGAATCTCACCCAGATGTGGCAGGAGCAGAACCAGGGAATCTCACCCAGACCTGGCTGCTGAGCAGCAAAACCACTCAGAAGCCCGGGATCTGTTCCTGTGCTTCAGCCAGGTCCCATTCCCAGCACTCATGGCCACAGGTTTGTCTCCCCAAGAGCAGCACAGAAATGCTCATCTGGACCCAGACCTGGCTGGGTAAAAGCAGCAGAGTGTTGGCTCAAGAAGCATTCACACTTAGCCAAGGTTCAGCAACATGAAGACCACAGTGGGCAAGAAAAAGGAAAAAATGAGAAAGGAAGGAAAAAAAAATGAAAGCACAGGAGCAGGTTCATCGATGAGTTAAGGCTGTTTTAGGTATAAACCTGGGGGAATTAGTTTAACACTCCATTTCAGCTTCTTTTTCCCATTTTCTTTTGCATCAACTTGCATCTCTCTCCTGTCAGACCTTGATGGCTTTATGTAACTGTTTAAAAATTGAACAAGCTTCTTAACTTAGGTTTAGAAGAACACACTTTTTTGCTTCTCTGTCTCGAATGCACATTAAGAATAAAGATTTCCGGAGAAAACAAGACCTTTTCCATCCTCTGACATCAGCCACTGGAGTACACAAAGCCAAGTCCTTGAGGAGTGGCTATTTTGTACATTCTGTTCCAGCACAAGCCGGCGCATCTGCAGCCCCAGTGGGTTTTACAAGTGGGAGCTGGAGGGGAAAACTCATCCCGGAGAAAATGCACAGGTTACCCCTCCCAGCAGCACCCTGCAGTGCAGGAGAATCCTAGAAAGCAGGAATGAGGGAATAAACCCAAAGCCTTGGCAGGGAAACATGGCAGCCACAGCCTGAGGGGCACAAGGGGTTTGCCCCACGGTACAGCCTGACAAACAGCCTCTGACCTGCTGCTATTGTGAGAGTAACTTTTTTTTTTTACCTTAATACAAGCTGAAAATATTTCTGCTCTGTGTGACTGGATGTAAAAGCTTGAGAAGAGCCTCCCTCAAGGCTCAAAAAACAAAGGCAAATAGCCCCCACCCTTTTCTCTGTGTTTGCATTTCCTAATTACACCAATTTCTAAGCCAGAACTGTATTTGTTGATGCTTCAGGTTGGCAATGCTGATGGAAGAGGCTTTCAGGAAAGCCAGTAAAAATATTCAAGGGCAAGATTTGTAATTAAAGCGCTTTTTTTCTCATGTTTTGTCTGTTAGAAAGTGTTTGTGTTTGCAGTGTGGGCTCTTGAGGGCAAATGCTGCTTCTTGCTGTTTGCACAAGCTCAAAACAGACCCAGCCCCAACTGGTGCCACAAGCTTTGCCCAACTCAACACACAGCATGGACACTTCTCCATGGGCTGCTCTGCTTCCAGCCTGGAGCAAAACCACAGGGCCAGGCCTGCAAAAGGCACCAGGCCTGGAATTAGCCCAGCTCCAGCTACAGGGACGATGGCAAAGTGCACCTGGCTCATGGGATCCCAGCGTGGGTCAGGCTGGAAGGGACCACAGAGGCCATCTGGTCCCACTCCCTGCTCTGGCAGGGCCATCCCAGAGCACAGCACTGCACTGGAATATCCCCAGGGAGGGCAATACTCTGAGCAATCAGGGCTCTATCACCTGCACAGGAAAGATTTTCTTCCTCATGTCCAGGTGGAACTTGCTGGGATCAGTCCCTGCCCCGTTCCTTTGGTGCCATTGCTGGGCCCTGCTCTGAGCCCTTCCGGCACACAGGGACAGATTGACAAAATCCCCTTCTCAGCTGTCTCTTCCCAAGGCCAGTTCTGCTCCTGGCCATCCTCTGCTCCCAGACCATCCTGCAGCAGCCTCTTCCTGCTCCTGGAGCATCCCTGGGCATGGTGATCACCTCCCCAGCAGCGCTGTGCCTCCCTCAAGTCAAAAAATTCCCAAGGGACGTGAGCCTTGAGCACCACAAGCCCAACTGCACCAACCAAACGGAACATCTTGTACCCAACAAGTCTCCATGTGAGAAACTGGGATGAGTGGAGGCCATGCTGTGCTGGCCCTGCTAGGGATGGGAATGCCCAAGGGCAGCAAAAGCTGGGAGTTTTCCTGTATCCAGCAGTGAGTCAGCAAAATTACATTAAAACCTAGCCCCATTTGCTGGGATTATCTGCTGTTTGTGGAGGCTCTAACCCAGCCCTGCCCACACCCAGCATGGTGCAGGGTGGGCTGGCAAACACCACAAATGAGCTGCTCAGCAGTCTGCCAGTCCTGCTGTGGTGCTTCCTCCTCTGCTGCTTTCGCTGCCACTTCCCACACCAAGCTTCCACATCCCCCCAAGGATGCTCGGCACTGCAAGGACCCTGCTTGCCTGGGCTCATCCCTGACAGGACCCTGCTTGCCGGGGCTCATCCCTGACAGGACCCTGCTTGCCGGGGCTCATCCCTGACAGGACCCTGCTTGCCGGGGCTCATCCCTGACAGGACCCTGCTTGCCGGGGCTCATCCCTGACAGGACCCTGCTTGCCGGGGCTCATCCCTGACAGGACCCTGCTTGCCGGGGCTCATCCCTGACAGGACCCTGCTTGCCGGGGCTCATCCCTGACAGGACCCTGCTTGCCGGGGCTCATCCCTGACAGGACCCTGCTTGCCGGGGCTCATCCCTGACAGGACCCTGCTTGCCGGGGCTCATCCCTGACAGGACCCTGCTTGCCGGGGCTCATCCCTGACAGGACCCTGCTTGCCGGGGCTCATCCCTGACAGGACCCTGCTTGCCGGGGCTCATCCCTGACAGGACCCTGCTTGCCGGGGCTCATCCCTGACAGGACCCTGCTTGCCGGGGCTCATCCCTGACAGGACCCTGCTTGCCGGGGCTCATCCCTGACAGGACCCTGCTTGCCGGGGCTCATCCCTGACAGGACCCTGCTTGCCGGGGCTCATCCCTGACAGGACCCTGCTTGCCGGGGCTCATCCCTGACAGGACCCTGCTTGCCGGGGCTCATCCCTGACAGGACCCTGCTTGCCGGGGCTCATCCCTGACAGGACCCTGCTCCCCACCTCAGCACAGGCAGCTGCAAACTGGAGCAAAATGTCCCCCTTCCAGATAAGAACTTAAAATTGCAAAATCCTGCCCCCAGCCCAGGCTGACGTGCTCTCAGCCCCCACTCCTCACCCATCCCACACAATTCCCAAGGGATCAGCACCCCTGGGACCCCAGCAGAGGTGCCCAGACCTGCAGGGCATTATAAAGGCATATGGGCGGCAGCTCCTCTGGCAGCCCCAGCACCCCCTGGTCATCCCCAGTCCTCAGCAGCCCCACGGTGCCTCCAGCAGCTCTGCTCACTGCTCCATGCCAAGCCAGAGTTACCCAACTTCTGACCTACTTCTGCCTTGTGTTTCTCCCCCTCCCTGCTCCTGCCCTCAGTCCCCAATTAAATCTGTGTGAGATTTCCTCAATTATCCCCTTCCTGCTAATAGATGTGGAAAGAGGATGCCATAACAATGTATTCCCCTGGCACTGGTTCAAAATACATCTCCGAATTAATGTTGAGGAGTGCAGGATGTAGGAACACTTTAATTAAACATAAATGTATAGGAACCAGCAGTTAGGTTTAAGAAAGCTGATCTTTTGCTGCCACCACAACACTTCATCTCAGCCATGCAGTGAGGATCCTCGTGCTCCTCTTTAACTGACAGGCCAATAAATCAGCAGTAATCTCCCCTCCCTGTGTAGCTGTGCATGCTGATGTTCAGCTGGTTTGGAATACAGCAACATTTTACTGGCACGACCTAAGCAGCAACATGCACGGGAGTCCTGCAAAGAAAACGCTCCAGGCAAACCTTGAAACCTGTAACAAAACTTGGAGGGGGGACCTGAGCAATAAAAATCCGTGTTTGGGAATTCTGGCAGGGGTAAAGCTTTACATACACCTTTGGAAAGAGGAGGAGCAGGAATACAGAACTCCCATCTAAAGCCATTAAGATGTTCTGATAAGCACTTGCAATTCTGCATGAATACAGAGATAATTTGAACACGATTTCTAATTGAGACAAAAACTGTCTGTGAGGAATAGGGAATGAGCCTGGGAATCACTCTGCCCCTTACAGAAGGCATGAAGCCTCTGCTCAACTTTATAGCCCCCTTCTGCCTCATCCCAGAGAAGTATTGTGAGATAAGAAATTGCAAGTCTTCATATAAAGGAGGCTTTAATCCAATGGAAGCTACATCTGCACACCTACAGCTGCATTTTCCATAGCTGAGCTCCTGCTTTATCTTCTCTCTTG
This sequence comes from Nicator chloris, assembly GCA_013400495.1. Lineage (NCBI taxonomy): Eukaryota > Metazoa > Chordata > Aves > Passeriformes > Pycnonotidae > Nicator > Nicator chloris. The sequence goes on along the minus strand of WAAE01018502.1, from coordinate 171,638 downwards.
GCCCAAAACAATCTCCTAACAGCTCAATAACAAACTGCAATTAACCACATCACTGCAAAGGGAGCTCGGGGTGCTGATGGTACAGAAGGAAGAAACAAAATTATTTTAAGCCTGGTGGAGAGTAACTTGCAGCATTCTAAAGGCAGCCAGGCCCCAGCCCTGCTGCAAACACCCAGAAAATTCGCAGGCAGCAAGTCCCTGAGTACACAGCAAACAGCCACTGGGGTGATCTCAAAATTATTTAGGGCACTGCAGTACTGGATGAGGCTGAAATGAAAGGAGATGAAGACTTAAGCCCAGGCAGCATCTCTGCATGAAAAGTGAAGCCAGCCCTCAGAGCTCTCTCAGAATCCCAGGGGAACACAGCAAGGACCAGGTTTTCCCTGTGCTGGAGATGGGCTGAGCAGAGGAAGGGAAGGGAACAGTTTTTAACTTTTCTCCAGTATTTCTTCATGCTCTGTGTGGGACCTGGATGTTAAAATTACCACCACCTCTGGGACCAGAGTGCAATCTCTCAAATCCTCAGTCCCCTTTACCTGTAAGGAAGAGAATAACTCCCATCCCACTGAAATTACAAGCAGCAACACTCGTTTCTGGAGAACACACTTTGCTCTAAATATGAGAGGCTCTAAACAAAAAGCTGCAGCTTGCCCTCTTGCCTCCCTTCCTGTTTGCTCTATGTACACCAAAGGCCTTCGTTTCCACCTTACTGCACACGTACTGAAGCTATTTTTGGCCAAGAGTGACGTGGCTTTGTTTGCATAACTGGGTTCCCACCTCATGATCTGCCGCTCTAATAGTTTGCAAAATAATAACTGGAAAACGTCTGATTCCCAAAGAAGTGCCTGCAAAGTTCAGTTTGCCTTTACCTTAAGTCCAAAATAAAGGAAAAGAAAAAAAAAAAAAAAAAGAAAAAAGAAAAAAACAGGAAACAAGCCTTCCTGCAGCATCACTTATAAAATGCTTCAGCAAGATGTAAAACAAATTATTTAGTGATGACCAGCTGGGGTGTGGGGGTTGCATTCTGCTTCTGGTTTGGATGAGGGTATCAAACCAGAAAAGACAAGCCCAAAGTCACACAGGAAGAAAACCACTTTACACAGTGGAGCCTTAACAACTCACGTCAACCCAAAATATCATCTGCAGGAAATGCAAACTTATCACTGATGGCTAAAAACAAAAGCACAGCTCAAAATAGCAGCATTTCAGATGAGGCAAATACGTCGGTTGGACTATTCTCAACTGTCAGAACTGAGCTGCAATCACAGATCTCTCTTGAGGAATAGTTGGTATTTGTCCAGTATTAAAAATAAAATGTGAGATATCTTAGAAAAGAAAGAGATGGCTCAAATAAAGAATGTATGGAAATAAATTCTGTGTACAGAGGGAATCAGCCATTGGTTCTTCTTGTTCAAGGCCCAACTCCTGGCAAAAGAGGGACAAAATCCATTTCTACAAGAACTTTGTTACTGCAAAACATCCCAAAGTGGGATGAACGCTGTCCTAGTCTGCACAGCCAATGGAGCCAGGGGAATTGGCCATTTTTGTTTTAGCACATGACGTTTTGAAAGTACCCAGCCTCCTCCTTCACACCCAGGATGGGGCTGCCAAAGCAGGAACGCCACATTTGGGCACGATTATTGCTCAGTTCCACTTGGGACATCTCCCTTCACTGTCTTCCCTCCTCATCCCTCACCCACCCCTCCATCCAGCATGATCAGGGCTTGAGGCATTCCACTTCCCACACTCACTGGCTCCAGGGAAGTCACAGAGTGAATGTGTGAAGTCCCAAGTTCGTGATTAATGAGGGGAAGTCACACAAGACCACGAGCAGCTCAACCCCAGCAAAGCCCCACCACAGTGAAGAGCAGGGACAGAGGCTGTGGTGGGGAACAGCTTTCCCTCCTCATTTCTAGGAAGGGATTTCTCACCTGCACAAATCACTGAGCTGCCAGGGATGGGAGGAGAGTCCAGAAACATCTTTCTTACCCTGCACTGGAAGGACAGCGTTGTGCTGTGCCGTATTCCAGCAGGGAATCACAGAGCAAGCAGCAGGCAAACACCTGACAGCACACGGTGCAGCAGCTCTGATGGCAACAGAACACCTGTTCAGAGCTCTGCTTTAGTGCCTCAGCCATTCCATGGGGTCACTGCAGGGTGGAAGCCTCCCAGTGCCGAGCCCAGGCCTGTCCTAGGGAATCTCCAGAGGTGCTGGAGCCAGCAGGGGCACACACAGCTCAGCACCTGGCAGTCCCCACTCCCAAGGCAAAGGCAATCCCCCAGCACAGCTGCTGTCAGCACTGCCTGTGCCATTCCAGAACACACAGCATGGCCAGGGCACACCACGGAGAAGGCTCCAAACACTTCCATTTACCTTTGTCTCTTTGTTTTCCTGCTTGCTGCAGGCTTTCTCCTGACTGCAGCCTACTCAGGTGCCTGGCAGACAACTGCAGCAAGGCCTGGCCCTGTTTGCACTGTGCTGCTCACTGCTCCACTCAGTCCCCTCCCAGCACTATGCTGACACTGATGTGACACATCCACTGCCACATGTGAGCACCTCAGACACTCCAAGTATCCCCACAGCACAGCAAGTCCCTTTCACAAGGCAGACAAATCCCTTCCTGACTGTGGGACATGTTTGGTTCTCCAAGGCAAGGCTAAACCCAGAATTTGGAAACGTGGCAAGAGACAGAGCTAAGGAGCACCCATCATACAAAGCAGTGGAGTTATTCCTGCTTTTAGGTGAAGTCCTCGCACAAGGAGGAGTGGAAAGGGAATCAGCCCACAGGGATTCATCCCTCTTGGAGGTGCTTCCTGGGCATCCCACTCCGGCTGCAGCTTGCAGCAGCCCCTTGGTGGCCTTGCAGCAATTGTTCTGCTTCCCTGTCTCTCCCCAGATCACACAGCATCCCTGGGGACAGCCCTGAATGGGACACCAGTACATGGAGTGCCAGCAAGGTGGGGCAAGGACAGTGCTGGGTGAGCTCAGAGATCTGCAGGAAACACAGCTTCACCTGGGAAGCAACCTGTGCCCAAGCAGCTCTCCACACCCAGAAGTTAAACCCACTGCTGAGGGCAAGAGTGCTCCAAGGCCAGTGGCCAAAGGCCCTCCAAAAGTGGTCCCCACTGGCCACAACCTCTGCTACTTCACAGTGGTGCAATCCCTGCAGCCTTCCCACTCTCCAAAGGATGCTCCCTGCATGTGCTGGTGCACAGTCTGCCTTGGTCCTGGGTGGCAAACGGGATTGCACACTGGGAACAGCAGCACTGCAGCCAGTTGTTATTCCATCTCTTTTCCAGTGGCACAGCAGTGCAATCCCTGATCCTGTCACAGCAGAGCTACCATGAAATGTCTATTCTTGTTCAGAAAAGACTGATCTCTCAAGGTTTTTGGACAACAGGATGATATATTTCCCCAGATAATAGAGACAAAGAGATTTATTAGGGGAATTATTCTCTATATTCTGTGCAGTCCATTAAGAGATGAAGCTTTGCCTGCTCCATCGAGGAGCTCGTTGCAGGCCATGTGACTGCACTGATATAATACCCAAGTCCCCTCTGCAGCCTCTTATCCTGCTCATTTCACACTCCTCCAAGTACAGGCACAGTGTTGGGTCAATATCCCAGTTCAATTCACGTGTGAAAACCCCCATAATTCTGCAGAACAAAACCAGGGACAAAATTAGATCCTTTATTCCCACCTTTGGTACTAGGGACAGCTTGTTACCAAATCCACTTCAGCTGATTGAATGCCAAGGGCAGAGCAAAAGTCAGAGTAAGTAATGCAGTTGTAGTTTCCCTGTGAGCCCAAATGTTCAGGTGCCAGCACCTCAGCAGTGTGGGCAGGTGCTCTGAATTTGGGGTTTATGAACACGGCCTCCAAACTGCATGAGGATCACCCCATCTGAACAGCTTGGGGTGAACAGCAAAGGGCATGGTCCCACATGTTCCTTCCAGGTCATCAACAGAACCAAACCCGTGCTCTGGATGCTGTGGGATCACAGAGCTCCTCACAGGAGCAGGGCAGTGCTCCTGCCTCTCCAGGATCCCAAGGGATTGCCCTTGGCCTGTCAGGCTGGTGAAGTGAAGCACTCAGAGCTCATCTCAGAGTCCAGGGAGCCCCACACAACCACTGCCTGTCATCCCCTGGTGACTTTCCAGGTGTATCCACCCCCCTCGTGGCTTCAGCAGCACTTCTGTGATGCATCTTGAATCTGATGCATCTCAGATTTGAATCTCAGCAGCTACAGAAGACATTTTGGAGCTGGGACCTGTGCTTTTGCCTGTCCTTCCCAAATTTAGCTCCTTTTCAGCTGAACACTGGTGACACCGCAGTGGCCTCGAATCACGAGCGCAGCCAGGGCTTAGGAAGCACTACAAAAGCATTTGTTCCAATATTTACTCAGGGATTTTTCATGCTACACCTACCATGGCCTTTAGTTTATTGGGAACACAGTGCACTGGGGAAGGGCAAACCACAGAGTCTATACTGCTGCCAAGCAAAATGTCATTAAGGTTTTAGCAATGCAACACAAATTGAGTTTACATTAAAGCTTCTTTTGTATAAACCATATCCCAGAGTGAAACACGGCGACAGAGCTGAGTAATGAGTTGAAGCAGAGCAATCAAGGTGGAACTACTGAGCAATAGGAAAAAGGAGCCATTCCAAAGTGCTATTTAAAGTGAGGCTGAGAGCTCCATTTGAACTATAGAAGTGATTATGTACAGTCACCATTGCACACACATTTAATGCCATGTAGGATGCAGTACCTACCACCTGCAGCTGCACAGAGACACCCTGAGGTTCAATGGCACTATAAAAACCATCATGAACTGGAAGCTGAGATTCTTCTTAATATAGACTTACACATAATTGCTGAAGAGCTGAGAAGTCTGGAACTTCAAATCTCTCTTGTGCTACCCGCACATAAACAACTCAACAAACTCAAAGGTGACCATTTGTCATTTCAAACCTCTCCTTCCTGCAAGATTCAGAGTCACTGAAGCCCTGTCTGTCCCCAGGAATGCTGGAAAACACCTGTGTTATGGTGCTGTTGGAGCAACACCCAAGTCACCAAGGGTTATGTCCCCCCAGCCCTGCTCTGGACAAAACCACAGCACTTCTGGATGTTTTTCTAAACACCCAGAGCATGGTGAGTTTGGAAATACCACTCATTTCTAGTTCCAGGCTTCCTAACATGTGCTTTGCACTGCCCCTCATGCCAGTCCCTGGGGAGTGAGCCCAGAGCAGGGCCCGTTCATGCCAGAGGGATGCAAATGGGCTCAGGGCTGACCTGGAGCTCCCACTCAGCTCTGTGTGCTCTGCCCTGCTCCCAAACCCAGCAGATCAGACACAGCTCAGGTGCTGAAAAGGCAGCAGTGCTGCAGGGACCCTGGCTGGGCACTCCTCATGCACACAGATGGGGCTGGATCACAGCACTGCAATATTCTGAAGCTCAATCCCTGCTTTCCCCTCCAATGAGCAAGACAATTTTGATTTATTTGAACATCAGCACACAGAGTTTTTCAGAACTTGCAAAAAACATTTATAAATGGCTGAATATTAAAAAAAAACCAAAAAACTCCATAAAGACTTCAGAGCACTGCTAAGTAGAGCAACATAATAGGTTTATCAAGATATAAAGCAGCCCTCCTCAAAATATACAGCTCAGACATACCCTGCCAGCAGAACTACTCAATGTTTAAGATGAGGGAAGGATTCAATGACGATTTGTTTTCCTGGCAGCCCTCCATACTTGCACATAAACCTCTTGTAGCAGCACACTGATATTTAAACTAATTAGCACCAGGAAAGCCTCAGGACTGTGCTTTTCCCCCAGCCTGTTCCCAGGGACACAGGGGCTCCAAAACGACTGTGATCACATCCCACTCACGTCCCAGGATGCTGCAGCCCAGGAGCCCCAGCACACCCCCCTTCCTGCCCAAGTACACAGGAACACGGGCCAGGACACTTGGCAAAGGGAAAAAAAATCCCCCCTCTGCCCAAACTGCCCACTCAGCACTATGTGAGAGGATAAAAATAGCAGGCAGGAGAGCTGGCCCTGAATATCAAGCAGCATTCCCACCCAAATCAACTTCCCCTCCACTCTGTTCTGCAGGCTGCACGTTGCCTGAATTTCCTATTCCTCATAAACACAGCCAGTGGGGATTTAGCTCTGGGGAGCTGCAGACTGGCACATCCACCATCATCTCTCTGGCAACCCCCCACCAGCCTCTGGAAAGAGCTCCTGACTTCCAGAGGAGAAAGGACAGGCTGAGGGGGTGGGTTTTGTGAATATTCAACACCTCTGCACAGCAGGCCTGTCTATTATTAGTATAGGGGATGTCAAAGAAGCTCCTCTTATGCAAAGTTTCCAGTCTAGCTAATTAACAGTGGCTTCCTCCAGCATATAAATTTGGGCTTTAGTCCCTTGTACAGCACACAGGGCAGGAAGGGAGGGAAGGAGCAGAGAACAGGAATGGCTGCAGTCATCTTTAATGGCTGGAAATGAAATCTCTCAGGTAAGACACAGAGAATTAACACACATCCACACATTGAGAGGAGGCTTCCCATTTTAGGAAGGGCTGAATCTCCATTTTTAAAAAAGATTGGATGTGGCCCTCAGTGCCATGGTTTAGTTGAGGTGTTGAGGCTTGGGTTGGACTCAATGATCTTAAAGGTCTCTTCCAACCCGGTGATTCTGTGATTCCTCCTGGAGCACATCCCCAGAACATTTGTCTGGAAGAAGCTGAGACGATTTTGACTGGGCAGCTAACAAGAAGCAATAATTTCCCTCACAAGGGGCAGCAGAGGCCAGTGATTTGGGTCAGGAGGGGACTTTTACCCTCTGCTTCTGACATCCAGACCATAAAACATCTCCCAGCACCACTCTGGGGCTGCAGAAAGGAACTCACTGCTCCCCAAGGACCAGCCACATCCCAGCTGGCAGGACCTGCCTGAGGGTAAATCAGAGGCATGAGAGATGCTGAGGGTCCTGTCAGGGCAGCTTTCAGGGCACTCTCTGCCACCTCTGCTGCAGCAAAGCCTGCAGCTCAGGGCACCTTGAGGACTCCTGCAAGGTGGTCTTGACTGTGCCAAACTGCTCCCATAAAAGCAAAGGCTCTAAGTGACCTAAGTGCTAAACCAAAATGCTCTGCACATAAACTGCTTCAACAGAGAGTTTTCTTCTCCAGGCTGAAGAGTGTACTCTGGAAAAAAGAAATTAAGGACTGAAAACTTTGGAAGTCTGACCTAGTTTATTTTTACCCGATTCTTAAATTAGGAGAGAAACAGAAAACAATATTGTATGGCTCCACACGTCCCACCCTTCAGTGCTTCAGTTTCTTATTCCCACCTACAAAGTGGGAACAATAACCGTATCTACTCCATGAAAAACTTCTCCAGCTTGTGCCCAGATTTCAGACACTCTTGCTTTGAAGGATAAATCCCTGCTTTCTGCACTGCTCTGCCACCTCACTGGTGTCAGCTGTCAATGAAAGCACCTGACAAGAGACACCCAGGCCCACAAATCTCACCCAAATTCATAGATCTTGCCAGAGCACAAACTTCTTTCTGGCCAAGAGGTGATTTGCAGCCCTGTAGAGCTTCACTGAGCTTGGGGCAGAGGTGACAGATGAGTTTTCCAGCACTGCTATTGTGAGCCACATTTACGTATCCTGCTCCTGCAGCACTTGTACAGCACCTCTGATTTATAAACCCCAGCAAAGGTTTCAGAGCTGCCCGTTTACCATCATTTAAAAACAACTGCTTTATGAACAGGCCTCCCCAAACCCAATCCTCTGCCTCAGTGGCGCACAGATCTTTGGCATGGCCATGTCTGAGCCAAATGACGCCCTCAGATCTCTGGGGTCATGAGCAGCTCACTTCCCTTTCCAGCTCCACATCCTGCCCAGCTATCACCACAGGAGAAGCAGTTTCTTAGCTAACCTTTCCCAAACTTCAGCAGGGTGTTTGCTTTGCTGGGGTTTCAGATTTCCACAGTTTCTCTAAGGGCCTCTGATGCAATCTGGGCTCTGTTTGCAATCTGAAACAGGCCTGGCTTTATCAGGATGCTCAGGGCACAGATAATTCAGGAGCAATTTTGTGTCAAAACAGCACCTTGGCTTCCAGGAGAGCCTCCAGGACAGCTACGAAAGCTGCAAAGGCTCCTCTTAAAGGATTAATAAAGTGATTAATTAAGGTGTAATAAAGTGATTAATGAAGGACCAAATACATCCATGCACTGGTCAGTACCAGATCCTGAACACGGACACAGCTAATGGATAACACACCTGAGACATTCCAAGGCAGGGCTTGCACACTGTACAAAAGGATATTTCACTGCTCTGCTGCTCTGCAATCACCTGCCTTTACCCTGGCCCCAAGGACAAACAGCTTTATTGGCTCTGGATCATTTTATCTTCCAGGAAAACTTTGTTCTAAGCTTTAGATGTTCAGGTTGTGTAAAACCAGAAGAGCTTTCCTGAGTTGAAAGAAGCAGTTCATGTCTTGGCAGCGAGGTAAGACCCAAAGGGAAGGAAGAGAAAAAGAGGAGCTGAATTCCTTGTCTATCTTTCCTCTGCCTTTGTACCTCAGCCCACAAAAACTCAGCAAGGAAAACAGAAGTGATGCAAGATGGAATTCCAGAAAGTCACAAGCGACCAAAAATCCAGCAGTCCATCCCTGCACGTGTTCCCTGGAAACCAACACCCAGCACAAGGAGGACGGAGAAGTCACCGTCACTCACTGCCAACCTACTCCTCCTGTGATGGAAAAACACACACAGAGGCCAGGGCCCCAGTAGAAATCACATTTCAGGAAGGCAGTTCATCAAACAGCACAGGGGAAAGGAATACAATAAAGGTCTGGTAAGGAAGGACAGCAGTGGGGCGGGAAAGAGCCACAGAGACACAACAGAAGGTCAGTTCCCCTCTCCATTCCAGCAGGGAAATCCCTGGCTCCCAGATCATCCTTTGTTCCTGTGCCCCAGAGGAACAACAAGGGCTCAACCTCTTCTGCTATATTCAGTAGAAAACTCTGCCTGCATCACGCTGCAAGCTGGGAAATCTGTTGGGTTTGGGACAATTCAGACCTGTTGGGTACCAGTGAAAGCAGACTCATGAACACTACAAATCCAAAACAAGACCATGAAACAACCAAGGCCTCCAGACCTCAAACACAGGCCACAGCAAAAAAACCAACCCATCACCCAAGCAAGGAAACACATCAGACAAATTATACCATTTTTGCCATCTTTTCTGAATTTTGCCCAGAGAAAAACATGAACAACTCCAGGTCTACAATGGCTTTTACTTCCCCACTAGAAGCATCATTCACAAAGGAAAAAAACCCAAAAAACTAAGTGGATTGTGCCTATATTTGTGAAACAATTTGGGAAAGAAGCAGTGACATGAATTTGTCGCCGAGATGGTGCCGGGAGCAGCACCAAACCCAAAGGACACAGGGCTAAAAAAGGAAGGAGAAAAAATAAACCCATCAAACCCATGGAGCAGATCTGAAGGCGATGTGAAACGTCACAGTTCCCTCCACCTGCAAGGAACACTCAGCCACAGGCACAGGAGGCCCAGTGACAGTCCAACAGCCTCTGCTATACATTGAAGGGACACTGATTTGGGGAAAAGACAGCGCACCTAAGTTTGTATTGCTACAAAATAGTAACAAACCAATAAAATCCCCATCTGTGGCTGAAGGACACAGGGACTGAGGAAGCTGTTAGCCAAGCATATTGCTATAAACACAAAGCCCAAAGCAGGCAGAGGCACACTCCACACAGCTCCTTACCCGACTGATCTGCAGCTTCTCAGCTCCAGGCTTGAAGAGGTTCCATCGACGGCCGCCGTTCCTGCAGTTCCCGCGCACCTTCAGGGTCTTTGAAGCCTGTTCGTTCTCAGCTGCCAGGAGAAAATCCACAGGAACGAAAAAAAAAGGAATGACAAAAGATAAATGCTGTGCTTTAGCTCAGGCTGGGGGCGGAGGCTGTTCTTTTAAATGAAAGAAACAAAATTGTTTGCAAGAGACTCATTCAACCTCTGCTTTAGAAAAAGAGAGCACAGAGTATATTTAGGTGCTTTATTCAGTGCTCTTGGGATGCAAGAGAAATAGTGCAGCTTGGATACTACAAAAAGGCAGAGCCGGGAGCCACATCCCGAGGTGTGGTCAGCCCGGCTGGGTGTGGAGCCAGGATGCTCTGCCAGGAGCTCCAGGAGCAGGAGACCCTCATCAACCTGCACCAGTGTGCACAGGGCAGCAGCTCCCTGGGTCACCACTGCTCCAGCAGCAGCACCCGCAGCAACCCCAGCTGCACACTCGCTGTGGTCCACAGGATGCCAGGCCTCGGAAAAGAAACAGCTTGTCCAATTTACACACAACACAGAAATGGCTAAGTCCACAAAAGCTGGTTTTTCAAGGAAACTGGGCTGGTTCTCACTCCAAGTATTTCAGGCCAAGCCCTCACAGATGCAGTTCTGCTCTAGCTTCGAGTGACCCAACACCAGACATACCACTCACACCAGACCCCAGCCTGGCCTTGCAGATGGCACTACCCAGGCACAAAGCAGCTTGTGAAAAAGAGGCAAATGAGCTCTACTTTTCCAATCAATTGAAATTTTCAGCTCCACATCCTATCCCTCTATTTTGGGGAGAAGCTGCCATTCTGTTCGAGACCAGAGTTTTCCCTCCCACCTCCGGCAAGCTTAGATTTTAATCTCTTCTTCCATCAGGTTCCTCACATCCCCTGGCCTGGAGGGAAGGAAACAGAGCTGAGTGCCCCCACAGCAGCTGCCAGCACAGGTACACGTGATCCAGGCAGTGCACCTACGTGGTACATGCATCCCCACAAGTGTTTCCAGCACCTGGAGGCTCCTCATCCCGGTCATGGAGCAAGGATCTACAGAAAACAGCCACATTCTGGAATCCTTCCCTAAAAGATGCACAACGCTCTATTTCTATCTCCTCACGTACCTCTAACCAGGCAGAGGTTTCAGACTCTGTCAGTCCTGAGGGGTTTGAGACCAGAATAAATAGTTCCAGGCTTTGGGAGAGTGGAGGCCCCCAAACCAAACAAGGTGGGGGCTCTGCCCTGCCCAGGCCAGAGCGCAGCAGGGCCAGGATGCTGCTGCAGGCTGGCTGGGCAGCCATCCTGATTTTCTTCCAGCGTTGCTGGGAGAGAGATTGCACTGAGACCTATTTCCTCAATGCTGATGCAGGCAGCCTGCTGCTATTTTTAGCAGCCCACGTTTCACTTTGGAGACTCTTGGAGAGCCAGGCTGCAGCACGGTGCCGATGAGAGCAGGCGGCTGCTCGCGGCTCCGGAGGCGATGGATGGAGCAGCGCCGGGAGCGGCGTGCAAACAGGGAATGCTCACTCTGAGACTCTGAGGGGGTGTGTGACCCCCCCGTGCTGGGAACCACCTCACCCCGGCAGCAGAGTCATCAATTAACAGCACAGGCAGCTAATTGGCCTTGTCCTCCCCAGCTCTGCTGAACCCTGATGTGCTGCCACCATCCATCAGCCGCCCGGATCCCCGGAGTGCTCCCGAGCAATGCCAGCACAATCTGGCAGCGCTTCCGTGCTTGCCCATCACTAAATCACAGGATTCTTCATGCCAGCAGTGGCCCTTCAGGAAATAATTTCCTTTCTCTCATTATCAATCTTTTTAATTAGGAGGTTCAAAAAATGATGTCATCTATTCAGCCATCAGCCAATTTACCTGCCAGCACAAGACCCTGCCAGCAAATACACTCCACAGTGCTCTCTCTGGTGTCACCCTGAGCAGGACAAATGCAGAGAGGTCACCCCAGTCTTTGGCTCATGAGATTCCCTCCTTCATCATGAAAAGTTACCCAAGCACAGAGTAAAAAACTCCCCACTTCTTGTGTTTCCAAACGAACATCAGACTTGAGTTGTGATCTCAGTATCCATCATCACTCACCACCTCCCAACGGTGAGTACTCGGTGAGTACTCACCACAGAGGATTCTCCGAGGATAGAAATTCAAGAGAAAACCACCAAATGTAAACTCACACAGCAACTGCTCAACAGCTTTCGCACCTCATGTGCCTACCCCTGTTCATCTTCTCGTAACCAGATTATGGGGACTGTGTTCAGAGTCATTAAAGAGAGAAAATAGCCTTATTTCACAAACACACTGTACACAAGAAGATCCTGTTAGCCAGCAAGAAACTCCTCAGCACGCGGCTCCCTCACCTGGCGTCAGGGATGTAACCAGCACGGATGCAAACCACATTCCTGACTTTTCCACCCCTGCTGCCCTTGGCTGACAGCCAAAAAACCAGAGCTGGAGAGAAGAGGCACTCACCACGTCTGCGGAGCAGGTGCTGCATGCGCCCTCCCAGCTGGTCCAGCCCCATGGGGGTGCTCTGCGAGAGGGGCTCGGAGCGGCAGCGCTCCACCAGCACCTTGAAGGGCTCTGCCTGCGGGGACGGCTGCGGAGGATGAGACGTTGGCTGCCAAGACAAGGGGCACAGAAGAATTTTACCAACAGCAGTCAAATCTCAGGCAAAGCAACCACAGGACATACAATAGTACACAGAATTTCCGAGACGACGCAGCACGGCGCGCTGCAATCTGCACCTGGTGCATTGCTGACTGCAGGGTCACTACCTGCTGGCCCTGGTGTGCTACTGTGGTGTGCTATGGTCACTGTGTGACCAGTGGCCCTATTGAGGGGGCTCAGACCTTGTACAGCTTTGAGCCCAACACCTCCGGTGGCACTGAATGTCCCAGGAACTTCTGGGAGTAACCCTGATGGAGACTCACTTGCTGCTCTGCATTTTGGGGGTGAGGCTGCTCTCCCATTCCCAAGTCCCAGCAGGAGCACACGCAGGGAGGGAATTAGCTGGTGCTGAGGCCCCCTACAAGTAAGGGCTGGCTGCTTCCAAGGGACAGCAAAGAGCAGCCAAATGGGTTGGCAACTCACTGATGACAACAGCTAACCAGACATGTCCTTGCATCTGTAGCCTACAAAAGATTTACTTGAATAAACAGTTGCAATTGGTTGGAACACCCATAAAATGGTCAAATACCTCAGTTATACCTTAATGCTTGGTGACTCTCATCCAAAGAATTGGCATTTACAGGTAAGAGGAGGAAAACGTTGGCGTTTTCCTCACTCCAACTTTTATTACTCTATTCCAGAAGGAAAAGTTCCTGAAAATGACAACTGTACCATGACATTTTGCAGAATGGAATGTTCTTTTTAAAACATCAGAATTCAAACTCCTACTTTTCATTTTATTCTCTGTGACACGCGACACTGTGGAAGTCTTGTGTATAATCTTAGAGTCAAGAAATCAGAAGAAAAATCATTTGACAAAGGTCAGGGGAAGCAAACTTCGCGTGTTCCTCTCTGAAAGGAGAAGAGGCATTCTAGGCTCAATCACAGACACATCTGTCACAATTCCAGGAACTTGCTAATAACTGGGTGCCTGGGATGGTTTGGTGGATCCATCCTCAAGACTCCAGCAGCTCATTTTCACTGATGTGCTGTTATTTTCATTTACACATGAAGAACAAAGCAGACAGGCTGTAATTACCCCATAGGAAAACTCTCAGCACCAGCATCATATCCAGTGAGCCAGTACACTTCTCGTGGCTGGAAAACAGCTGAGAGGAGGTAAAATCCAAAGAAAACCTTCCATCCAGGGAATTTTGGACACAGAGTCCCTTTAGCATAAGGCCAGCAATGCCCAGAGGTTTCCCTTCCCATCCCTACTCTGATGCCCTGTTTTAACTTTTGAGGCTGGGAATGGGATAAAGGAAAGACACACCATGTGTTTAAGGAAAACACATGGAAATCTGAATTATCCATGTGTTCCATGGCTGGTTCTATATACATGCAAAGCCTATCAGCTTTGCCAACTCAACGTGCCTTTCCCTGACGATGTTAAAAATAGGTTTCCCAAAAAACCCTACCCCACTAGAGACAGCACTAAATATAGGCTTTAATTCAAGGATTTTGCTAGTACCTCCTGGTTATTATGAATACAAGAATCTGAACAGCTTGCAGATAGGCTTTAGAGGTTTTGTCTCCTCTAAAAATAAAATGATTGTCAGACACAACCATATTAAAAGTCATAAATACCCAAAATCTTCATTCTGCAAGTAAACTGCACCTCGCTGCAGACAGGAATACAGCACTCTTTTGGCAACAGCACGATTTAGAAAGTAAAGTACTATTTCTTAACTTGGAAGGACTACAGAGTCTTTTGTTACAGCAGGCTGAGACACAACCCAGGAGATGATGAAAGCTCTGAGGCTCAACTCTCACAGATACCATCTCCTGGTCAGTGTCATTCAGCAGTGGGAGGGAAGGGATAAATCCACTCAGCAATCCCATCTCTGCAGCTGCTCCCACAATAAACCAATCTCAAGCTAAAGTTCACTACGGGCATCACCTGCAATTTCTCAGCAAACACAGAAAAGGGAACTTTGCTGGATCTTCCTCTTGTGGAAAGGCACTTGGAGCTGCACTAAAGCCAAACCCCAAAGCTCTGGGAGGATGTGAGCTATGCCCCAGCTGTCAGGCAGATCTGCAAACCCATCCCCTGGCATGTGCACACTCAGGCAAATAAGTAACCCTGCGCTTCCAGTCAGACCCACTGCAGGGAGAGGCTCCCGCTTTCCCACACAGCGCAGCTGTGGCACAGGAATCCCAAAAACCTCCTAATGCCCTGACAGCACCCATATCCACATGGGCCACGCAGAGTAGCAGCACACTCTGCACCAGGGACAGCCTTTGTGGCCCTGGGACAGTCTGGATCCCGAGTCCAGGACTTGGAGGAAAAATCTCAACAGCTGCTCCAGAGAAACATCTGCAGTGATGCAGGAGTTTGAACACACGGTCCTTTACAGAGCCCTGAAACCAAGCACAGCATCCCAGCAGCCTGGCACCTCATCCTATGGGACACACAGCTTTTGCTAAGGCTGACAAGCCTGTAGAAATCTCATTTGCACACTTCTAGCAATCCTAATTCCCACAGAGAACAGCCTCACAAACCCAACTGGGGTCTATGCATAGCCACAACAGCCAGAAGCAAGCTGCAGCCTGCAAACCCTTTGGAGATAAATTTCTGAACCCCAAGGAAAAAGATAAAGGCTTTCTGTTCCACCAAAACAACCTCTAACTTCCCAAAGAAGCCAGCAGAGGGCACAGAAAGACTGCGGTGAAAGCCCTCTGCTCTGTCACTGGGAGGGTGACACCAGCCCAGAGACTTCGAGATGCTCCCGGTCTCCTGGCCCTGGGACAAGCAGGGACCTCACCCTATGGCAGATCTCTCTGCCAGAAATAAACCTGACACTTGCTTCTGGGTCCTAAAAACTCCAAACTGATACGTGAAATATGAATTCAGATGCCTATTTTGCAACCTTTCCTCATGTCACTCCAGAGGAGGTATCAAATCACCCACAAACCCTGTCCACGGACACACCAGCCAGTTTGGAACCCTGATGGAAGGCTGGAATTGCAAAATACATGGTATCAAAGCTGCTTTCCATCTAAACATCACCTCAGGCTACTGGAAATGCTCAAAGTCAACTCCTGGGGCTATGCCTGACTTCCTGAAGCAGCTGTTTCCCTGTTGGGATGCTGTGGTGCTTTTAGGGGTTGGAGGAGGATAATTCACTTCAGTGGAGACATGAAAAATGAAACTGTCCAAAAACTAGTGAAACCTCCATGTCATCTTTCACTCCATTTCCCATATGTCAGAATAAGGATGGCACTATGATTCCAGAGCTGCACCAGCATGAATGGAATAATGCATTTCCCACTGACAATTTGTTTTGACCTTTACTGTTCTTCCAATTCTTTAAAACATTTTATCTCCACTGTTTCACAAGCTCCCAGAACAGATGAGAATTTGGGATGGGGTCTGAAAGCAACTGTCAGGGATGTGCTTTTCTACTTTTCTGCATCTGCTTTTATTAAATGCTGCTGCAATGTTACTTCCTTTAAAGCACCAGGACCAAATCCTACCAAACTACCTGCCCATACTATCACTCAGCTCCTGCCCAAAGACATTAGAATTTTAAAAGGCAAGACCAGGAAAGCAAAAACTAGGGGCATTAATTGCAGATACAACTAAACAGATTTACTTACTGACAGAACCAATGTACAGATCCTTTAAATCCCGCTCCAGCATCCCTTGTGCTACACCAGCCCCAGTTTCTCATACCATCTTCCCACAGGAGCCTCAGTGGGAACGGGCACTTTTATGCTTTTTTTTGGAGCAATGTTTAAGTTGTTTGGGAAATGCTTTCTGCCCTACTCTGCTCACACACTGTAAAACTCCTGGGGAACTTGCTCAGAACAGCTGGCCTGGCCAAGCCACCCTATCCTGGCAGCACCTTCTCCCTGCCTGTGGTTGAGCACTTCCCTTGAAATACAAATCCTATAGTTAATCAGAGCAGCCCGGAGTGAAGGCAGCAGGGCCAGCAACTGTCCTGAGGAACAGGTGCCAGCAAAGAGATGGATTGAGCCCTAAAACAATAAGAGGCTGGAGTTTACTGCTACTATCACGCTCAGGCTGAAGTTACTCCTCTTCCATGTTTATTTTTGGTGAAGTGTTTCCGAGTGCCGCTCCCTGATGGGAGATAGGCGAGCAAATCCCTGGGGTATCTCAGGTCACTTGTCACTGGAGCTGCTGGCAGACTCTCCAGGGCTGCTCCTGTCCAGGAGATCCCTTCTTCAGCCTCCCTTTATCTGGGTTTGGTGCCACCACCAGGTCGCTGTGCATTTCCAAACCTGCAGCAGGACTGGGGTGCAGGAGGTGTCCACAAGCCAGGAGGGGCTGTCTGCTTTCCCTCCCACCCTGCTGCAGCTCCTGCCAGGAGGCAGCCAGCCCTCCCTGCCAGAGGAAGCCGCAGCAGCCCGGAGGTCGTGTGCTGTCACCGCGCTCCACGGGAACTCGGGGGAGGTTTCCTGCCCAGTTATCTCAAGCACCATATTTAAGTTTCTTGGTCACATTAGTAAGCTGCAACAGCTGAGCTGGGACTTAGGACATCTCCTGTTCACACAGCTGAGCTGGGAAAGCGCTGGGATTGTGCCCTGAGAGCGCTGGGATCAGACAGGCAGCCCCTGCCCTCCTAGCAGGGATGTGGCTGCTCTGGGACAAGAGTGCTGGGACTTCCCTCTGCTCCACTCCATCCTTTCGTGCCTCTCTCATCTTGCTCCTGTCCAGAATACTTCCAGCTTGGTCCCTGTGAAGGGATATCAAACCACAGCCCTCTAAAGCTCCTCCTAAAAATGTTTCTTCCAGAAACCCCAAGAAGTGACCCACCAGTACTCACTCCTCTGGAGTGCCTGGGATTACACAGAGAGCTTCTGTCATTCTTTGCATTACACAAAACGGAGCAGGAAAATAAAATCAGGAATAACTAACAATACTGCTGTCTGTTTTAGTGTTTTAGCTGCAAGTCAGAAGTTCAGATTTTTTCCCCCCAGCATTTCTTATCTGCTGCCAATTTTCAAACACTTCCTCTCTTGGCTCAGAAGTTACTGTGACCCCTTTTCCAACAGGCAACAGTGTCACCACCTCTGGAATATCTCTTCTCTCTCAAACCCAAAAGGAAAAGAGAAAGTTTCTTCACAAATCAACCTAATTTTTCTACCTGACACGAAAAAAGTCCTCATTCCAGCCTCAGTGAACCAGCAGGTACCCAAAAGAACCCTAAAGCTGGGCTTCACACTGGCTCCACAGGACTTCTGATGTTTCATAGCAATAAAGTGGACAAGACAGATTTGTAACACCCAGAACCCTGTCCAAAATGAAATGTCCACTTAAATGTTTTGAGGATTTTAATGGCTTTGGAAGACTTGCTTGTACCAGACAGGAATGTCCTGCCATGAGTAGAGCCACTAGCATTGCCCACCTCTCATTCATCACCCACCCCATCACTCCTACAGCTATTTTAGGTAAGAAAACACAGAGGCCAAAGTGCAATTGCTGAATTCCGTTTACCCACGGCACACTTTAAAACTCTCAATTTGGCAAAACCCCACTTCTCAGGAGCTTCTACTTCAAATGAACCTAAATGCAGAGAGGAAAGAAAACTAAAGGTAGTGTCTAGGAATACATAAACTGCTACATCCTCCTCAAGAGACACTGATACACACACAGGGTCACACAATAAGCAGCTCTGGAGGTTTCAGAGCTCAGAGACTGATCTAAAAGCTGTGTCTGCTGCCACCATGCACAGAACAACCTCCCTAGGTGGAAATCCCAATGAGGGATGTAAAAAAAAATGCTTTCAAGTGCAAATCAGCTTTTTGAGATGTACAACAGCGTGGTCTTATTGCAAACCATACCAAACTGCTCCTACCTTCCCATTTTTGAGGCGTCCAGAAGAGACAATCCTCGAGACGTGCACTTGGAAGGGCCTGCACTCCGTGCTGCAGTTGAACTCTTCCACTCTGTCCATGACCTCCACGGAGTTTTGTTCCACAAATGAAGTGGTTCCCCGCTTTTTAACGCGGCCACCAGGCTGCTCCAAACCCTGCCTTTTCACTGTGGAACACTTTAAAAAAGTCACTACAGAAAAGTCCACGTCGGCAACTGCGGAACAGCCCATGTCTGCAGCATCCAGAATATCCTCAGGAATGTCGTGAGAAGGTGGCAGGTCCCTGCCCAGGACCTGACTCTTCTCCAGAGCACTGACTGTGTCTTGGATCTCTTCAGTCGGATCTGCCTGGCCAAGGTGGCTCAGAAACTCAGGTGCTGCAGAGGAGTCACCATTGGCAGCTGGGGAATGGTCCAAGTCCACAGTACCCAGGATATTCACAGGAAGATGAGGAGAAGGTGGCACATCCCTGCCCACAACCTGTGATGTCTCTGGAGTACTGCCCGAGTCCTGAATCCCCAGCTCACCTCCCAACAAGTCTTGCAAAGGTAGCTCAGGATTTCTCAAGTCCTGATTATCCAGTTCTGTCCTTGAAATTTCCTGAGCCACAGCTGGAGATGGATCCATGTCTTTAGCAATCACTGGGGCGCAAGCCACGTCCTCAGTATCAAGTTTAGTCAGTGACGTCTGTGGAAGGTGGGTCTGAGCCTCCGTCACTGCTGAAAAGGCACCATCAGCAGGTGGAGAACAGCCCAGATCTCCAGCATCCAGATTACTGACAGCCAGATCAAGAGAATGTGGCAGGTCCCTGCCCACAACCCTCTCCAAGGTACTGCCAGTGTCTTGAAACTCCAGCTCATCTCCAGACAAGTTTTGCGAAGGCAGCTCAGGATTTCTCAAGTCCTGATTATCCAGTTCTGTCTCTGAGAGCTCCTGAGCAACTGCTGGAGACAGATCCATGTCTTTAGCAACCACTGGGGCACAAGCCACATCCTCAGAATGAAGGTCTGTTGGCGATGCCTGCGGGAGGCGGGTCTGCACTTCAGTTTCTGCAGAAAAGTCCCCACTGGCAGCTGGAGAACGGCCCAGGTCCACAGTACCCAGACCATTCACAGGAAGATCATGAGAAGGCAGCAGGTCCCCGGCCATGAGCCGAGTCTTCTCTGGCGTCGTGCCCAAGTCCTGAATCGGTTCAGCCAGAGCCGTCTGTGGAAGTTCACCCAGATCCTCAGAGGGGTCTTTGCTGTTCAGCTCAATGAAAGAGCCACCTGCAAGCTCTGCCAGCTGGGACATGGATGGTTCTGGCCCAAAGGGAGAAGGTGAGGTTTCGTTAAGTCTGTCATTCCCATTGTCCAGGCCAGAGGAACCAACACCTTTCAGCCCGTCTGTGGTTTTGCAGTGCTGCATGGGCTCCTTCCCCGCTAAACTCTCAAAGCTGAGGTTCTCCCATGTGCCTGAATCCGGGGACTGCAGACAGGCTCCCACCGTGCACAAGGCCTTTGCGCTCTCATTCTCGATAACCAAGCCCTCTTTGGGGGAGGCAACATCCTGCCTGCGGCCCCGGAAACTGCGCTGAGGCCTCCTCTCATCGGGGGAAAACGCCCTTGAGGAGCCTCGTAGCCGCCGAGCTGCCTCAGCCACGCTGGTCAAGAACCTCACAACACCCCCAAAGTGAGTGGCTTTGGCAGCACCATTTGATTTTTTTCGCTGGCTGAGATTCTCGTCACATCTCGTATCAAAGTCAAAATAAGAAGTGTAATGATCAGTTGTATTTTCTAAGTTCTGGAAATTGGTTTCAGCCCTTTGATCTGGGAGCTTTGAATTATCTTTGCTAGCTAATGAAATTCCTTTCAGATAGCTCCAGACATCAGAGCTCCTTCCTCTCCTGGTCTCCTGTGGGAGCACAGGACACCTCTTTTGATTGTCCCCTTCTGTAACTGCAGGACTCTTAACGTGTTCAAAATTCAAAGACTCACTCTTCCTGGCTGGTATTCTGTGGCAGTTGCCATCATTATCCTCACCGTGTAATCTGCCACTGATATCCCTGAGACATTTACTTTCAGTGGCATCGAGTTCAGGAATGCTGATGTTCAGCTCTATGTCCTCAAACGAAGAGTCCAAATCCTCGATGTACCCGGCGTACGAGTGGCGGGAGGGCCTCCGGCCATCACTCAGCTTCTTAACCCTGTAGACAGCCCTCTGCCCGCTGCAGTGAAGGTCCTCCTCAGGGTCACACACATCCTGCACTCTGGGTGCTCTCAAATCCACGTTCTTGGGTGTCCTAGAGGATCTTCCCTTTTTTGACGAGCGTACCCTGTCCATGAAGGATGGCTTTTTTAATTCTGAGACCTCAGAGGCAACTCCCAGCAGAATCATGGACTGGGGTCTGTCTTTATTCGTAGAGAGTCCTTTCCTTCGTCTGACAAAATTCCAGATCCGGCTGCCCTTGGTTGTCTTCTTATACCTGTGTGTTTCCTCCTGCTCACCGGGGATTGCGTCGCCAGAGGCACAGTGCTCAGCACCACAGGCCTCCAAGGCATCAGTGCTCCCTCCCTCCATGCTTCCTTGGAAAATCCTGCTGGCATATCCATTGGGAATGCTCATGGAAGCAGTACGCTGGCGGCCCTCTAGAATTTCCATCGCCCTGGCTCACAGGCTGATTCCAGAAGTCACGGATGCATGGTCCTCAGATTGCTTTCTTCACAAGACTTCAAGGGAAAAGAACAAAGGAATGCAATTAGGAGCAGAAAACTTCCAGAAGACATTTCTTAAAGCATCACAAGTCAAACCTTATCCCAATGGCTGTGGTGGTTTTCCCCGTTGATTCCAGGGAGGCTGAAATTTTGCTTCCAAACCATATAAATTTTAAAGCTACTTAAATCTGCTTTAAATAACTGAACACTTAGTGACCACAAATAAACTTCCTGCACTAATAAAGTTACCACAAAGTATGCTCAGAGTCCCATGAATCACATCTTAGTTTTCCAAGTTGCAGAGACTCTAAATGCATCAAAGTTCATGGCAGAGAGGAGAGAGGAAATTCCAGTGAGTGTCCCTGCACATGTCACTGTCATCTCCACCATCCCCATCTGCCAGAAACTGGCACCATGCTCCCAATAGCTCAGTCTCTCCAGGCAGCCATTCAAAGAAAAGTCAGGATGAGCCTTTTCCTGGAAGCAAAGCAACTCTAAAATACTACAACATCAGAAAACTCATGGAATATCCAAGCCAGGTTTTTCATCCAGTAACAATGGCACCAGCACGGGAATCCCTCCTGGCACCGGTCTGCTCAATGAAAGCTGCTTGGCCACCACTCAGTACTACAAAAAACATGTTACCCTCAAGTGAGTTCCAGTGGACAGCATTAAAAATACAGTTCCCCCATTTGGAACAGCAATGGAAACCACTCTGAACCGGCTGTAGGAATACTCCTGCTCAGCTCCTAAAGCTTCCCTTCCACCAGAATACATCTGCCCTGTCTCAATATTACAGCTTCCTGGGGCTGGGTCTGCTGGGCCTGGGTTTGCTGTCTAGAAGGCAGAACTACATGCCAGACAGTCAACAGGGTTAAATTCCCTCAATTTCCAATCCTACTCTTAGGAGGAAGAAGGAAGAAATACTGAGCCCCCAAGGGATGGGTTTGACAATGGAGAAACTCTTCCCCAAGCAGCAGGAGAGCCACACCAGCACTGTAAACAGTCCCCATATCTACTAAAAACGTTTAAACTTGCTACTGCTATTAAAACTAAGGTTATTAATGCAGCAGCTACTGGCCTGGTCATCTCATGACCCTTGCATTCAGTCAAATAAGTCTGTTTCTACCTTGCCACCAACAAGGGATAACCCATGAGACCCCCAGAGTTGGCAAAGGCACCACAAAAGTAGAACACAGCCAACAGAAACAACCAGCATCCCTCTTTTTAATGGACAACAGTCATCTTCCAGGAGCCCTGCCACGGAGGTTGTGCCAAGCGTTTTTGGCACCAGCTGTGCCTAGGGTAGCAGAAATGAGTGTTTGCTGCTGTGGTGGGCTGCCAGATGTCCACTTGCTGTGCTGCCCAAGCAAGGCAAGGGGGGAAATAGGATGAAAAAGCTGATGGGCTGCTATAAAAATACAGTGACCCCTTTCCAATCACTGTCAATTTGATTTGTCACCAACTGATCTGTGTAACAAGAAACAAAGATAAAACCAACACAATGCCTAAGCCCCTCCCCATGGCTCAACTTCCCCGTCTTCTGAGGGATCTACCTCCCACCAAGGGCTGCAGAAGGATTGGGAACTGGGACAGGTATGGTTGGGACATAATAGTTGTCCTTCCTTCTCCTACTTGTCCCAGGCTCCCACGGGGCCTTCACAGGCCACGGTTCCTGTCAGGAGAACCTACTCCTGTGTGGGGCCTCCACTGGTTACAATTCCTGCCAGGAATCAGCTCCACTGGCTACAATTCCTACCAGGAACATCCCCTGGCCCTTGTGTGGAGCGTCCAGAGGTTCCATCCCCGCCTTGTGGAGCCATCACAGGGCCCATTCCCGTCAGGAGAACCTGCTCCTGTGTGGGGCCTGCACAGGCCGCAGCTCCTGCCAGGGATCATCCCCCTACTCCAGCACCTCATCCTCACCATCTTTACCAACCTCAGGGCTAACAGAGCTGCTTCGCACCTTTTTTTATCCCCTCATCACTCCTCCAGGCCATTTTTTCTCTTTATTAACCATGAGAGGTGCTGCCAGCACTGCTGCTGGCTCCGCTCTGGGCTGTGGTGGAGCCACTGCTGGCACCGGCTGTGCCCAACACACCCCACGGTGACACAGCCTAAATGTGCTCTGCCAAATACACCCCACGCTCACACAGCCTAAATGTGCTCTGCTAAATACACCCCACACTCACACAGCCTAAATGTGCACTGCCAAACACACCCCACACTCACACAGCCTCACTGTGCCCTGTCAAACACACCCCACGGTGACACAGCCTAAATGTGCTCTGCCAAATACACCCCACGGTGACACAGCCTAAATGTGCTCTGCTAAATACACCCCATGGTGACACAGCCTAAATGTGCTCTGCCAAATACACCCCACACTCACACAGCCTAAATGTGCTCTGCCAAATACACCCCACACTCACACAGCCTAAATGTGCTCTGCTAAATACACCCTACACTCACACAGCCTAAATGTGCACTGCCAAACACACCCCACACTCACACAGCCTCACTGTGCCCTGTCAAACACACCCCACAGTGACACAGCCTAAATGTGCACTGTCAAACACACCCCATGGTGACACAGCCTAAATGTGCTCTGCCAAATACACCCCACGGTGACACAGCCTAAATGTGCTCTGCTAAATACACCCCATGGTGACACAGCCTAAATGTGCTCTGCCAAATACACCCCACACTCACACAGCCTAAATGTGCTCTGCCAAATACACCCCACACTCACACAGCCTAAATGTGCTCTGCTAAATACACCCTACACTCACACAGCCTAAATGTGCACTGCCAAACACACCCCACACTCACACAGCCTCACTGTGCCCTGTCAAACACACCCCACAGTGACACAGCCTAAATGTGCACTGTCAAACACACCCCATGGTGACACAGCCTAAATGTGCTCTGCCAAATACACCCCATGGTGACACAGCCTAAATGTGCTCTGCTAAATACACCCCATGGTGACACAGCCTAAATGTGCATTGTCAAACACACTCCATGGTGACACAGCCTAAATGTGCACTGCCAAATACACCCCACTCAATTACACATTCTGAAGGAATACAGCCAAATAGACCCCACAATTATACATCCTAAATGTGCACTGCCAAATACACCCCACTGTTATACAGCATCACTGGACGCAGCCCTACAATTACACACCCTAAATGTCCACTGCAAAATACCCTGTGCAGCTCCCCAGCCCAAACACAGCCCATGCAGTCACACAGCTCCACAGAAGGTACCTCCAGTTACACCCCAGAGTTACCCAGCCCAAGCAGAGTGTTGGTGCTCCACACGCTGCCCCGCTCTGCTTTAGCCATCTCCTTACTCAGCCTCTTGGACCCACCACCACGGAGGTTTTAAGAGAGAACCTCCTTCCCCAGGCACTTTTTGGGCCTCAGCACCACGTGCCTCCATCTAAACCCTGTAGCAGAAATTCATGCAGGAGCCACGTTGTCATGGGTCCCTGCAGAGACCACAGAAGCTTTTGTTCCCAAGAAACCAAGGGTTGAGCAGGACAGTTCCTCCATCTGGTGCCTGAGGAGGAGACCAGCTCCTCATTTCTCAGGCTGTCACTTTGGGATATGAGTTATTCTCAGACATTCCTGCTGCAACTTAAAGACTAACACACTGGAATGGGTTGGAAGGAGTGGGGGGGAAAAAAAGAGCACTTCAGTCGTTTCAAGTTGTGCAGCCAACTGGCAGCAAAAGACAGAAATCACAAATGGTATTCTTTTTTTGTTTGTTTTCTCTTTCCAGTTTTATGTTTTATTGTTTTTGGCTGGGTGGATCCTGCATGAGGAAAGAAGATTCAAAGGGAAGAGGCTTGCCTGTGAAGTCTTTGGAGGGATGCTAGCACAGAGGAGACAGTTTGTTCCCATGTAGCAGGCAAAAGAGCCCATAACAAGGGACAGATCCTGCACAGCCCTCCCCAGAGAAGCAACAGAATCCAGAATCACAGGGCACATGGGTGGCTTTAAGATTAAATATGTGTGTATTTTTTTTTAAGCAGCTTTAAAGCAGATGTAAATTAGAGCTGCCACCATGAAGCCAGACCCGAGCACTCTAAGCAGAGAGGAGACTCATTCTGTGACCAGTGTTTGGTTCCTCCTCTCCATCTTCCCTTCCACCACAGCCTCACCTGAACCTCTCCTCATCTCCAAAACCACCTCGTTGGTGTTTGAATTCCCCCCAGTTCTGCACACAAGCTGACCTTGGCAGGAGCCAACACTCAGCACAGCTTCCCCAGTGCCCACAGTCCCAGCAGTGGCCCTGAGCCAGCTCCAGCCCCAGGACTGGCACTGCCTCACCCAGAGCAAAGCCTCCCACCATCAAGGCAAATTCCAGCCAGCTTCCCTGAGTCCTCCCTGAGCAGCAGCTGAAGTCTGCTACGCTCCACTGCCTGCTGGAGCCGCCGATCGCAGCATCTGCCACTGTGCCAACACCTGCAGCAGCTGCCTGGAGGAAACCTGTGCTTTCCATCAGCCAAGCAGGGCAAAGGTGGCTTTACCAACCAAACCGTATGCCCTTGGGGGCATTTAGGCCCATCATGACAAAATAAAATTCGAGTGTGGAGGAGAGCAGCCCTGAGTGTCTGATGAACCATTGCTCACCTTTCTGGGGTGCAGGGGAAAGAGGTTTTGAAGTAACACTTTGCAAACAGCTATTAGTCAGAAAACCACACCACTTGTCAACCACATGTTTATTTTTCCCCTCCTTGAGCTGCAGTTACAGATGTCAAGTCGTAGCAAGTTACCACCCAGCAGCTGAGCTGCGACTAGCATCACTTAAAGCAGGGCTTTAACCATAGAAAACACAATTACCTTCTGCCTCTTCCACTGCCCTCAGATTACCTGAGCCCAAGGAGGGTGGCTCAGCCAGGTTTGGAGACCAAAGGCTTGTGTGCTTACTCTCCAAATCACACAGAATCTCACTTGGAGGGGAAGATGGTTTTATAAAACTCCAGCTATCAACCAAACACTGCCAACAGCTCCAGTGTACAGGGGCTGCATGGGCCCCTGCCTTGCCCTGCTCTTCTCGTCACAAAAGCAGCAGCCTTTCATTCTCAAAATTCACTTTCCTTTTCCAGGTTCACTGAGGGGGATGAATAAACTGAGATTAATAAAATCCCCAGCCAAGGGCACCAGGTGTTCTACACAAACATCTGTATCTACAGCCACGATTCCCCCTCCAAATTCTTTCCATATTTTTTGTGTTATCTCAATTTCTAAGAAACAGGTAGTCTTTACCTCACCCATGATTGCACAACATTGCCTTGGCAACTGGCTCTTCCTGCATGATACAGGTGGGAGTAAGAGCGATTTTGCTCCTTTTCAGCGTGATTTAGCAGACAGCCAGCAGAAATAACAGCACGGGCCCAGGGAACACCCACTGAAGTTGACAGTTCTCGTGGACTTAAAAGGACACTGAATCAAGCCCAAGCAATCAGGGCTGTCACAAGCTGCCCCTCAGGGAGTGACATTTTCCATGGGCAATCTCCTGCTGCTGAGCTGCCTTACACAAGTTATCCACGAGCAAAGCAAAACCAGGCTGTTAAACCAGGTTAAACCACAACACCAGGTCCAAAGGCAGCAGGGTAGCAAGACCTGCTAGAAAGGAAGTATCAATTAGGAAAGGTCTGATCCAGGCTGTTTTCTCAAGAGACCCCAATGATGGAAAGAAACTGCTCATTTAACAGCACACAGTTCAGGCTGTTTGTCAGGCAGGCACCACAAGATCCCTGAAATCTTCCTCAGATCACTGCAGGTTTTGGGCAACAAGTAGAAGTAACTTTTTCAAAATATATATTTAGTGTTCTGAAGAACTAGGAGGGCACTGGCAGAGGATGCCCAGAGCAGCTGTGGCTGCCCCTTGATCCTTGGAAGTTTCCAAGGCCAGGCTGGACGGGGCTTGGAGCAACCTGGGATAGTGGAAGGTGTCCCTGCCCATGGCAGGGGTGGAATGAGATGATTTCAAAGGTTCCTTCTGTCCATTCTGTGATTCCAGGATCCCTTGCTGTTGTGGGACCCTGGAGCACACATATTCCAGGTTCCAGGCAAATGGTAAATCCCTTCTGTCAAGTGACCTGAAAGAACTATTTTGTCTGGGGCCCTGAGAAACAATAAACCTTTGAAGGGAATGAAGAGGAAATTGGTGGTGGGGTTGCTTTGGGGCAGCCTAGACAGGATCACGTGCCAGAAATAATGCTCTCCACCACAGAACTGCTGGCTCAGTGCACCTGGAGAGACCCAAGGTCATCCTGGAGGGTTTTGGAGCCAGAGATAGAGAGGTTCTGAGGCTCACTGCACCTCATGTGCAAAGGAGAAGCTGGGGGGTTCAAACGATGTCAGAATAGTCAGCTCCTCCTGGCACTGTGACAAACCTGTCCTGTGCTGGATGTTCCAAGGACAGGATTTGCACTCACTGCGGAGCAGCGACTCCAGACACCCCTCCAAGGCTCTCCATCCCTCTCCTGTCACCTCTCAGCAGTGCCACATTCGCTCCCAAACCCTGTGTCCCCCCCAGCACCGCCCGGCTGCAGCGAAAGGCGCGGGGCCGGCGCAGCCCAGGCACCGACAGCCCCGCCGGGCGCTGCCCGAGCTGGAATGCACCGCGGGCCCCCGGGGACACGATCTTCCACTCAGCTCTTCCTCTGCAGGATCCAAACGAACAAACAAGAAGGAGCCTTTGGCCATTGTTTTTCGGGGAAGGGGGGTGACGGGGAGAGGGCACGCGGCGCAGGCTGCCAGAAGGCATGGCTGAGCTAAGGAAGTCCTGCCTGGGCTTCGCTGTATCCGCTCCTCTCCAGGAGGGGCGGGGGGAGGCAGGAAGGAGAGAAAATAGAGAACAAATGATCATATAACCCTTGAGAGAAACCTGTCTGCTCTCGGAGAGCGTATTTAGCCCAAGCATGCAGCGCCTCTTGCTATACAAAAGAAAAAGAGGAAAGAAAACCCCGCCAGTTCTTCCGTTACCATGTTCTACCACTGAAAAAAAATGGGAGGAAACAGATGTTAAGCTCTCCAGCATCAGGAAATTATCTCTTTCATGGGGGTACAGTTACTTCAGTGTATTTAGGTCAAACAAATAGGGAGAGAATCGTGACTTCTCCCTCTTTCTGTTTATGTCTCCACAGACATTTCAGACTTGCTGGGTGCCACATCCAAGGACCAAGGGCAGAGCTGTGTTTGCTCACAGAGCACACCCTGAGGATGCAGCCTGATGATCGAGTTCCCGGCCACCTGGCAGATCCCTGCCAGCAGATCCCCACCCCACAAACCGCTGCAGCCCCTACAGAAATTCAGCATCCTCTGTTCCTGGGTCAAGGAGGACGGTTTGCTGCTGGGCCCCGGCCAGGCATGGCAGCACTGCAGCTTGATTGCTCATTTCAATAGAGGTGGAAGGAGAGACCTGGGTGAAACATCTGCAAAAGGGATCTCCAGGCCATCAGCAAGCACAGTTACGACTTTCCGGCGCTGGGCTCCCCAAGGAGCATGGGGCCTGTGCCCATAGGAAGCAACCAGAGAACTGAACCAGCATTTCACATGCTCTGCAAAATCCCTTCCACAGGAAGCTAAACCCCTTCATTAGGAGCAGGAGGCAGAGAGGGAAGCAGTCTGAATCCCTTCCCAGTCATGAGTCGATAGACATTATCAAAACACTGAGTTTTAGAACCACAGAATCATTAAGGTTAGATAAAACCTCCAAGATTGATTCCAACCATCAACTCAGCACCATCACCACGCTGATAACTAAACCATGTCCTCAAGTGCCACATCCACACATTTTTTCAGTATTTCCAGGGATGGTGACTACACCACTTGCCAGTGGCAGAAGGGACCCTGCAGCAATGCTCTCCTCCATCACTGAGGGCAGACTACCAGACAAGATAACCCCAGGCAAACACACCACGTTCCCTGTGGCAGCAGCATCTGCCCCACATGGTTTGCACTGGTTTAAGCCAAAGCTTTTACAGTCCTGGATCTGCATTTGTGCTCCTGCTAATTCAATCTTCACTGGGCAGACAGATGGATGCACAGACTGATAGCTCCAGCCCTGGATTTGTAAGGACGGAACTCAAAACTTCAGGCTGAGTAAATCAGTTCACTCATGTATAATTTAAACATTACTTCCTTCCCATTTCAGGGAGCTTTAGAGTTTGTGCGGTGGCTAAACACAATGAAATTAGAGCAGGAGACTCATTTTGCCTGCGGCCGAGGGGGAAGAGAGAGAGAGCTGCTCCACTGCATCTGTCAGACAAACTGGATGGTGCTGGCACTGCCAGGCAGGGAGCAGCTCCCTGCAAACACCACAGCTCCACACCGGACATGGGCTGGCACTGCAGGGAGGAGCCAGGCAGCTGAACAGGGCACCAGTCCTGGGCTCTGCAGCACATGGAGCAATAAAACCTCACACCAAGCTAGGAGCAGCTTTATACACACAGGGAAGGGAGACAGCCAGCACCCAGCTCCTTATGCAAAGCTGAGCGGGAGAAACTCGAGATAAAAACACAGAGATATAAAATCCCTGGAATACAACTGGAATGAAACAATGAATATGTGACAGATCACTCCTTGCTGAAGGTGGATTTCAGACCAAGCCTCTCACAAAGCCCACACAGCTCTGGCACTGTACCTGTGCTAAATGTTCCTCCAGACTCACACTGCTGACCCAGGAACTGCAGAGACAGATTCACCCTCTGCCCACTGAACCATGGCAGCATCACCCCTCGCACACTCCTCCACATTTCCCCTTTTTTGCAATTCTAAATTCTTCTGCTCTACAGAAAATAAACCTGAGTCCTGAAGAGATCCAGAAGGATCCTTTTGGTGCTGTCACCAGGGATGGACAGGGACCTCCAGGAAAAGGAGGCAGCCTGAAGAAGGAGTCATCTGCCAGCACAAGGTTGTTTAGATGCACAATAGCTGTTTCCCCAACCTCTCCAGCTATTGGGCACTAACTGTCACCAATCTAATACCAAAATATCTGCCATTACATGTAGATATTTAAGCTGTTCAGTAGTCAGTCGAAAGTAGTTAATTATATGTAAGAACATTTAATTACTATCCAGTAGCAGCTGTAGGTACTTTAATACCACAGTGATGAGCCAAAGCACAATAGAACAGGCAGATTCAGGGGTCTACACCCATCCACGCCCCATTAACGTCAGCTGAACAACACTGAACCACTGGCTGCCATCCTTTGGGAAGCAAAAACGTCGTGGTGCTTGTGACATTACTCCACATTCCCAATCAGTCAGTTTGGTAGAGGTGCCTCAAGAACTTTACAGCTGTGACATTTCTTAAAAATCCTTGCCTTCTCCACAAATGCCCAAGCAAGAAAGCATGGTCTGAACATCAGAGCAGAAATCAGTAGCCAGCGTTTAATTGTTTACATCTTGAGACAAAGATAGTGTCTAAATAATTGTCTATTGTATCCCAGAGACAGCACAGGAAAGCTCTTCCCCTCGCCGGGAGCCTGCAGGTCACACATGCTTCTGCCATAACATTTGCTATAAATAATCCTCGCTGAGCCCAGCTCTGGGCTAGGTACAGACCAAGCCAGCACTGTGCTCCTATCGGTTTCAGCCATTAGCCCTCCCCAGAGAATGCATATCCTACCCTATTGTTCCTGCTCAAATGTTTGAAAGAATTATTTTTTCCTTGCTTCTTTTGTTTGGGGAGTTTATTTATATTTCCTCTTTGACATGGAATTACTACTAGAAAAAAGGAGTGCCATCTTCCACGGCACCTCGCCGATGCCAGCGTTGAGATCAGGAGCAGAGGGTCACGTTTGGAGGATACTGCCATGGTTACAGCCCTCCAATCTGGGAGTCTGTGCTAATGTAGGTTCAGCACATTCAGATCAGGATTAGAAACAAAGAGCTGGGTGCCAACACCAGCCCCAAATTCATATGCAGAAACTCAAAGCACAGGCAGTGACCCGTTCTGCTCAAACATTTCCAAGGATTATTTCAGCAGGTTACTCAGCAACTCCCTGATGTGGCCCTGCTGATGTCAAAGAACACCTCACTCTCCTTCACTGCCTCACTTCCAGCCCTATTTCTACCTCCAAACAGATCCCAAGTGACCTGTTCCTCTCAGGCAGCAGCATGGGTGGAATTTATCCTGTTCTTCTTTCCCCTTCTCCTCAAAGCAGTCGGGCACAACCACACAAGCACAGGGCTGGGCAGGGGCTGGTTGGCTCTCATCTCTCCAAGCACCTCGTTGTGGAAAACCCAACTCCTCAAGCACAGCTTTTTGAGTACAAGGTGAGGTATCTCCCTACCCTGCTTTGAAATTGGCCACAAGTCTCACTTTAGAGCCTCACCTATCAAGTGTACAACTCTCTTTGCCCTCAGCAGCAAACAATTCCTTGAAGACTCTTCTGCACTGTTTTTCCATGCAATCAATCCAGTTTCTGGCTGTTGGAAGGTTTGATGTCCCAAACAGGCCAATGACACCTGCTGTGCCTCTGTCCATGGCAGTGTTCAGGGATACTCAGCTCAGGAAGGCCAGGGGCCTTGCACTAAATTGCCTTTAGGCACATGGAAAAACTACTCTGGTGTTTCTAGAAAATCACAGTGACTGCCACATGCCTGGCCTGCTCTCAGGCTGGGGCTTTTCACCCCAGAAAGGCACTTTTAGGGGTCACACAGAGAACTTTTAGTCGTTTGACACCTGCCTGCACCTTACTTTTCCAAGGTGCCTCCTAGACAGGCTGACACCTTTCTGCTGCTTTCCCCCTCAACAGCAACAACCAAAGATCACCCTTATCTCCATCCAGAGGCACTGCACACCACCAGCAGCACACACTGAGCCCAGGCTGGCACACAGCGATGCTCTGCAGGAACCACAGCTGGCTGGGTGATGTCTGGAGCCCAAACTCAGTGGGAATGCTGCTGCTGCCGAGTTATCCCGCATTTGTGCAGCCCAGCCCGGCCCAGCTGCTCCTCATCTCCTAACACAAGGCTTCAAACCCAGAGTTTATCAACACCAGCCCACCGGGACGATCCACAGGGACACTAAACCAACCGAGCCAGGGTGAAGGGAGGGGAGCTCAGCCCCTGTCTGGCCCATGCACCGAGTCCCCAGCGTGGCTTTGCCCTGCAAAAGGGGCTGTCAGCTCCCATTGCTCACGCTCCAGGGCCTGCTCCAGCCACCACACTCTGCTGGGGCCACGCAGGGAGCCAGCCCTGCATCCAGTGAGCATCACTGCTCACAAGCTTTTCATCTCCTGCCCTGCTCCCACCACAGGGATGGGGCTGTGCAGGCACAGGTGGCCTCACAGCCGTGTCTCCTCTGCCTGCCCACCTTGCCCTCCCCAAGGCTGCTCATCTCTTTTTCTTAGGGATCAAAACTCAGCAGAGCAGGAGCAGCTAAAGGTTCCCTTTGTCCCTATTTATGGAACAAACCCTGAATCTTTTTACAAGGAGCTGGGATTTGTGTTGAGTATTAGGCACCTTTCCATTTCACCTTTTTCTATACTCTGTATATTCTATAGTCTCTCCAATGATTCCCTTTCAACAGCAGACAATTTTATTGCCATGTGTGGTAAAAGTCTGTACAAAAGCCATAAGCAGGGGAGGACAGGACCAGTCACCCTGAAAGTGCCCATCTCCTCTGAGGTGCAGAGCCAAGGATGAGCCCAGCACACCTGCAACTTCACCCAGGCTTTGAAACACAAATAGTCTGGGAACACGTGCAGGCAATATCTAGTTTCTGCAGGAAATTGCACAGCATGGATATCCAAACATCGCCACCAGGCAAAAAACAGCATCTTGATTTGCCAGCTCGTGTCACACAAACCTAAATTCTTTATAGGTGATATTTGCCAGCTCGTGTCACACAAACCTACATTCTTTATAGGTGACAGTGCCCAGCCAATGCTGAGCAGCAGTGATACACTTCCACAGCTCTGGAAAGCCCTGGAGCTCCACAGCAGCTGGGCGTGAGGCTGCAAATCCTTGGAAAAGACAAGGATACAAGTTCTGCAAGGATGTGCACCCTGTGGAGGGTGCAGTGAGCCAGGGCACCCCAGCTCGTGTTTCCTCAGTGCTGGGTTTCAAACCCTGCTGAGCTGCTGCAGGAGCTGCAGGAACTCCCACGCAGGCTCCACGTGCCTGCACAGGCAGGGCAGGACCAGCCCCAGCTCCCAGGAGCTCCCCAGCACTGCCAGCACGCACAAAACCTGCTCAGCTCTCTGCATGTCCCTCCAGAGCTGTGCCTTTCTTGTGGCTGGAGCACCAATGCAAAACCCCCTGGGCTCCCAGGCCACGTGTGCATCTTTGCTACGTGCTGCCACACTTCCATCCTGTTAATAAAATCACCTCCCACCCACAGGCTACAGCGCTGCCTGGAAATCCAAACCTTTAAGGAGTCAATCTTTCCTGCCCAGCCCCCTTGAGAAGGATCAAAAGTGCATTCTGAGCTGTGGTCATACCCAACCATTTGGCACAGGGACTGCAGAATGCCTCAGGACACCAGAGTGAAGGCAGCAAATACTCTGACAGGTGACTGGTCCCAGTCAGCACCTTCCCAAAACCACTGTGATTCACAGCTCACGTCAGCAGTGTGGAAAAAGTGACCCCTTCTTCCTCCAGAGGAAGATGTGTTTAAACAACAAGAACAAAAAAAAAAAAAATAAAGAATATGGGCTAGTCCAGCAGAAAACCTAAGCAAAACTCAATTCCCACAGAATCAGAGGATCTTCCATTGACTTTAATCCCCCTTTTTCC
The DNA here is from genome assembly GCA_013400495.1 of Nicator chloris. Taxonomy (NCBI): domain Eukaryota; kingdom Metazoa; phylum Chordata; class Aves; order Passeriformes; family Pycnonotidae; genus Nicator; species Nicator chloris. Next base: position 137,803 of record WAAE01018502.1, on the reverse strand, counting down.
CATCTGTCCTTAATTCACTCTCGCTCCTCCCCACAGGAGCAGGACGAGTGCCAGCCCAGCAGTGGCACTTGCAGAACTGCTGCTGTTTCACAACCACCTGCAGCAAGAACACCAAGAAACCTGACAGAGCACGCCAGAAATAACCTCCCTGAGAGACAGAGCAGCTGGGAAGGGCTGCAAGGAGCCATCCCTGGCACAGGGCAGGTGGGAGCTCCGGTCCTGCCTGTGGTCAGGCAGTGACCCTCTGCCCCACAGCCCCCAGGGGGGACAGGACAGGCCCGGGAGGGCAGGAAGGAGGCAAGAAGGAAGTATCCGATGAAAATCAATGAAACTCCCTGAAATCTTTGTGACTCTCATGTCCATGGTATCACCTTTGTTTCATTTGTTCCAACCCTGGCAGAAGCCTGTGCTGAATCTCCCTCCCAAGTTGCCCCTCCCCTGGGTGTACAAGCAGAGAAGGGGCAAAGGAAGAGAGAAATTAATTAAGCCTCTCATCTGGGAGCTGGGTTATCTGCTGATTTTGAGGGCTGTCCTGTGCTGGGCCAGAAGCTGGACTTCAGTGATCCTTGTGGGTCCCTTCCAGCTGAGGAACACAAAGTTCTGACCCATCTCTACAACAATGAAACTCCACAGCCAGCAGACCAAAGCCAGCTGTGATTTATCCAGCCTAAAATGTGGTGTCCCTGCATCTCCACAGTCAGAAAGCACAATTTAAGCCATGTGAGGCTGAGCCCCAACTCTCTACTACCAGCAAAAGAGCAGATTACCAGCAGCCTCTGCAGGCTACTTGACTGGATTCTGCAAAAGATCCTGTCCCACACTGTTGCTTCTCTAGAAACCCTCCTGCATGCTGGGGAAAGGCTCCCAGACATCCCAACCCAGCTCCCTCCCAGGGGGAAAGCTGTGCCTTTAACACCAAAATCAGATTTCCCACTGACATGCACCAACATGTATTTAGGTGCCTAAATTAAACTCCAGTTAGGGATCTGAGTATTCATTCTTGCCATGTGTTATCCTCACACAGCAGCAGGGATAGAAGTTCTTCCAACACCACCTAAATCCACGGCTCCTTCCTGCTTCCAGCCTTCCAAAAGTGGCACCTCCTTTTGTGTGTTTGAGGGAAGACAGGCAATGCTTTGGATCTTCTGAGCAGTGCCTCAAGGAGCATCCAGCAATCAGTCCACAT